>OY755251.1:59756430-60083769 GCA_963576725.1 Azorinus chamasolen
ATGCATTTTAATACAAACTAAAGTAGTACGTAAAATATCCAGCATATCGAACTCGTCTGTCTCTGGTCTTCAGATCAAACAAAAGCCATGACACGCAAACATTAATATGTATATTCCTTTACGTTATCAACGAGGGACAATTTCACGAAAATATTAGATTTATCAATGTTACGCGATGCATTATTCAAAGATATCTGAACAAGTCTGAGTAGAAATACGCGTGATTTACACATGATACAAAGTTTAAACACATCAACTGAATATACCTATCTGAGATTTTAGAAATTTAGATTGACACTGAAATATTGTTTCTCACAACGGATACAGCAGCTCTGATATGTAACATATATTACATTGTGACGTGGTTATTATTCAAATAAAGAGACTCTTACAATCACGCTTAACCCTGAATGTGTGAGAACCAAATACATAAACATTTGCACACAGTGTAAACCCGGATCAAACGATCCCTGTATTGTTTGTCATACAAACATTGATCATCAATGATAAATTTCGATAACACTAATTGATATTCGGAAAAGGAGTAGCTAATGGTAATCGTTTACCCTTTTCTTCATAAAAACGCCTTTCTACGCCTCCTTAAAAGTCGCTTTTTGAAACTATTGTGATAAATAGAGCATTTGCTCCTATGGAGCAAATGCACTATTTATCACAATGGTTTCTAAACTACACAATTCTAGATTTTTCATTTTCTTTAGTAAATGCTCCTTTTCGGTAGATTTATTCAAAGAAGTTGGATCTAAAAATAGCCTATGAGGAAATGGGTTAAGATGAGACCATTTTGTTTGGAAATGATGTGTGAAGCATATGGTTCATGTTCTGCAAAATGGGCTCTTTCTTGAGTCATCTGGCTTGGCACTGACCTACGCATGTTGATTGTAAACCGTTTAAATGGATCAAACTTACCCTGAACAAGCTTTGTCATTAATGCGAACTAATGTTGTTGGAACGAAATATTGCTCAAAGGGATGCAAACGTCCAGTCGAACATGCCCTATTCAACAGAGGTGTTTAGTGATCCCCCAACAGTAGCGTATTTAATTTATGATAGGACTACAACCAAGGTGTCAGTCATGCAAACAACAGAACCTGGTATCTTAACTCCAAATGGTCCGCTCATCTAATGCATTTAGCGCGATTTCACTTACGTTTGCAAACAGCTAGGATCCAGATCCAGAGTAATTAGGTCGCATCAGGTTCCAAACTGTTTGACACTCGTTCAGAAGTTTCTCAAACGTTTCATCGAATCGGAATTAATTGCATCTATCAGTATAGAACCACGTTACAGACTTCCAGTGCGTCAATACTATATTGAATGGTGATAAAGATGTGATGAGTTTCGGTGCCATGTCCTTTTGTGCATGGCGCTGCCAATATAATATGACTGTTTTTATTTTCATTTTTATTCGATGTGCTGACAATATGCACTATACAGATGGTCTGTCGTGAATGTTCATTACCAATTGTTTTTATGAAACGAGTTAAATATTATAATAAGACAAGAGCTTTAGCGAGTGTAATATTTATTATTGTAAATGAGGTTCATGAAAATAATTTGTAATGAACACGAATTCGAATGCAAGAGTTATTTTATCACATAACGCCACAGAAAGTGAAACAGACTATATCTGGCGGTTGTAGTACAGCCGCATTCAAACTGCATAAAATATGCACTAGCGCATTTTCCCGAGTTACGGCACTTTGTTTCGGCACTCCCACATGGCAGATTATGTGATAGTACTTATTATCATTTCATCAGAAATGATGTAAGATTGGAATTTCATTGCATTCATTTAAACATATCTAGCTGGCTTAATTGACCGAAACACTATTTACCAAGGGGCAAACAAATTGGATCGTGATGAGATTCTGCGTTATTTGTCGTCACACCTGAAACCAAGGCAATCTTGACGTGGTTAGCATGCGAAGGGTAAATTAACTCTTCGCTTGCTAATCGCGTCAATATACCTACCTGTAAATAGTGAAGACCCAGATGAGACAGCTCCTGCAGGAGCTGTCTCATCAGGGTCTGCACTATTTACAAGTTGATTGCGCAACCAGTGCACTCCACAGCAGTGATTGCACAGCGAAATACTTGTACACAGTGAATATATATGTAATTATACAACAGGGCATGGGTAAAGAAGGAGAAATGTATTTTAAAATTCAGTAAGAGAAGGGTTAAGAATCTCTTTCCGAATGTGTAGGAAATAAAATGTTCCAAAAGAAATTCACATCATTATCTATTACACTGCCAAATATGACCTCAATTGCAATTGCATTTGCAGCAGCTGGTGTCAAGACGAGGCGCCGATCTGTTTGACATGCGGTCAATAGTTCCTCAAAATATTGAACGGATTGGAAGAAAGCAAACGATATCGGAATTTAAGCAGACACTAGTGAAACAGCATGATAATGCTTATATACAAACATCGCGAATGTGCATAATGGCTACCACAGCTGTAATCAGTAATACGCGAGACCAAAGGTATGTCCGTTATGCGCAATATCTAATGACTGAAGGTTGGATTATGCACGAGCTTTATCTTAACACTTGAATGCGATATATGCATGCAATTCATTTGCAAACAGTGGAGGTCCAGATCAGAGAACTCCTACAGCAACATTTTAAACAGGGTTTTCACTGTTAGTCTTTCATAATCCTTTAGCAAATGTATGTACATGTATTTCATACTGAGTGTGCGGCATATGAAAACACTGATGAGGTATTCCACTTCGACAATTCAACATTGAAAGGGTTAATGTCTTGAACATTGTGCGTCTGTATAGGAATCTGAATATAACGTAGATTCACACAGTCACGTGAATAGTTCTTCTTTTCAAATTAACAATAAGATTCGTTAACACGTTTAGTTAACGTAAGTTCAATCACCATTAGCAACACAATATTGGATGTTAAGCAATGAACGAGAAGTTGGTTTCGAAAGTACCCTGATAGTTTAGAAAAATTAAATGTAATCACCAAAGCTAAAACTCTCAGATGAACCCAAATGTTGAGTTATTAGTAAATTGATTCCCTGAAGAGAATGCTAGCCCGAAGGTAATGAAACAATTGATTTAGTTTGACTGTTTGCGCCTATTCATGCAGGTACTTTAGAAACACCGATTGAGTGTCTTGTTTTGCGGGGGGGGGGGGGGGGGGGGGGAGGGGGGGTTGAGCAATAAAGGTTAAAGAAAAAATTCCTACAATTGACGCATATTGTCAATAACACCATAACGGTAGCTATTTGTTATATTCAATCATTATTATGAATATTGTCAATTTGAACTTATATAGAAAAATGCATCTGTGATACCAAACAAACCCTTTTCATCGATACTTATAATGTGTGTTCTACAATACAATATTATAGGCCTATGTCGAACAGTTAACGAAACTAAAACGCAACCCGAATAAATGTTGCAAAATAACATCGGGTCTTTGATATCAAACATATGAACATTTTGTCTTCTCCGGCGATAAGTCGATTGTTTATTTTTGCGATATACTTGTTTTCAGGATATAAACAAATAATTTGTGTAATTGTTGGGTATTTTTAAAACACACTGCAAGCAGATACTGTTACTTTTAGTTGAAGATTTGTGACTAAAACACAATATTGTATTAGCGAACTATATAATAAAACCAAATGATAAGACTTACGTTTCAGCAAATTTAAAACATATCATTTTAATATTTAACACTTCTTTTGCTGAATTTTAAAAAAAAACATTTCTTCTTCTTTACCCATGCCCTGTTGTATAATTACATATATCTTCACCGTGTACAAATATTTCGCTGTGCAATCACTGCTGTGGAGTGCACTGGTTGCACAATCAATTTGTAAATAGTGCAGACCCTGATAGTGCATCTGGGTCTTCACTATTTACAGGTAGGTCTATTGACGTGAACAGCAAGCGAAGGGTTAATATGCGGGAAACGAGTATATAAGTATACCAAATCTTTGCACAACAGGGTAGACCAAGATCAAAGGGCCCAAAAGGGACCCATATATTAGGGTCTGCACTATTTGTCATAAAACTAAATTTCTTCATTGACAAAAAATTTAAAACTTCTTTTAAGTAATAGCCTGAAAGGGAGAAATCGGTTTTGGTTATCCTTCTGATTAAGGGTTAAAGACCATTATATACCCAACAAATATATATACAATATATTAGATACTACATAATTGGCTGAGATCACAACCATGGCTGAACTTGCCATGTATTTCTAACTCTATGGACAAACCAATACGTTAGGGTCTGCTATTTAACATTGTATCAGCTTATGTTTCAAATAATTCCTCCTCCTTTTGCATGACGTTTTATGTGTTATAGTCCGTTCTGACAGTAAGTGTAAATGTTACTGTTTGGATTGTTCACAACGGAAATTGCAATGTATTATTCACCGTATGTGAATTCGAACTACGTGTTAAGTATTGGAATATGTCAATATCGACACAAGGGCAATTAAACGCAAATATAATTGGTCAAACATTCACTATTCTTTATCCCCTTGAATGTAGACAAAGAGTGCATTTACATTTGCAGACTATGTAAACCTAGTTTAGTTCAGAGGGATTCAAAATCCTCTCGCAAATATTACACTTTCATACTTTATGGAATCTACAATGTACTTTGACTATTCTACTCCGAACATTCAGCGGTGAACGGATTACACAATGAACATACGCATGTCACTAGCAAACAATCCCAATATCCAACTATCAGTGAACATGCAGAGCTACAGATAAGGGCATGTACCCAAATACTAAAATCGTCATATCTAAATCAAACCCTATGTCGTGGCGAGTTTCTTAGAATCATCTCGAGAGACGATTCGAAAGGGTGGTCGCAGTAAAGGGTTTGGTGGAGAAATAAAAGAGTTATTCTTGAAAATGTTTTAATTTACGTATCTGGAGCTATGGGCTGAAACAAAAACAAAATCAAATGCCACAATATCCTCTAATCTTACGTGAGACTTCATTTGTATGCAATAAGCTTCAACTAGTATGAACTGCAGCATTATTTGGAAATCTTGTTAAAAGTGAGAAAATATTGATTTCGTTGTAATTCTTATTACCTCATACATGGAAACAGCATTTTAAAATTATGGGGGAGCGAGCTGATTTAAGTGTCAGAAAGTATTTCGGGGAAGAAGTATAAGTGATAATCTATGCATTAAATCACTGAATCAAACTCACGATTGGAATCACATTCAAGAGAATAAAATCGTCCGGCAGCAGGCTGCGTCTTTACGCTAATGACATGTGTTCACATTGTTCCAAATTCGAAGCGTGTGTCGACATAATAGAACTATTAAAATAAACAATAGAAAATAATAATTTAATGTTATCCAAACGATACCAAAACGACTGAAGCCTTTCCATAGTATAGCCACATATAAATATATGTTTTACGTCGTACTTTTTTACCAATGTCGTACATTACTATGAACGTTAGAACTTGTGGACAGCAACAACACGGGTGCAATGGATACAGGCTTTGATAAGGATGCCATTTCATACGCATACAAATATAAGATGCTTTTGGATGCAATTATTTACTGTAAAATAGATCATGCGACAAACATTACGATTCGTAACGTTTGATTCGTAGGTATAGGGACGATTACAAGTTTCAACAATGTTGAAGCTATTGGAAATACTGCATTTATAATATTCTCTGGTTGTTGAAATTATTGGCATAAAATAACGTTTTTAACATTGTTTATAAAAAGTAGTATCATCCAAATAAGGATTCAGATATAATCCTTGTGAACAAAACCACAGTTTATAATATAGCACTTTAGAAACCCCTTCCACAAATCACTCCAGACAACTTTAATTCATTCGGCCCTAGTCCAACTCGAGCAGACATTATTGTTACCACAACCGTATAGGATTGAATGTAAATATAAAACACCAAGAGTAAATAGTATAAATATCGGAATATTGGTTTTTTAAGTGTTTTAGTAAATTTCTTTAATATATATAGTTCAATTGGAGTTTAAGGTAATGTGATAAAATATCATTTAAAATTATACAAATTATAAACTGTTTACCAAAATGCTTTCATGTATTTAAATTATGCAAAAAATCACAATCAATGAGTGCATGGTAGTTAGGCTCTCTTGTGCACATGCGTTGATCAATTCCTAGCTGAACAATCGCTTCTTTTTCCTTCCATTTGCCTTAAGGCCATAAATGAATACCAGCAACTAAATATTTAACATGAAACTGATAACCTTAGAAGCACTATTGTGTTCATATACTACAGGAAAACTTTAATGAAGAAGGTAACAAAGGTAATAGCTTTATGTTAAATCTGCGGGGAACATAACACCATTGTATTTGTTTATTTATTTGCATCCCTGATGTTTTACTTTTATTGCAAAGTTTGAATACGTAATATATCTAAATCTAAATCTAAACTGATTTAACATGGCAAAACAGTAACTCAAATGCCGCGCCTTGAAGCTAATATTCGAAGCGGCAACAAAAACGATGTCTCGGCAAAGATATTCCTGGGTTTCAGTGTAGCTCAGAGACAAATAACGTGAGAATTTGAGCCGTGTGTTAAATTCAATTTATGCAGCATTGAATAAGTGAAATTCGCATATTGCTCAGGGTAACTTACTAATTGGATTGAAACTGGCAGATGACAGTTTCTGTCACAGTGTTGAGGGTAGAACTCCAAATGCCCCTGCGAAACAATGAACACGTTTAAATGGATATTCTGCGTCTAAACGTTTTAAATGTTGCATAGCCTTTTATGAGCATGATCTTTGTATAATAAATACCTATTTCATTCGTTGTTTTTCGAGGATGTTTGGTATACTACAAAGTTGTCAAATAGAAATATCACGATGCAAACAAGAATACAAACACCGCCACTTAAATATGGCTTGTGAGACAGACCACCGTTCCAATAACAAATGTAGTCTTCAACTTCAAAGCCACATAGTCCCAAATTGAAACTCGCAGCACAAAGCCTAACATATTTATCACTATATGTGATAATTGTTCAGGGCAGAATTACGCATTTACCATGCACTTTATTTCGAAATCTGCAATCAAACTTTTTATACTGTGGAAACGTGCCCAATCCACGGGATCATCGTTACATATCTCCAATTTCGTTGTTGTTATTTTCATGTATTCATTTTACGATGCATTACACACATTTCCGAGTCTAAATCGAAATTAAGGTGCCGAATTGACACAAAAACATAATACAAGGCACAAAGCTAAGTACAGTTATGTGACCAATCAATTTTATTATCAGGCAGGGGAAAGTAGAACGATGCGCATGCGTCATTATCCTAATCCTAGACATACAATTCAATGTTTTAAGGATAATTATCTTCGCATACTTTGACGTATCCGCAATAGTTTTGAACTCGTTCATTGGTAATGGTGAACCATTTGTCATCTTATCAGTTTGTATCCAAATAAATCGTCATGTTCCAAACTGATCCATTGATATAGAGAATAATAGGTTAGTGCCGTAGATGGGACGCTTTATCCGACGAGGGGAGAAAACGTTGAGGCGAGGCTTGCCGAGCCTCAACTGTTTTCTCTCCGAGTCGGATAAAGGCGTCCCATCTACGACACTAACCTATTATTCGATTTATCCAGTCAATATAGTTAAATGTCTTTTTTATAGACTAATAACACTCTTGAAATAATTTACATTGAAAATGCAGTTTTTCGATCAACGGATCCCTCCCTTTTCACTTCCATTTAGACGTAAATAGATCTAATGAGCTACCGCAGAGGAATATAGTTTCGATACTTGTATTACTAGAAGGGAAACGTGGTTGAATTTGAAAAATAAGATGATTTGAATCGAGGGTCGATAAGTTATTTATAACAGACATGATCTATAATATTCTTTGGTCAAATTCGAGTTACGTAGTCTCGGTTTCTATTTTTAGATTCTACCTAACGTCACTCAGAAATCGATGGAACTGAACAGGCTATTTTTAGGTTTATGACTATCACCGCCCCTGTAAGAGTTTATCAATCAAATAATCATGAGAGTGAAAAGAAAACATTTACTATTTATCTGTCAATCTTTGCTTCCAGGTTTGATTTTATCAAAAACGGGTTTTACCAGCGGTGGATTAAATTAATAAAAGTGATAAATCGACATCATTTTGTATGTGGCCTCAGTGGCGTAATCGGTAAGGGCGACGTCTCTAGAGAGATTAGAATTGGTTTTTGTAGGATCAGGCGCGGGTTCGAATCCAGCTGTAGCCAATTATTTTTATTTTTTCTCATTTGAATAATTCTTCTGGTGACCAAATAGATCTGTTAGATCTATTCCATCAACATGTTTATGAATGTTTACAGAAAACTAAAATAGTTCCATGGTTATAGAATCATTACGCCTATCTACTAACCTAATAAACCTTCCACTACCGGAAGTAACCAGATAAACCTAAGTTTATTTGCACCCCCTTTATTATGTCACTAGAGAAGCCTGGTGACTGGATAAAACGTTTTACTTTAACATTTAGACCATTGTTGTGCAGTATTGTCTCACCTAAATTCACCAACATGGCATCATGTGGCAGCTATGTGTAGAAACTTAATTACTTACCTTTTATGTCAATTTATTAGTTGAACCATTAGTAGCAAGCTTCTGGCGGGTGAGTGATTACCTATGCAAACAGGTTTGATTCAGATGATATCAGACACAAACTGCTTGACGGCCTGGTTGCATTTTGGTAGTCAAACGGATTATAACTAGAATTGTTAAAAATAGTTTGTGAAACAGTCAAGAGCTATTTTGCGTTTTTTGAAGGGTGTCCTCATATATTTGTTTATTCCTTGATTACCAGTATCTTACTGTGAAACGAGTCGTCAACACTAACTCTCATTAACTTCATCTTGTGCCATCACTCGTCTCATCGAAATGTGTTGTAATTTCTTTATTCTATAGATACATTCTGCAACCAGTGCATGCAATATGTCACTGAGTTATTATTTATGCTCACGCGTGTTGGTTTAATCACCATAAACATGTTCCGCTCTAGCTTCCATAGAACCAAGACTTGAACCGGAGTACAGCATCAGCAAGCTAAAGACAAAAGCATCGCAGCGATAAACAGTGTTTTGTAATGATTTTTCGAACTCTTACGATTATGTAAACTTATTGTACACAGCCCTTCCTCGTGATTTAATTAAAGATAAACTTATTAACGTAATCAAGAAAGTGTTTGCCCGAGAAAAGAAACATCATTTCTGGCATGTAATGCTGAATAAGCTTTCTTGACTGACGAGCAAATGAAATATTACACCAATTGGACTTGCGAATCACTAACCTTTCTTTTGGATAACACATGTGTACGTTATGGGAATGCTAAATGCCGTCAGGTGATTGGTATTCCTATGGGTACGAATTGTGTACCATAGGTCTCCGATTTGTTTTTGCACTGCTTTGAGCGAGAGTTCATGTTACGTTTGAATCCGCAATCAAAAGAAAATGTTATAAAAGTATTCAATGATCCTTCTCGATATTTGGATTATATTTTTAACTCAGATAACCTTTCTTTGATGTTCTGATTCCTACAATTTACCCAAAAGAACTCAAATTGAAACAAAGCTAACCCTTCCGACACTTATACAGCTTTTCTTGATTTAGACCTTAAAATTGACAATGGACTGATTTCTTCTAAATTATATGACAAAAGAAATGATTTTGATTAATATTGTAAATTTCCCTCATCTTGACGGAGATGTTTCCTGTGCCCTACTTTACGTGGTTTATATATCTCAACGTATTCGTTTTGCTAGACCTTATTCATCTGTTGACGATTTTAGCAGTCAAAATCTCATTTAGTACGCTAGCGATAGGTGGATAGAGTTTGTTTCACTTAAATATTTTTGTTTTACATGCACTTTACCACGGTACTTGCCATCGCGGTTGTCGTAGATTTGTCGCAGAGGGGATACGTATATTTACGCCGTTTGTCGTTTAGGGTGGAGATGGAATAAGTTTGAGGTTGGGCACCCCTAAACCGGTATAAATCCCAAATGGTTTTTGTCACTGGCCGTTACAATCTTTTAACAGAAAATGAGACATCAGGTATGTCGTACATTGGGTACATTTGTTTGGTACTAACAAAGTAAATATTTACATAGGATTTTAAGATGACTATATTGATTAAAGGAAATAATATTAATAACTCCTACAGACTCGTCATATTTAAATAATCGTAACCATAAGTACATTTTGGCATCCAAGAGCATTAATTTGTTTCTATTAGTGTGCTTTCAATATACGTTGGTTGACGAGACGAAACCTTCTCCTCAGATATACAATGTGTTTTGAGAGACCATACTGGATAGCCAATACGCTCTAGTACTTCTATGCTCTATTACGCTGGCAAAATTTCGAAATTAGATAATTCGTATGGGGCGCATCTTAAATCTGTAAATCACAACGTGGAATACCTCATGAATATTGGATTTCCGTAATGGCGCTAGCCAGAATATTGATTTGTCTATATCACCTACCAATTATTATGCGCACAGAAATGGATCGTGAATATAAATGGAGTAAATGTCGAGGTGTGTGAAAGTTTTAGCTTAACGTGGGTTTGAAATACAGGAAGAAGTAATTACGGCACCATATGCAGTGTCGGTGCCATTTGCATAACTTTAAGTTATTGCCTATCTGTGCCCTATGTCATTTAACCCTTTTCCTTGGAATAGCTTAGCCCGTGGAACTTTTATATATACACTCTGTATTTGTAATCGCTGACTGACCTAATTCTGACTGTGTCGTCATATTCGTATAAGATTATTCATGTATGTAATGCGATATGTCCCTAGATCATGCCACTTTGTCAGTCACCCAATCGGTGTAATATCGGACTAGCATTGCTTGCTGTTGACCATGTTATCGTTCCGTCTGCCATGGTTTCATACACGTGTATTTTAATCACAAAACAAACGGCGACATTTGAAAAATGAAACGAAACAGTTACGCACATGGCGTTTCTGCTAATCACCCATGAACATAATTACCTATGTTATGCTATGCTTCATCTATCTTAGCTATCAATAATATTACAGGGATCAGAGGTAAACGTAATAATTTAACTCTTCGCTTGCTATTCACGTCAATATACCTACCTGTAAATAGTGAAGACCCAGATGAGACAGCTCCTGCAGGAGCTGTCTCATCAGGGTCTGCGCTATTTACAAGTTGATTGTGCAACGTACAGACCAGTGTGAAATAAGATACCACGGATACAACGACTGGTATTACTTTTTGTATCTTGAACATAGTATGTATTTCGCGCGATTACTAAAAAAATCCCATTCAATCAAATAACCTGTTATTACATCTGGCATTTTCACCGAATGCTTAATAAACGCTCACGGAGGGATACTTTAGTATTGAGGATATCGCCGAGTAGAGCGCTGGCTAAGACGTTACTGATAGAAATAGTTGATCATGTCCATTGGAATACGGAGCTGATCTTGATCAGACAGCTCTCCAGGAGGTGCCAGGTCTGGGTATACTCTGTTTGCAAAGGTGTAAAAAGGCGTATATATCAAGTAAAAGTTTAACAGATGTTTGGTACAGTATAGAACGTACACTTAATTTGCAACATACTGCATTTATATCGTTTAATATTTATATCGTTTAATATTCATTGCAATGCCTACCAGTCCCGGAACACAAACACAAGTCCACAGACAGGATCTACATGTACGTTAAATATTGAAAAAATGTTTACTTTGTGTTTTGAATGAAATTACATGCAATTCAAACACATGGTTCGCAATGCAACATGTTTGCACATATGTATATTCAACAGTGTAAAATAAGATAAAATATTAATGCTTCTCAAGTTGTAAATTCAAAATTCTGTTCATTGAAACCGGTATATCAATTGTTTTTGTGTTGATTTACGTCCGTTTCTGTCAATTTTTGGTTAATTGGACGGCCTAGAGGGAGAGTGGAATGGGTACAGAGAAACCAGGATGCGATGACAGAATTTCGGATTCCCAGTGTAATACACTGATACATCGGACATGGTCCGGCGTTGGATCGAACCCGTGACTAACTTGGGACTATCAATTTATTCTTACATTCGCATTACAATGTTAATATTAGATCAGAACTTTCTGCACCAATACACTAATTCACAGTTATGTAAAACTTACCGTCTCCCTTTAAAGCAATGTTAAATTTCAGACGCTGACTCAGACGCATGAGGCAAATGTTGTACACTCTTAATTTCAATCTCCACTGATGGTTTTTGTTCAAATTACTTTTTATTATTATTTTGTATGTGACAATTGTTCGTCATAGTAATTTAGAAAAGCAGGAAACTCATTCTGAAATCGAGTGCGCCATTTACATTGTCTTAAAACTTGAATGATTTCTGAACTCAAATATTTATACACTATTGTGATCACTTATGTACAGTCTTAAGGAGTTAATTTTAGTTGAGGCATATACCAATTCGTTTCACAAAATACGGCGGTTGAGCAGACAAATCAGCATTAACAGCGATACAACAGTGCGATTGTATAAATATCTGGAGAATGGTTTTGCATTCGCAACATAGAGAAGTAAATCAACATCACCTTTGATATTCACCTTGATAAGGCTGAAAGGCATCCTTTTGTTTTGCTATACTCTCCAGAAAATGAGTTTAACTTAGCTTCCAAGTAATACTGACGCTTTCATAAATACTTGAATTCTATTACTACTTTATTTATTATCCGTCTCCAAGATCCATTGTTCAATAATCAAATAAAGAAATTTCGCAAAGGTTCCGCTGTCAAGTGATTCATCCGCAAACTATACCCTATACACAAAATGTCAGCGTTTCGATTACGGAGATTCCATAAATCTATCAATCTAAATTCGCGAGTCTAGGCCTCTATGTAAATAAATACAGAAACTCTAACCAAGTCTCAAAACTGACTGCTCGAAGATACAGTAACTTGACAACGATACAAAATCTTATTTGAAACCAAACCAACATCATCAATGTATTGGTGCACAATAATAAAGGACTGCAGTCTTGGATATATATACACATAATATCGTGTTGCCAAGCCTGTCCTATATAATAAACAAACCGATCTGGAAAAAATCACTTGTCCCTAAAAGTATTTGCCAGTTTCATCTGCATAGCAAGCTATGCTTCTTTGACTGTATAGTTGCCATACACATGCCTATTGCAAACGTAGAATACGAATTAAAGAGCCTGTGCTCAAACGCTGCACTAGGCAATCCATCTTCTATTGCCAAAGGGTGATATAATGACAGCATAATTCATCTAAAGAAAGTGTACCTGGAGGAAAGTATATACGTCGTATGTATCAATAACCAATGGCTGTGTGCACATACTTGATAGTCACAGAGTTCAGTGGTGGTTAAAATACTTATTGGATATATAATTGTTAAAGTCGGAACAAATGCGTTGATCAGAAATATGAATGTGCCTTACTGCTCAAACCTATTACGAGGCACATTTTAAGAACCGACAGTTTAAGTCGGGTGTTTTAGCAGATCTGTACAAAAACGCTTTGGTAACTTTCGACATCAGTACAGCTTTTTCTATCAAGCTTCACATATGTATTCATCAATATGCATTCGCATGTTCATAAAGTTATCGGAGATTGAATTTCACATTAACAGAAAAACTTTAGCATCGATATGTGGTCCACCTGTTTGAAATATCAGATAAAATGAAATTAATACACACACACTCGCGACTTTTTTTTTTATCTTTTCTGTAACGTAATTTCAATTCAAAACAATGCCACCGCAATCTACAGTCTATAAAAGTACATGTATGAGTCATGCTAGAAACACCACATACAAAACACACAGCCGCCCTAACAGCACCATGATGAAAAACAGTAAATGTCAATGCATATAAAAGACATGTTTGAATAAAAGCCCGAGGCAAACTTCGAAACGTAACTGTGTACCCTGTATATGTCATTCAAAATAAATTGTTTATACTGTGTCAATATTATGCCTAACGAGGAACACTCTTTATAATGTGTTTGCATCATTAACATCATACTTGTTTTAATGAAATGTGTCTGGTCTTTCATAATATGGTGCTAACAACGTTGTATTTTAATAACCGAGATGACATCATATATAGCGGAATAAATTACTTTTCAATGTCCCCACTTTCACATAATTGGACGCATACCAGAAATAATACAAACTAGATCGATGAAGTTTGTCCCTAGCATAAATCATTGTTTCTAGAAACTTAAGACACTATTTCAAACTAACAAAGATTTTATCGAATAGAGTGTATTTTGGTCTGCTTTAATAAGAGGTGAACAGTTGTCTATGCATCACTTTTATATAACATGATGGTTGAACGCGTCTTGTAATGTGTAGCACTCAATGCTTCAACACAAGAAGAAACGCAGAAAACGGTTGGCAATTAACATTGTTACGCAATGTACAGCATCTAATCTAAGTCTCACTACAATTAATTCAACTTGTGCAAAATGAATTTAGTCCAATACCAATGGTATCCAACGCATGCAGATGTTTCGAATATGTAATATCCTCAAACAGGCTACATGTGAAACGCATGCCATCATTCATCTGCCTTTACAATTTCCAAGTAGAGCCTTTCTACAAAACATGTGACCTACTATTTCATAGAACGCAGTCGACATTTCAACGAAAATGATGTATTACAAATATATATTGTCTTTACATGACATGGAAACGAAGATAGTACATGCGTTCCTATGGCATGTCAAGTACAGAAATGTTTCTATTAGTAATAATAAAAAAATACTTATCAATTTCATATTTTCAAAATAACGAAAATCATTCCTTGTTAAAACTTCCTACAGCTAAAGGGATTGTTATAATGCGATTACTTCAAAGCATGACAATAGCGATTTGACAGAAATAATAATGTGTCATGTTGATAGTATACTCGACTGGATGCCTGATGAAGACCCGGAGAAATTCAAACCATTGTATTGAAGTTGTTCTATATACGAAATAAGTACTGTTATAGTAATACAGTTTAAATATATTAAAATATGCATTTTAAAGCATAGAAAGAAGTAAACATAGACCAGAAGACAGTCAGGACACTTGGAATGACACACGACAGTGCACAGGAATACCAGAAGCACAATACGGTATGCAAATAACAGTTTAAACTTTGTTGAAACACAAATTATTTTCAGCATATTTCTCTTAAGTCAATATCCCAGCTGGTAATAGAAATTATCTTCAGTCAGGTTTGAATATTCAGTTGGCATTTTCATATAATAAACCACCTAGTACGAGACATTATTGTATTGGCATGCTTCATTATTGTGGCTGTGATTGGAAATTAGGTACTTTACATAGAATGCATATATAATGTGTACAACGTGTACGATAAAATTCTATATTCCTATCGGATTCTATTTCGGCCCTAAAGCGTCTAGAGACAATTGATTTGTCTACATCAATGACCGATTATCGTACACATACAAATGTATTGTTAATGTAAATGAAGCGTACATACGTTTGGTATTTGGTATGCTTTAAAACATCGATTACAGAAAAGCAAAATATTCTAATAAATGGGTAGCAAATATATGCAACGACATCTAACATGCTCTTTAGAGATGACTTTGTTTCGGTTTTACAATTGACTGTGATAATACATCTCAGCAGTTTATGTTTTGTGAAATACTGTCCGGAAACATTTAGCGGCATCACTGAATGAATTTATTCGGGAATCGTAGTGCAAGAGATCGAAGACACCGAACATATTCGGTATTTGTAACATAAGCTTAGCGGCATATAAACACCAATATAGACATGAACACTCTTCATTGGAAAAGTAGTAAAGTCAAGCAGGCAAAGCCACATGCAAGACGCAACCACCACCAAAACACCGATAGACAGCATGACACACACACACAACCACACACCCAAACGCACACGCACACACACATACGAAATGAACACAGAAAACACCAAAAGACACACAAGAAACAGGGACAAACGTTCCACAACATGAACAAACCACAAGCACAAAGACGCAAGGCAAACAAAAGGAATGGTGACAAAGAGAGTACCGCCTTGGCACGGTCAGCAGCAAAAACACCACTGGGGGTTTAAACCGGTTTACGGACGTCCTAACCTCACACTTCTCTCAAAGTCACCCTAGCTTTACAAATATTGTAAATAAAGGTATCCCCGCTGGACTTACCCACAACATAGACGACGGTGAACACAGGACAACATGTAAAACATAGCATAATAACTGTGACAATCCGTCAAATATGTACTCAATGGCTTTGCTGAAGTCAGAGCACCTGCAGGTAAGCCGTTAAGGGCACGACAGGGAAAAAATACATGAGTCTGGTAAGCTCCTCCTGTATCCAAGTTTAAGAGTATACCATCATAGAGTACTACCCTCGGCCTGTCATCGCGCAAGCAAAGAGGGAAGCGTAGCTACCGACTGTAAAAGGGTCGATAACCAAACATGCAGTGTGTTGCAATATAATAGGATCATAACCTTTCTTTTTAAATTTTTAATGCGTTTTATAAACAAATCATGAAAATGGATATGACCCCGAATTTTCCTAAGTGTGTAGATAACATCCCCATAAAATTCTGGTTGAGAAATGCCATGTCGCAGTAACGTCCGTAGATTGCAATTATATTTACTAATGAGAGGTAAATTTCGATAATAAAATTTAGAAAAGGTTTTCCGAAGTTTGTGATATCTGTAACCTTGCTTAAGAAGTTTATCAGTTATAATGTTGATAATTCGTTATTACCACCTGACGTTATCCGGCTTTAGATGGCGCAAAAGTATTTCATAAATGATTGGATATCGAATTATATTTAGGTTTTAAAAAAGCAAATACAAAGTAGGCACATTCGACAGGGAGTTGTGTTAAACAACACATTGACTTCAACTACGTCATTTAGCACCGATGAACGATAATGATAATTGAAGGTACTTCAGACTGATTTCGCACACTACTGAGCAGCCCATGAGACCAAACTCACTCTCCTACTGGAAACCTCGCCGAGTCATTATTTGACATTTCTCTTCATATCGTAGTTAACTGAATGTCTTAAGATCGACTTTGCCATTAACATTATCTTATCAAATTTCACTATAACGATTGTTGTTCGA
This sequence comes from Azorinus chamasolen, assembly GCA_963576725.1. Lineage (NCBI taxonomy): Eukaryota > Metazoa > Mollusca > Bivalvia > Cardiida > Solecurtidae > Azorinus > Azorinus chamasolen. The sequence goes on from OY755251.1 coordinate 59,773,627, forward strand.
AACAACTCATTTGTAAATACTTTAGAAGCAATTTTGAATATAAACATATAAGGAATAAATCAAATAGTAATGACGTTGGCGTATGCGTTTTCAAGAAAAGACAACACTGTTGTTATTAAAGTTGCATCCTGATTTAACAACTTACTGAATCTCTTACACGGTTAATTGGTTCCGTTTTTATTGATACGTACAGTGTTGGTTGAAAGACAACTCTTGCATGGTTATTTTAATACAATGCATGGTGCAGAATTGCAGTTTAAGGACAGGGGTATATACATGCACAAATATATTTATTGGGTTAACGTACAGATTGTATAAATTGCGTTTCATGGAAGAATTTACATTTGAATGTTACACATTTGCGATCTGTAATTTTTGTGAAGCCTCAATAACATATTACTAGATTCAATAAGAACCGCAACATTTTATACAATAGAACTATTTCTCAGGATATGGCGCTGGCTTTGATTATACACATTTTTCAGCAACTGTACTATCATATAAACGGTCGTTTTGTCCAATGATTCAAGTAAGGTTTTCTATGTGCAAACACATCAGCATTTCCTTTATACATGGATTACATAAATCCATCAACGTAAATAGCCGGTTCCAGGCGTTATATAGATAATTATAGCAGTGATAAAATATATTTTCCCAAAGGTTTATGGGGCATAAACACAATAATTACGTTCCATTAGAGCTACTGTGTACAACTATAAGGTGTCTTTAGTCTTAAGCTTTTTGGTAATGGTTGTGCCTTGTGTGTGACTTGTCCTGCTTGACTTTACATAATATTAGACAGTAAACATGTGGTCAGTTACTGGTCCACTATCAAGATAACTAACGTCATAGATACAAAACTGTGAATTGGTTTGAACACCAATGATCAAATGTCGTAATATATGCCGTGATATACGACTACGATACAATGCATGTGTTGGCGTGTACACCAATCAACTTTGATAGAGAAATGCCTGTGTTTTCAATTCAAAAACATACCAACGACTGCATTGCCTTGGCTCACAAAAGACACCAAGCGGTAGGTACAGGTCCTGATAAGTCTGGAAGTTGTTCTCTATATGACAATAAATAATTTATTGGGCGGAATATGAGTTGAGTTACATACGACCAAAATAAATAGAATGTAATAAATACGAATCTCCATTGATATTAGTTTCACAGATATCAGTCAATTGAATTCAACACATGCCGTGTACCAAGTACCTTGTATCAATCTAACGATAAAACGTCAATTTAGGTAGATTAGCAATTGCCTTTGCAAACAATGTAAATCATTGGTTGATATATTTGTTATTGGGGTAAAACAGTTAGTTGTTGTTGTATAAGATACACATACACTCAGTTCACATATTGACAAAGTGTAAAAATGAATCTGTTGGAGATATAAGCAGGGCAGACAATAAATAATTACTATATGTACGATATACATAATGTTTACCTACATAAATTTAAAGGTAGAATAGTAAAGCAGGAAAAGCCACACACAAGACGCAATCACCACCACGACATCGATAGAAAGCTAGTAGCACACATACACAACCACACACACACACACACACAAACACACACACACACACACACACACATACACAAACACACACACACACAAGATGACAATTTTAAACGTGAATAGACGCACATGTACAAAGACAGGAAACAAACATAAAAGCAAGGGCAACAAAGAGAGTACCGCCTTGGAACGGTCAATGGCAACACTACCACTGGGGTTTAACCGGTTTACGGACGTCATAACACACTCACACTTATCTCAAAGTCGCCCTAGCTAAACAAACTGTGCAAATAAAGGTATTCCAATCGGTTAAGTGAATGTACATTGAAAACGTTGTTTCCAATGGTATAACACTAGCAAAGTAATATGCAATACATGCATTGCGATTGAATAACAAAATTCAAACTGGGCTAATTTCTATTTGTTAAACAACTGAAATACACAACAAATACCCATTAAAAGTCACAACAGATACACACAAGACGCGGCTGTCAATACTTATATACTGCTTTGTATAGCTCGTGTGGTCTATAACAAGAGCTACGCCGTAAAACGGTATATTTGCTTTCGAAGAGAAATGAAAGAATTGTGTATTTGAAATTATAAAGGACTGAACATTTGTGATTGCTCACAGTGAAGAAATAATGTAGTTTCAACACGTTAGAAGCAAGGCCCATACGAAGGTAAATAATGTGAATTCGTCCATATTAATAAGTAACTTAGAACAAATAAGATTACTTAAAAGGAAAACATAAGAAATATAAGAAGATCCAATGCTTAGATAATGTTAGATTTCCATATAATGACTGAGTTGTGCGTGTTGGTAATCCATAAATATAGAATCTGTAACACATTAAATTCTCAGTAGAGCAAGTCCGCTCGTTTATCATATGGACATTATTGTCTGTACAGAAGAACCTTTCTTATCCGGTCATCAAAACAGGGTCTAACTATTGCTTAGTAAGACAGGTGGTAGCTTAATGCAGGTCATAAATTATGCTTAAAGCTCCAAAACTAGATAAAAGTCACAAATGCCCCCGAAGAGGATACGGACATTAGTTGACTGTGTGCATTTATGCAGAATCCCGTGATCCCATATCGTTGGACATCTATGTCTCATTTCGACCTTAAAGGTAAGGACCTGGATCACAAACGCTAAACGTACTTTCTAATTAGTTAAACAAATGCGCCACTTTAATCATATGTGTGTTTAAGCCCAGGCACGGGCATAAGTATAATATATGATTACACGCTGAATGCCTTATATTGACTTACAAGTGTGACATTAACATTGAAGGTAGAGGAATGGATCATGCACGTGACATGTTGTCGTCATGTGGTTAAGAACTGTGTCAACACAATTTGAAAAAATAACATTAGTCGCCATTCAAATTTAATACTATTTTCATGCATTTCCATTTTAGACCTACAAATGTGACAATGACATTGCATGTTTGTATCTGGGACATGTGCGCCGCTTTTCGCCTGTATGTGGTTAAAATATGTGACCAATTATTTCAAAATCCTTAAATGCATAACAAAGTTAAAGCTCAGACACTTAATGCGTTGGACCAACGAACGCACATACGGACGAACGATTGCTATTTAAATCAGCGTCGCTTTGGGGGACTAAAACAGGTATCATACTTATTTCGATTAAGTTGAAAAGATATATGTAAAGTAAAACCTCTTTAAACCGGAATTCTAGTTGAGAATAATTTAGATACTTATAGGCAGGTGACTGCTTAATGCAAGGTGAAAGTCGTGCAGAAAGCTCCTGGAGGAGCTTTCTGCATGACGTTCACCTTGCATTAAGCTGCCACCTGTCTCCAAGACCGATATTTATACTCATTTGAACGTCCGGTTTAGAGAGGTTTTACTGTAGTCATACCAATTCACAATACTATGTTCATTAATATAGATGGGATATTTTGCATTTGTCATACGATGTTTGCAGTGTCGACACCTATCTAAGATAACCACTAAAACGTATATTAGCTGGTTAGTAAGAAATATAGTTGTTTAAGCAGATCGAAAATAATGCAATTCCCTCCTATGATCTTTCAATTCATTCTGTCTGCATTGAGCAATCACCTGTGTTAAATATTAACGCATTTATCAAGCCAGCATAATTTGAATTGGCTTATATAATCGTAGAACACATATAGCAAAGATACGGTAACCAGCTGCAAATTGATTGACATAAATACCAGTCAACACGAGTCGGTATCTTGCAGTGTTTTTTAATATCATAGTTGGATACAGTATTCTTCACAGCTTGAAAAGTACTTACAATAATGTAACATAACTCTAAATATGTGTACAGAGAAATGAAAGAGTAATTTATATATATATATAAATTGAAAACGGGATATTTCAGCTATGAATAAGATACAAAAAAATTTGGACAATGTCTTTCAGGAGGGACATTAAACAACACTACTAATGTATTGTCTGCCTTTGATTAATTGAATACATTTGGTTTTGCAATTCCTTGTATGTTGATTTCTTTTAGCCGACATAGGATTAACGTCACGCACCATAATCAAAGTTCGAAAACACTTCACTTCAACATTATAACAGATAAAAAGAGATGCCAATTACAATACGTTGGCAATACAAAATAACGATATGTTTACGCTCTAGTTCCCTTTCCCGTCATATAAAATTCGACTGGTACTATTTTATCCAGTCTTCCTCATTTTTCCTGCACACACATATTCAGAGTGTCAGACAGTTTCGTTCCTGATGAGAAGTCGGGTTGTTCGGTGTTGTATCTGGATCAAAACTGCCACAAACGTTAAAACCTACAGTGATTAATGAATTACCGTGTCCTAGTCCATGAATAAGGTTTGTACGAGTTGCGAAAACATTGTTAAGATAAAATAGGATTACAGTCTGGAATTACAACTCGCCTACCGATCGAGGCTAGTGGTTTCTTATATAGATTATTCGCATTAGATCTTACTTTTTTCAAAGCGTATTGATTTTAAAGCCTCGCTAGATAATATCAAAAGTCACGATTCCAAACACGTTTATTATATTCGCTTGCAAAATGAGTTGCAAAATGCTTCCAGACTTAGTGGTTCGTTATTAAACTACAATAAAACCCTTCTAATGCGACAACTTAATGAATAAACATGAGTGTCTTCATAAGCAGGTGGTTGCTTAATGCAGGACAAACATTTTTTGTCCTGCATTAAGCTACAATGTATATGACATACAACAGTTGCGTACATACTACAGTATAGTCATGTTAGCACTCGGTACTAGACTACCTTTAAAAGTATGTACATTATACAATATAGCATCTTAGATAAATAGTACGTCCTCGAAATTGCTGTGTAGAAACTGTTAAATATGTCTGCGTCCGCCGTAGTCACTGTTCTAAAATGACAAGCGATGGGATACACCATATGTGCTAAGAATAATTAGAACAATGTTCCGTTATCTCATGGATATCTGCTTCTCTAAAGCAGACATTCCTGATTACTTTGTTCTACGACTATTTGTGATGAGCAGCAACGTTTGATCACCTATTGTAAATGTCACACAACTGAAAAGAGGACACTATATTTTAACTAATAATGTAGCAACAAAACTTTTAAAAGCGCTTTATATTAATGTCTAAATTATTAGTATCTTAGTATCTTGCACAATCTGCAATGCGTTTTGTAAATACATATTTTCAGAAATATATTCCGTTAGCTGTTGAACGCATCAACTTTGTGGTACTTATCTTGAGGATAGTATCCCTCCATTCCCGACCGTACTCGCAATTATATACAATGCTCATACAGATGGATGTATTATGTTTGACATTCGCTGAAACCATTCTAATAGGCATTATCAAATCTGAAGCAGAGATTCCAGATCAAAAATAACAGAAGGACACCTTCAATTATTCGTATAACAAAATACTTTTCATTATCGTTAAATATCCAAATACTCGTCATATGTCGTAAATATTTGAAAAGTGATTTTCAAGTTCAGATGATATCCAATAACTGCAATTTGTTTATTTAGAGTTAATACTGTTTGTAATTTGAGTAAATCTATTTTTCTCTTTTAGTATCGCTACTTTTGCTTTCGAATGATCTCCCACTTTCAGATTATATCTACATCACAACAGCAGGTGTTAAGTGCTTGTATGGCGGCCGTAAAATGTCGCCTTTCTGGTCCTTCGGGATGATTAGTTTTGATGCTATCAGTTTTGAAAATTGAAAACTACCGTAAACCGTTGCAAGGGGCCGTGAGTAGTGTTGTACTGGTAATTACTACTCATGAACAAACTCAATAAAACCGAGTCTGCAATTTTCTCTTTTAGCATCGCTACTTTTGATTTCGAAGGATCTACCACTTTCAGATTATATTGAGCTATAGATCTAACACAGAGCAAATACTTAGGGAAACATGTCTTATGAGACGTGCACTACCACACTGCGATACACAACTAAAGACATGTAAGTATATTACCACACCAACAGTTTTAGATATGTGTGTTTCAAACAACCATGTTAGACGCTTTTAGAACGTCATTGTACACGAATGTATTCGTAATATTTGATCGAATGTCTACGCTACCCCTTATCTGTACTGTATTAGATTTTCATGAAATGAATGATATTGCAGACAGCTTTTAACACAACTCCGTAATCAGGTTCCATGCTTATAAAGCTTTTAGTTGAGTCTGAGATCGTTCTCAAGCTTTTGATTGGTCAGATTTGAGCCTTTGGCTCAAATCTGACCAATCAAAAGCTTGGGAACTCAAATCTGACCAATCAAAAGCCTGAGAACGAAACTCAGACTCAACTAAAAGCTTTATAAGCATGGACTCTGATGAGTTGTTTTCCATTGTTTGAGCATTGTATTTAAATTGCTGGATGTAGTATTACAGAAGTAATCTTGTATGTGTGTGAAACCATACATATTTCGTAAAATGATACGTTTGGTACTTATCATCGTTTTCAGAACATGGTATCGATATGATAATATATAACGAAGATGCGCCTATAATTGTTCGCGAGCCATTCATTATATTTCCACGAACAACTGCAAGTTGTTTAAATAAATTTCTCGTTACGAATATGCAAATTTATTTAAAGCATGCATATTAATATATGCCACTTTAACTCACTAACACTGCTCTTTTTCTCTTTCTAACCCAGCGGTTGGAGATTGGTGTTTAATTGCTAATACAAAACCTGTCTTAAGTGATCATAAAAATATATAATTATTTCGTTAGTGAAGGCGGTGGCTCCCACTGGCTATTTCTACATTACCTTTACGTTATATTAAGCAACTACCTGCTTTATACGACTATTGTGTTCAGTAATTGGTTGGTCACTTAAGACATGTTCTATTGTACCTACGTTTCTGTTTCATAAGTGCGTATAGTTCAATATCAACATTTGAATCTACAAACAGATTGCATGCTTGTGCGTATACATACACTTTCAAGTGTGGAAAATGGCTTTAAACGCAATACCATGGGTATTAAATATCGTAGCTTCAATTGTTCCAGGAATCTCTGAACGAAAGATTCCTATCTCAGTATCATTGTTATCGTGCATGGCAATATCTTGAGTTTAATATAATATCATAGTTGTAGTATTTACCAAATCAATATAAGAGCATGCTTATCATACATTTTTGTATATTAAATTTCTATACCGATACAATTAATTTAATCTCCTTCAGTTATGTAAACTGTTTCAACATTCGTTGTCGAAAATTAGTCGAACACTGTATTGACATTTTATAAATTGTATTGCATCAACTTGAGAAATTAATGGATCAGCACTTTGCACGCTCTTTCTAGGTAATTTCAATGTATTGGTGTATTGTGAGATACATAGTATATTATAAAGTGTATTATATTACAGTACAGTAGAACCCCTCTAATGCGACCATTTAAAAAATATAACCATAGCTGTCTTTATAAGCAGGTGGTTGCTTAATGCAGGGCAATAGGAATGCAGAACGCTCCTCTAGGAGCTTTCTGCATTACGTTTATCCAGCATCAATGTACCACATTCCTCTGCCCTATTTTGGTGGTCGCATTAGATGGGTTTTATAGTATATTCCAAAAAGGTATTTAATTGAAATGAATAGGTGAACGTTGTATATAATGTACACGTAGACTATTTCACTATTCAGAAAGCATAACAAAACTTGCCCAATATGACACAATTCATACTTTTTGAGTCATACGGTAATACGGGTTGTTGGCTGCACTAATTTTGACCTATCTTCAACAATAGTTAAAGTACAAAAATGAGTCATGCAGGAAACACCACATACAGAACAAACACTCGCCCGAACAGCAACACGAGGAAACGACTAGGTGCAGTCAGTAACTTAACGACTAGGTGCAGTCAGGTCCTGACAACACCTAAACATTTTATCTGTATTTTATTTATCTCCTCCGTCAATATATAGGGATATAAGAATATTATTTCAACTAAGCTCACTTATTAATTCATGCTCTATGCCTACCAAAAAATAACAAAGTTTGCTAGAGGGTATCCTGCAATACACCGAGATCATATACAGTAGTCTATCTATAACACAATCATTCAATGTACAACAATGAACCTCTGATCTGACTGATGTTATGTGACGGGTGTGTTAAAGGGATAAAATTAAAGGGTATACCATTCTAGAACTAAGACATAATAGCAAAAACTGGTAAATCAAGACACCAATCTGATGAGGACCAACGGAATCGAATCTTCATATATAAACCATAGTTCGCTTGAGGGTTGGTACCTAACAATATATCATTTGGATATTGTATATTCCGGTACTGTCATTAATGTCTATAGACTTGGTCTTGTATCAGGGCGTTCGATCCGCAACATACATAAAAGAAACAACTTTCACCACATATATTTCAATAGTAGTATTCAAGATTGCGTAGCTCGATTCCATCAGAATCCTTGACGTATTATTCCAAATGAAATATTGATGTTCTGTGTAAATAAACATTGCCTCTGAGTAGTTTTGTAACTATCACCGTGCGATTGATTAGGCACGGGCATTGCGACTGTGTTGGTTGCTTGAATTGAAGACACATCTCCTAGACGTGATGAGATATTTGTTGAATTCTGATGACCCGAGAAAAATTTGTTTCGTGGAGAAAATGAAACATCGATTGGTTAGAGAATAAGGGCGAACGCAATAGATTGTTCGTTACGAAGACATGTTATACAGTTTTGAGATTGAAACTTTAATTGAATTCCAAGATAAGCGTCCTGGCGAACATTGCCTCAGAGGGAATGATTTGACATATGAAACTGCACTATTGTGTTTATTTCGAGGGTCTAAAGAAATGTCTATCGCATACTCCCTATATTGCAACAGAATATATTTTCTAACATGTTATATCATGTTTGTTCTGCATTTGAATTTTAAAGGAAAACTAATGACAATAACAGCAACACAATATCAACATACAACATGACCTCTATAACTGCCCGTCACTTTTGTAAAACACTTTTCTTCTCAAAAAGGAGCCTCGTTCATGCGCTGTTAATTCTAAAAAGAGGACATGATTAAAGGCATTTTCTGCCGGACTCGCTTTTGCAAACTGCTTGACCTGAGACAGGACGATGAGTAACCCGATGTCTCATCAGGGTCCAAGCTGTTTTACATTTTGCCAATACCGTTTTCAAAGCTTTTATCGAAGCGAAAGTACTTAAAAATATACAAAATTCAAGTTTGAGCATACTTTATATGTTTTTAAAACGGGCGGGGTAAGGGTAAAGGCAATACATGAGTCTGGTAAGCTCATTTCCGGGTTTAAAAGTGTACCATTATAGAGTACGACCATCGGCCTGACATCGTGCAAGCAAATATGGAAGCGTGGCTACCGATTGTAAAGTGATATATAACCAAACAAGCAGTACGTTGCAATAGCATGTGGTCATAACGTTTCTTCCTAAAATCTTTAATGCGTTTAATAAACAAATCATGAACATAGATATTAACCCGATTTCCCGAAGAAATCATCGTAGACTTCTGGGTGAGAGATACCTTGTTACAGCAACGCCCGTAGATTGCAATGATATTTACTAGTCAAAGCATACTTGTGAATGATCAAACATCCAGTGAACGAAATATTTCCAAGCTTCGTTCCCATACATTGTTTGCACCCTTAAAATTAAAAAAAGAACGAGTGCATGCTATGTAAACAGCGATATGCAATACATAATTATTAATTTCCTCTCGTTCAAAACACTAAATATACTTAAGACTAAACTGAATAAAATATATACAGTTTCTTTATGCATACTTTATTGTATTTATCATGTTACAACACTTCCATTACAGCTTACAGCAGTCGAGTATCACTGTGTTACTTTCCAGACGTTATACGATATCTACTAGGTCTGGTGTATACTTGTAAAACCTCTCTATTACAAGAACTGTCAGCTCTACTTTGTTTTAATGTCATTTGAAAAATAGCTGGTTATCTTAATTTCATGTTGTCCCTTAGCAACCAATTTGCAGCATTCCCAATACACGGATCGTTAGATCAATGTAAGTTAGAATAGGGGGAAATAGGGAATACAAATACAGAACGTTGGGTAATTATCGGGGAAGTGTTCGTTTCTGACCTAATGTCCATAATCTATAGTTTAGTATTTAACTTTTTTTTTATTTCAGTTATAGTTATATTGGGTGAGGTAATGTATGCCCACTTTGTTCTGATGTTCGATTGGCATTGTTTTGTGCAACATCGGACTTATTTAATCAGGGTCGTCAGCAAACCAGACAAATACATAATGTCCATAAACACTGCAGATCCGGATTCGGTGTTCCCTGATCTCTGTATATGTACCCCTCTCTGTGGGGCGTCCAATTAGCCTATAGTTAGCAGAGGCGGATGTTAATCAAGATAATCAATCAATCACATCGGCAAATGCATTCTTGAAGGAACGTCGTTCAAAATGAAAATGAGTCTTAAATGAGTTAAGTGACTACACAAACAAATGGGTACAATATGTTATTATTTGTTGAAGGATTACAAATTCTGTGTAGTTCTTTTATAACACCTGAAGCGCAATTAATCAGAAATATTCAATTTAAGGCATACTGAATTCGCATACTGAATTCGTTTAAAAGACGGCATCATTGTAAACGCTTTCATTTCCTATATTCGTTCGAAGTGTGACTTTCGTTCTATGCACTGTTATATAAACACATTGGATAGTCTGTGATTGTATGACTAGATATTTCCAGACTACCCCTTCATGCCCGTGCTTGCGTGCTGTAATGCTATGATATAAATAATACCCGACATTCTCCAGGGAACGTGCTTTGTGATCAAAAGAAAACGACCGTTGTATGGCCATTGTATGTGCTATCAAACAGTACAAGATGGTGCTGTCTAGTTTATCTTAGAAATGTAATAATACGGTGTACACATGTACATATCCCGTATAACTTTTGCCAATATCATATTTGCGTTGCACAAAACGTATCTACATCAAGTGATGCGTGTTTGATATAAAATATAGGTTTATTTATTTTGCTACAATTGGAAATACGTTCGACATGGTGATGAAGGTAATACTTGCTCTATAATACTTTTCGATTTGCTCTATTTTCAAAGTTATGCGCAAAACTCGACAGAATGTTTGTTTGCCATTCGAATACAGAAGTATCCACTCTCTACTGAAAGCACTTATGCACTGAGAAATGCAACCCATACTATGTCAGATTATTTTTAGCGATCCCTAAAATGGCCAAGTAGAACAATAACAAAGTATTTGTTAATAGCCGACTGGGGTCTTGCAGGAAGGGTCATCGCTATGTCGATTGCGGTATCTTAGTAGTTTCGATCTTGAAGTGCCGGTACACATTTGACATAATTGCATTAAATAATCTTCACCCGATGGTCTACTTTGTTTTATATGGTAAATGTTGTATGTCTTTTAGTGCGTTTCGTCACGTTTTGTCTTGTGTTGTTTCATGTTTGATGACGTCTTGGTACCGTGCCATTTTGTGTCTAGCGCTCTCTATAGGGATCTTTATCTACAGTAAAACCGTTCTATAACGGCCACTAAATTACATCAAATATTTTGTATTAAAGGCAGGTGGCTGCTTAAAGCAATGTGAAAGTAAAACAGTGTTTTACTTTCACCTTGCTTTAAGCAGCCACCTGCCCTAAATACCAACTATTTAACACAATTAAAGTGGTCGTTATAGAGAGGTTTTACTGTACTTCCAGTTGCGATCGTCGTAATTTAGAACGTACGATCATTTAAGTCGTACGATCTTTAGCAGAACAAGTCCCTGACGAATCCGAATACAGGGCGGAACAATAACAATTAAGTTAAATAAACAGCTGCAATGAGACGTAGGTTACACAAATCTTTAACCCATTGGTACCCAGTGTTCCCAAACAGACACAGGCAATCAGTGTAGACCCATATGAGAATGCCCCTGTGTGAGCCCTCTGCTCAATGTCTGCATTGTGTGATAAAACTAGCAGAGCTTATACTAGCGAACTTTGTGTTTACTGTGCCACCTCAACATGGCAATGGATCTGTTTTAAAATAGGACCTTTTTCATGTTCTTAAATAACATAGGAATAAATAGGCAATGTGGTATACCGTTTCTACAATGACCACATACAAGGGATATGGCACTTCTGGGCCCCTTATACAGGGGATAGTTTAATGCATGACTGAATTTGAACAGATAGTTCCAATGTGATCGATTATATTACATTCGTTCTGCAGTATCAGACACCAGCTTTTAAAAGCATATATTTATGAAATACTAGCTATGGGTAGGTTAGTTTGCACGGTAATTAGTTTTATTCTGTATATGCAGATTAGTAATACATGTATGTGAAAACTTTTGGTAATAATGCCAATAGTTTATTAGGTTAGATGCCGCCTCAATGGCATATCGAGGGCTTGGTGCAAAACTATTCTAACTCCTTCACTTTGTGAAGGAGTTAGAATAGTTTTGCACCAAACCCTCGATATGCATCCACTATGTCCGTTTCTAATTAGGCTCCATCCTCATTGGTCATTTGGTCAGTCAACACGTTTAACGAATCAAATAGAAATTACACTGTTGGAACAAACAACAGGACAATAACGACACCAGGCCCAACTCTTTCCTGCCAAATTGTGTCGTCTGCAATCTTTGTCGTCTGCTACAATAATCATTTTCTTCTTCCGTTTTCTTCATTTTGTTTCAAAAGGTCACAGTAACAAACATCTTGGATCGTGATCAGACGCCGAGGTAGGTATCATCTGTATGCCAACGGTTTGCATGGGTAATCAACGATGCGACATTGGCAGCGAAGGAATTAAGGGTGATTGTCTATAATTCTCAGAAATTTTGGTGTGAACGGCGTCTCTCTTCCATGGAGATATTCCGGTATTGTTGCCCGAGTTTTCACTTGCAAATGAATAATCAAAATAACCAATTACACGTTTGTTCCTATTGCCGCTGGTTAGTTTTGTTTAGTTTACACCAAGCTATGGTTATACAATATTCTCAGTTATGTGCTGACTGAATTCAAATTACTTGTTAGAAAGATTAAAATAAAAAATGTTTCTCATGATAACAAGATGTTTAATAACAGTGACTAAAACGATATGAGAGTAATGACTTGCTGGGGTGACTTTTATGCTCTACTTAGCTCAGTGTGTATTTTGAGCTAGTATATAAATATCACATCCTATGGAGAGAGACAGCACGTACTGTCAACCCGAGTTTGGTTATGTCAACCGAGGCGCTAGCCGAGGTAGACATTGCCATACCGAGGGTTGAAAATACGTGCTTTCGCTCTCCATAGGATGTGATATTTATTTTATCATACCGAAAAGCACAATCAATTTCGTCAGCAAAAATATGTATTCAATGACAACAATAAACAGTTTTAAGCTACTCGGTGCTTAAAAATCGCGGAACAGCTTTACATTTCTATTCATTACACATTATAAGTACTGGCGGGGGCCTTTTCACTGTCCAGTCTAGACAGAGCCTCCTCCGATATATATATTCCTCTCAGATATATAAACAAAAACAAATCAATTGTCATAATGACGTTTATTGATCAAATTGCAAGCGTCAGATGACGTCAGTCGACGACGTCAAGCTGATGACGTCACGTTTACTGGTGTAGATGTTTCGTACCTATGGTAGCGGGAGACAGTATTTTTTTTTCCCGCTGGGCCTGGCAGTATCTAAGCATTGTAAATGAAATTGAGGTATAATAATGTACACTGTCACTTGTAAAACGAATAACAAAACATAATTGTTACTTCACCCGGGTATATTTGTACAGTATGTGGGTTTAGTCTACTTGAGTCTAATGAAAATACTGAGACAAAAGAAACAACACAAAAATACAAACATGCAATGCAATCAGCATGGACAATTTGGGAAGACAATTTGTTCCGGGGATCAGCTATTGGCTAGATGACATGTCGGTAATTGCATACAATGGACATGACAAGCTGCATATTTACACACATAATAGGCGTTAGGAGCGCAGATGGTAAGCTATCCCGTAGGTAGGTATCCCGTATACAATATTTACATGTTATACAACCAACTGGAGTTTTCTCTCTAGAATATAACATACTAATATGACGTACATAACTTACAATGAGTAATGTTGCTTCATCCGAATGTGATTTGTGTTTACTGTAATATATTTATTAGGTGGGAAGATATTACCTTTCTATCTAATAAACATATTATGGTAAACACAAAACACCCCTGTACTTGTTTGTATGACTGGATAGACCCACACATCACCGGTTTGACAACTTTACATACGACAATGAAGTAAACAATGTGTATTAAAGAATATTAAAGTTATCAAATTTCTGGTTCACGGTAAGTTCTATCAAAGTCTCCAATATTTGCCAATTGTTAGTCTAGAATCGAATTCGTAGTACGTAGCAACGTAAGAGATCGTGCAAAAATACTCCATCATTAAATATACAACATATCGTTTCTCGCTGTCTTTGAATTTCCGAGGCAAAAGTACAGCAGAACCTGTCTTAAACAACAAGTTTACAAGATTATTTCAAACTCATGGCCCATACGGGCATAACAGATACATAAACAAATTAACAGAGAAAAAGAAGATTGAACACATGCATCTTGTAAAACATAGGTTTGCTTGATACAGGGTCAAAGTAATGCAGAAAGCGCATATACGAGCTTTTTACATTACTCTTGATCTGTATCAAGGTATGTCACATGCATTCCTTTTGATTGTCGCTTCACCCTTTCCCTTATGCAAGCGCATTTTGACGCATCTGCCAACAGAGTAGACCCATATCAGACGGCTCCTTTAGGGTCCACCGATTAACATTCACGACGTCATTATTTCCTACATGAATATTCAACAGGGAAAGGGTTACGACAGGTATTACTGTATGATAAAACTTTTCCACACGTTTTCGGTCACTTATCTAATGCAGAACTTAATCAATGTTTACGATCGACCAAATTAATGAATGCTGGCATAAGTTTTATTGAAATTGGAAACAGTAGATTTCTTTACCACTCCATTTTGCTTGTCTCCGGATTAACCCTTCGCTTGCTATTCACGTCAATATACCTACCTGTAAATAGTGAAGACCCAGATGAGACAGCTCCTGCAGGAGCTGTCTAATCAGGGTCTGCACTATTTACAAATTGATTGTGCAACCAGTGCACTCCACAGCAGTGATTGCACAGCGAAATGCGTGTACACAGTGAAGATATATGTAATTATACAACAGGGGCAAGGGTAAAGAAGGAGAAATGTATTTTAAAATTCTGCAAGAGAAGGGTTAATAGAACCATCACGTATATATGTACATCTAACATGTGTAGTATAAGATGTAACGTCACAAGATACTGTCACGCGAATCCCATTCATAGAGAAAATCAAAACAAACATTTACATCAAAAGAGTTGCAGTTATGTGATAAAAAAGAATCTGACACTCGTTTTCATTTGAGAAAAAAACGTCTTTAACTCGACCAGAAAAAACACTTATTAAGCTCGTCAAAAGCTCGCTTAATAGCTTTATTTTCTAGACTCGTTTAAAAAACGTTTATCTCAAATGAAAACTCGTGACAAATGCAATATATCTTATCAATCACACTCCCTATGCTGTTAATCAGGCGTCTTAACACACAGTATTTCTGAGAGCCATAAAATTATGTTATTCCTGTATTGATTTGGTAATTTTTTGCAACGGAGTTATTTGTTGGGTGACAATGGTAGCAGCTGTTACCAAAAGTATACGATCTGCCTGAAGAGACGGTAGTTAAACCGTGGCTAATCAGGTTATCTGGCTTGTTTTATCTCATCCGATGGCCGATTGCTGATTCTCAAGTACCATGCTAAGAATTGTTTCGAATATAATTGAGTCAAACATAAACTACAAGTTGATGATGCCGTTTACCTAAATTACGAGACAGGCCCACACAAACGTTCTCAAACTCGAATGTTATATGTGGAAGTTTCTGACACCGATCCTTTAGAAATATATTCGGGTATATCGATGTGATAAATAAGAACAGCCAAAATGTTCTTAGCATAACTATTATTATCATCCAACATTTACGATTCAATGCAATCATTATTCTGCACATGTCGCGGCCTGAGACTTAATTTAAACTCGTTTCCCCCGTGGCCTGGATGTTGCGAGACGTTTTTGATATATATACGTCACTAAGTTAAAATATGGCTTTAATTAAGGGGTTTATGGGGAAATGGTAGTTGTTTCGCTCGAAGATGTTTGGAGTGCACTGAAATAATCTTCCTGATATTATGCATCCGATTCAGAGTCGCAGTGTCACAAACCCATACTCACACACACTAAATACTAAACTACAAAGTTAATTACATTAGTTCTTTATAAGTGCAGACTAATTTTGAGAGACGGGCAATTGCTTTTCCTTATAAGGATATTCTAAACGAAAGTCGAGTTTAACTGTCTGGAAACTACATGAAAACCTCTCTATAACGGCCACTTACTTGTGTTAATTACCTGGTACATGTATTTAGGGCAGGTGGCTGTTTAAAGCAAGGTGAAAGTAAAACAGAACGCTCCCATAGGAGCGTTCTGTTTTACTTTGACAATGCTTTAAGCAGCCACCTCCATTTAACACAAACTATTTGATGCATTTTAGTGGACATTTTAGAGAGGTTTTACTGTAAGTATGCGGTAACCAATTCCATAACATAATTTTGAAATGTGAACTAAAGTCCTGTTTGACACTTGCCAATTCCTTGTTATAATATGACATACAATATGGAAATCACATGAAACTGCTGTGATAGCGCACTGTGATATAAAGCTACACCAAAAGACAATATCGTACTCTGATATAAAGCTACACCAAAAGACCATATCGTACTCTGATATAAAGCTACACCAAATGACCATATCGTACTCTGGTATAAAGCTACACCATAAGACAATATCACACTTTAATCAAAAGCTACACCATAAGACCACATCGCACTCCGACATAAAGTTACACCATAAGACCATATCGTACTCTTACATATAGCTACACTAAAAAGACCATATCACACTGTGATATAAAGCTACACCATAAGACCATATCGTACTCTGACATAAAGCTACACTAAAAGACCATATCACACTGTGATATAAAGCTACACCATAAGACCATATCGTACTCTGATATAAAGCTACACTTAAAGACCATATCACACTTTGATATAAAGCTACACCATAAGACCATATCGTACTCTGATATAAAGCTACACTTAAAGACCATATCACACTGTGATTGTAGAAGTATTTCTTTGAGTGCTCTGTGTTACTGTCGTTCTGTTTCAACTCATTCCCTCCTACTTAGTTTCCTTTTCTCTAGTAAATCCTCATTGATGATGTATTAAAAGAGGTTGGATCTGAAAATAGCCTATGAGGGAATGGGTTAAGCAGTTAGGTGTGTCATTATATACAACCGATTAGTTTACTAAGTGGTCCCTGTATGTAGACCAGGCCTCAGTTTATGAATATTCACAAGTAATTACTTAATATCAGGCTTGTTCTATTAGGGATATTTCACTTGTATATATAGAAAATAAATGAATTGTTTTTTATACATTATGTTATACTTGTAAACAGAAAATGATGGTTTTTGCATGAAACCCAAAATGAATTTGGTAACATTCTTAAGTCTGTTACACATTCTTAATTATTGTTTTTGATTCAGATCGCACTCACTTATTATCGAATACAATATTTATTCTTAACATGATAATTGAGCAAACGTATTACAATATTTTTGTCAAAATAAACACTAATTTATGAAACGTTATCCTCTTGTGTAATTTGTAAATAACAGTAATTACTTATTATAATTACTTAAGAGTGGGGCCGCTTTTGAAGTATCTGTTTATTACCCTTTCTAAGAACCTTATTTCTAAATTCGATACCCCAGATTCCCAGATAAATCATGTAATCATTATCTCAACGTTCATTGACATTATATCGCCTATTAAGTGTCGGTGCATAGTAAAATCCAACTCATTCTAGTTTAACAGCCCCACCCCCATTAAAGTGGCTTTGATTTCAGTCGAGTATATGTGCCACTAGACAGGGGATATGTAAATTTAAATAAGAAATAATAATTCCGGTGGGAAAGAAGTTTATATTTTATTGTTTGTCTCTCTCACAGATTTGTATAATACGGTATATATATTCTTGTATCGAAACTGCCATGTGACTTGCATTCACAGACATTAAACTTCCTCTTTAATTTAGATCTTGGTACATTGATTCCTACATTCCATAACAAATCAAGACCCCTTTGTCCTTTTAAAATTTTGTTCGCAGTATGGCGTGATATAAATAAGTGAATTTGCTATGAAATTTGGTAAAATTGTAAAATCTGTATGCATGTACAGATACCTTATGGTACGAACAGGAAAGAATATGGTAATAAGACACAGTAGTTGATAAATGAAACCTCTCAGGAAATATAATTTCGAACAGTAATCATTTAGGCCAATACAATAGGGTATAACCAACATAGTGTAATGCCTATTCGTCATTCCATTGTTTAACCCCGATTCTGATCAGGGTAACATTAAAATCAATTCGAAAGGTAGTCCTTAGATAAACTATGCATGTTTCAGTTTTAATATGATTATATAATCATTCCGCAACAGTGTATCATTGGAAACGATTGCTGTCTTGTTTCCAAGCTATACGTTTGTTTGTCATTTTGGCGTATGCTATCTGAATAGAATATTCTATATACAGACTATCAGCGTACAGTAAAACCTCTCTATAACGGCTACTGGTTTACATTAAGTATTTTGTGTTAAAGGCATGTGGCGGCATAAAGCAAGGTGGAAGTAAAACAGAACGATTGTATAGACACCTGCCTTAAATACCACCCAATTAACTCAATTTAATGGCCGTTATAGAGAGGTTTTACTGTATATGCAATGCGATCAGCTATCTTAATTTGATAAAGAAGTATCCACTTGAAACATGATATGAATCGATGTAGCCAGTTTGCCTCCAATGCCCTGCCAATGTTAATCTAGTTGAAACATTTTACATATTTGGAAGAATAATTGAAATCCGAATTAAACCATTTCAAAAGAAGCCACTAGTTCTTATGGGATACAATCAAATGGTGCCAGTGTTTAACTTAGTTCCATTGTGTCATAAAAACATACGGACTTCCTTTCTTCGAATAGAACGAACACAAGCCATGGACTACGGTCATTAACATGTCTATTGTAATGTACGGTTCTGCAATAGTAACATACGTTGAAATACAACACATCTTTATGAAAGCCTTTATGCAAACAGCGAAATTCTAAGTTGTATAATGGTTGCATGTGACAGTTTCACGTAATCGTTACAATGCACGGTTTTACAGTAAAACCCCTCTAAACCGGGGATTCTAGTAGAGAATACTTTAGATACGTTTATGCAGGTTGCTCCTTGATATAGTATGGAAGTCATGCGAAAAGCTCAAGACAGAAATTTATACTACATGCAACGTCAGATTTAGAGAGGTTTTACTGTATCTTACCATAATATAAGAAGGAGTGAATTGGCATATTGCATTAAGGAATTTGATTAATGTATTAGTGAATACTTTATTTAATGTATAACATATTGTAATAATTACTTTGTTGTAACAATCAATAATAACAAGTAAATAAATTGGTATTTAGTATAAAATATGGCATGAAGATAGCGAGATATTTTGATACAGGCTGAACTTCAACAATACGTTCCCTGTATTGATGAGAAATTTGCGTGGAAGAGATGATATTGAAATGCTTTTAAGAAACAGAGCCCCTGCACATGTGTTATCGTACATACAATTTTGTTATCAGTACTGATGTGATCTCATTTAGATATATATCTCGATTGCACACTTGGACTTGTATGGCATGTGCAGTCGACACGATACTGATAACATAATAAAAATAATTATACTTTTTTCCTGCTGCATCAAGAAGCACGCTTTTTTACCTTAATTACTGTGCGTCCATCAAATGTCAAATCGATACGATACAGTCATGCATCAAACCTCTTTAACCTTTAACTCCATGGATGTATATGTAAGAAATAATGACGTTATGAATATCAATCAATAAATGACAAATAAAGAGGCACATATATATAATGATATAAGCAAACAGAGCAAACCCTTATCAAACATCTCTTACATTAACCAACCGTCTGATCTGGGTCGACTCCGTTTGCAAAGGCGAATGAGTTACTACACGTTACAAACACATTCGTTAACCAATTACAAAAAAAAATAAAATATGGCTATACCACGTTACTTGTCTGCTTTTGACATAAGAACACTGATATCAATAGATAATGATATATGCTTCGACACAGAGTGTTTGTAAATGCTTCGTCAGTGCTTTGTATCATCCTCCTGTATTGATGTTGGTTATTCGTGTTCTGAAGATAAACGTGATACTGTATATCTAAATATGGGGACAGGCGATGTTCTCTGTACGGTGTTGAGGCGTGCGGATATATCCGGTTGCTAGTATTATTGGAGAGGTCTGATGACCTCTCCACAGTGTTGGAATTGGATGTCGGCATAATCTGGGATAGTTTAAAAACAATCTCGAGGAGTTTTGAATGGGGACGGTAAAAAGAGAATTGCCGTCTATCGTCGTGGCTATACGCATACGCGAGTGTTGGTTATATAATAAATACGCAGTCATACCTATCACTAACCAATACGGAGTTTGAATATTTAAGTACATGTATTTATAGAAAACGTGGTGGAATTTAAAAAATAACATCATTTGAACCGAGAATGCCGATGTTAATTCAAATAAACATGATTGTTTAATTATCAGAGGCACTCTAAACAAAATGCAATGATTATTTTATTCCGGACAAATTCGGGTGTCCGTTGTTTCAGCTTCTATTTTGAAACATGCCTACTCATAATCAATGGAGCTGAACAGATTATTTCGGTCTATGTCGTTCCCCGCCCCTTTAAGAGCTTCTTAAATGAAATTACCATGCGAGTGAACAGAAAACAGCCCGCTAATGGGACCACTTAATGGATTAACATGGGTGTCTTTATAAGCAGGTGGTTACTTAATGCAGGGCAAAAGTAATGCAGAATGCATTACTTTTGTCCTGCATTAAGCTACCACCTGCATCTAGCACCCAGAATTATACCTCATTTAGATGGTCGCATTAGCGGGGTTTTACTGTATCTATTAATCTTTGCTTCCTGACTTGATTATTTTAAAAACCGCACTTCCTCAGCGGTGGAATAAGTTAAATAACTGATAAATTAGCGATATTTACCGCTGCAGACTCAGTAGCGTGATTGGCTAGCAAAACTGCCCGTTGAGTAGCAAAGTTGATTTTGTATGATCCGGCGCGGGTTCGAATTTACCTGTAACCATTTTTTTCTCCTTTCTTTTCTCTTATTTATATAATTATGTTGGTTAATACATGTATTCTGTTATTCTCTAAATATATGCATATTTACAGAAATTTAAAATAGTTCTATGGTTATAGAATCATCTTGTCTTAGAAACCGCTGCTAACCCAAAGGCATGTCTGTATACTCGTATGTCTTTGACTTACCAAATAAACCTTCTATTACCGGAAGTAATCTAATAGGACGATCTGTCTAATTTGGAGGTGCTTGTTAGATATCTAAACCAATGATTGGACAGGCATTTCCATGTCACTTAGATCTTCATGAGGAAGCAATAAAACGTATTGTTTTTTATATGTGATTTGTAAATATGTGCTAAAGTTTATCTATAAAACATGTGCTTTAGTTTCACGTCAAGTGTATTCCATAATAACTATTTAGTCTGCATTATTTTGTAACCCGAGAGGGCCCATGCTTGGTAAAAAAATATTCTATAATCTATTCTGTTCTAATAAACCTATTCTAATAAACTTATGTTAATCCGCATACGCCACAAGAGAAGATGACTGGATAAATTCCAATACACAGAATACTTTTCTTTCCAAAGAATTACTTGCAACGACCCAGAAGGGAACGCATACAGGACCGAAGCCATAAGTCAGACAAATCCTTTTCCGCAATTTTATATAATCTAAAAGCATTTTATCTCCTAGACTGTGGCGCTTGATAGACACCGTCTTCGTTCTATTCATAGCGCACATACTATTTGATATGTACAATAGTTACAGTATTTATAGAAACCAACTTACGATCCGGTACCAAACAATAGTCAAATGGCACTTGTAAATTACAACTGTTTGATAATAAACTGCTGCAGACATCTGTTTGGCTTCTTTTTAAAGGAAGCCAACCTGTCTGCATTAGGCACCAATGTGTTATTACTTTTTCGGCGTCGCCCTCCATTCATACCTCACTCATACACTCATTCACTTACCCGCTCATTTCCTCGGTCACTCACACATCCAACATACTCGCTGATTTTACCCAACTATTTTATAACATCAATGTAATTTAAAGTTGACGTTCTGTGTCAATACGCACAGCGTCCAAGATGTTTAGCAAACATTATATTGCGATTGATTTGGCCAAGGCAGTTTGACTACAGCCACTGCTGGAATTGAAGGCATAACTCCTGGATGTGAAGAGATGTTTGTTGAATTCTGATGACGCGAGAAATTGTTGCTTCTGTGAGAAAATGAAACATCGATTTGAAGGCGAACAAGGCCAAGCGTAATATATCTTTCTGCCAAAAATATTTGTTACAAGAAAATATATACATATCTTGAATTGGAACTTAAATTAGGTTCCAAGAAACTCCGCGAAGACGAATGTGTCGGTGCACAAGAGTTCGTGGTTGAGGCGATCTATTTCCTAAATAACAGAACGGACTGTATACAACATGTAATAACACTTTTCTTATGGCAAATCCAGAAATATAAACATAATGTTTACCGTTTCGTTCAACATCCGTGACTTCCTCAGAAGTGTGACTAGTTCCGGTTTTGGACTGGTACACCACTGGACGGGCCATGGCGTACATGTACCAGTTGTTTGTAACTACAATGCACTCCGTAAGTGTGCCGATGGTGAGTGAAACTTTAAGCAGTACAAATTGCATGATGTGCCATAGAAAGTGTTATCGAAGTGATTAGTTATCCCGTTTGAAATGTTTAAAGATGTATACAACATGCTTTGTGCCAATTCAGAGGTCCAGATAAGATGCGTAAATTAAAACATTTACAAGAATAACTTCGTGATTCCTTCACCAAACTCTATACTGTGATCGCTCTTTAGAATCGTCTCTTTGAGACGATTCTCGAAGAGACGATCCTAAAGAGTAATACAGTAAAACACCTCTACTGCGACCACTTTATGAATGGAAATAAATGTTTTCAAAACAGGTGGTTGCTTCATGCAGGTCGAAAGTTATGCAGAAAGCTCCTGCAGGAGCTTTCAGCATAACTTTCGAACTGCATCAATCAACCACCTGCATTTAAGACCCATAATTATACACCTTTTTGGTGGTCGCATTAGAGGGGTTTTACTGTAACAACATGGGATTTTGTGGGGAAATGACGATTTTAGTATTTGAATACGCACCTTCATCTGTTGCTTGATGTAATGTGATATAGCAGAATACAACAATAATGCAAGCTATCAGTATACATACGTGTTATCTGTCTCTCTACTTACCTGAAAAAGAAAACATAACATAAGGTGAGTTCGTACACAGAACAATATACTGGTTACATTATAACACGACACAATTATTACTGGGCACTGTATCTATGCTTAGCTTGTATATTATTCCTAGTCGGTTTGTGTCCTTTTACACGGGTCTGAACAATGTTGCGTCTCTATCTGGGTTTTTTTTATTGTTTTGATGAATTGTACCATTGTTTCAGTACTGAGAAATTATTTAAATAGTTAACCCTTTCGCCAAGTAAATCAATACTTCAATAGTTTCATGCGTATTATATACGGACATTAATGCAGAAATAATACTGCCTTTCTTATTGTATACATTTTGTCTAGTGTAAGCAATATAGGATGGAAGTACATGTATACAGGTAATATATATGCACACACTACACACTATGTGTTGTGTTTTATATTACATACATAACTGTACTTTTATTCATAGAAGAAGCTACTTTGATTGTGCTTTGAAAATGTACGTTAGTGGCTTTAATAATTACACATAACACACGACTGAGGCAATTCAAGTAACATATGAAGTCAAATATAAGTGAAATCACGAAAGAATGATTCAATCCAAATTATATGTTAACCCTTAACCACAGGATTATACCTGTATGAAATCATGACATCACGAATATTGGTTAGATTAACCCTTCGCTTGCTATTCACGTCAAAATACCTACCTGTAAAATAGTGAAGACCCAGATGAGACAGCTCCTGCAGGAGCTGTCTCATCAGGGTCTGCACTATTTACAAGTTGATTGTGCAACCAATGCACTCCACAGCAGTGATTGCACAGCGAAAAACACAGTGAAGATATATGTAATTATACAGCAGGACATGGGTAAAGAAGGAGAAATGTATTTAAAAATTCAGCAAGAGAAGGGTTAACTGTTATAATAGCAAATGAACACATGAACGATTGGTCATGGCAGAAACTGTATAATCATTCTTTATAATATCTTAAGCAAAGGGAGCAAATCCTTATCATACAACTCCTTCAGCAGCTGTCTGACATGAATCTACCCTGTTTGCAAACACATAGAAAGACGTATTTATGAAGTAAGGGGTTAACGAATAACTTGTGACATGCTCTGTTTACAGAAAACAATAGAGTCTCGCTAATGAGACCACAGTACTCTATAACATAGAGATTAGTAAGTGCAGGTGTTTGCTTAATCCATTCCTTCATATTGACGCCTTTCGACTCCTCTGCAAAAGTCACCTGTTGAAACAATTGTGATAAATAGAGCATTTGCTCCTATAGGAGCAATTGCTCTATTTATCACAATGGTTTCAGACTACAAAATTCTACAGTTTCCTTTTCTCTAGTTAATGTTCCTTTTTGGTAGATTTATTAAAAGAGGTTGGATCTAAAAATAGCCTATGAGGTAATGGGTTAATGCTTCTATGGGAGCTTTCTGCAAAACGTTTGTCTTGCGGTAAAGTGCCATCTGTTTAAAACATCCAGCATTAGACTCAGAGCTACAAATAAGGGTGTACTAAAATTACTAAAATCGTCATTTCTCCACCAAACCCTATACTGTGACCACGCTTTAGAATCGTCTCTTCGAGACGATTCTAAAGTGTGGTCACAGTTTAGGGTTTGGTGGAGAAATAAAGGAGTTATTCTTGAAAATGTTTTAATTTACGCGTCTTATATAGAGCTCTGACTGAGTTGTGCCTGTGAGTGGTCGTATTAGCGAGACGTTACTGTAATCGTTGAATTTGAAGTCGTGCCTATACCAACGTTATATGGACTGTATGCAAAACCTCCATTTATCTAGTCTGAGGCATTTCGCTGAAAGTAATTAGTATCATTACCGTGAATGTTAATACTTTGAGAAAGCATCTATACGTGTGTTCTTCCCGACGAAAAAACATTGGTCTGACTGCTTTCGACTTTAATCTCTCCCATAGGATAATATAGATTAATGTTTCGGTTTCTCGGCTCCAGACTGTCTGGTCGGATTAGGGAGGAAGAAATTTATATCATTGTTATTGATCCGGACCTGTACTTAAGTGGAAGATGCCATCCAGTCCTTTTAGAGTCAAGCGATAAATAGTTGTACCTAAATACCATTTTTGTCAGATAACGTATCAGTTTTAATGCGATCGCATG
Source organism: Azorinus chamasolen (assembly GCA_963576725.1). NCBI lineage: Eukaryota > Metazoa > Mollusca > Bivalvia > Cardiida > Solecurtidae > Azorinus > Azorinus chamasolen. Next base: position 59,799,455 of record OY755251.1, read on the forward strand.
GGGATAGACTTATGTGTATACATGTACGTGAGCATGTTGGTGTATTTCATGGCAAATACATGCACGTTTAACCCATTACCTCATAGGCTATTTTTAGATACAACAATAAATCTACCGAAAAGGAGCATTAACTAGAGAAAAGGCAACTTTTAGAATTTTGTAGTTTGAAACCATTGTGATAAATAGAGCATTTGCTCATGTAGGAGCAAATGCTCTATTTATCACAATGATTTCTCAAAGTGACTTTTACAGAGACGCCAAAGTCGTCAGTATGAGGGAAAGGGTTAACGGAATAACTTACAAGTATAGCGTAAACAAATTTATGGATTGATTTTATCGATAAATATAGTACTAGTACGTTCATTATGAAAATAGCATTATTTTATTTACTATTTACTATTTGAAGGTTTACTAAGAAAAGAAGCACTGGACACTCTGGATGTTGCGTCTTGAACGTTTGATAAATTAGATCTACTCTACTGAATAGAAGTACATGTATTATTGTCATGATGATAATAATAATAATGATAGTAATAATAATAATAATAATACATGTAATAAACAAAGTAATAATAAACTAATAAAACAAAAAAATAGATATACTAATTATCATTATTATTATAATCCATCATTATTATTATTGTTATCATTATTATTACTTAAATGTATTTATTTAATTATCTATTTTATTTATTTATATATTTAGTCATTTAAATGTTTGCTTACTGTGTCTTTTAATACTTGACTAATGCAGTTTGTTAAAAGTCAGCTGCAATGTATTTGCCGCGTTGCTAATAAAAACCTGAAACTTGAAACTAAAACTGAACGTTCGTTAAATCAAAGACCTATTTCCCTACATGCTCTAAATTACATCTTATCTTCTGGATGTATAAAATGTCTAATCTGATTTAAAAGCTTTGTTGTCAGCTTGATGAAATAATTATATGCAAATGTGTTTCTTCTGAAATTGAGTATATAGTAGAACCCCTCTAATGCGACCACTTAAAGAATAACCATAGCTGTCTTAAGAAGCAGGTGGTTGCTTAATGCAGGACGAACGTAATGCAGAAAGCTCCTATAGGAGCTTTCTGCATAACTTTCGTCCTGCATTAAGCTACCACCTGCCTCTGCCAGACAGAATTATGCTCCTTTTTGGTGGTCGTATTGGAAGGGTGTTACTGTATTTATGTTGTACAGTAGAACCTGTATTTAGCGACCATTCATCTAGATAACATAGTACATGTAACTCTAACAAAACATGTGTGTGTTTATTGCAAGGCGAAAGTAAAACGCATTACATTAGACCTGTATTAGTCTTTCATTTGGCTTCAATACCCAAAAATATTCCATTTTTACCATTTCGCTGCCAATGCCGGATGCAAACAGTTTGGATCCAGATGAGACGCCGAGTAACTCGGCGTCTCTAAAGTAACAGTTTCTTAACCCTTTACTTCATAAATACTCCTTTCTACGTATTTGCAAACAGAGTAGACCCTGATCAGACGGCTCCTATAGGAGCCGTATGTTCAGGGTCTGCTATTTGCTTATGATATAATATAGGTACATGTATGATTCTATAGTTTCTGTTCCTCTACAAATTTCATGACTGTGTTAAATATGCCATTTTAAAAATTAATATTCATGACGTCATTATTTCTTACCTGCATAATTATGCATGGAGGAAAGGGTTAAACACTTCAACGAATCGAAACTATGTAAAACAAAAAACTCGTGACAGATCGAAGTTTAAACCGACCTCATTTCTACATTAGGGTAATGGTTTGGCTTTATACAAACGTACATATAGCTATTTCACAAATTCTCAATACAGTAAAACGCCTCTAAACCGGAAGTTCAAATTAGTATAAATATATGTCTAAGAGACAGTTGGCAGCTAAATGCAGGGTGAAAGTCATGCAGAAAGCTCCTCATTAAGCAGCCACCTGTCTGAAAATATCTAGATTATTCTCTGCTAGAGATTCGGTTTAGAGGGATTTTCCTGTATCTGTTATACATGATTACATATTTTGTTCCGTGAAAAGTACACAATTTACTCTACTAATCATCCGTTTACACTGCAAGGGAGAGAACCAATTTCATCATTTCAAATATTGCTTATCCCAAGAGTAATACCCCTTTATCAATTGCTTATTATTTCGCGTTTAGGCAAATTAGTGCCTCATCGTCTTTACTATATGCTTATTAACCCTATTCCCTTATATATACGTGTTTTCACGTGTTTTCAAAAAGAGTAGATCCAGATCAGACGTCTGATCAGGGTCTGCTCTATTTGCTAATGGACTTTGATATTTCTGTTTCTTTAGTTTCTAAAAAATGGCTACAATGTTCCACCTTCAACATGTCATTATATATATTTGTTATCCATGAATATTCAGTAGGTATGACATTTTAGAATACACATAGAACAGGGAATTTGGTTAAAATGCCTAGTTACCCATGCTATTACAATAAAGACACCAACACACTCGTATAATCAATTACATAATTAAGTAATGAGATATATTGGGTGTTTTTGTCTGATTAACGCCGTTGCTCTCTACAAGGCAGTTATTATTAATTTCAATATTTTTCAACAAGCGAATGGTTGGTAAAACAGACGCGGGGTACACGTGGACTAGTTACATTTACCAGGACACTCATCAAACTATGTATACGTTATGTATTTGGTCAGACTGAGATAGGCCTAAAGAAACACAAATGAAGATGAGATGAAAATGAGATGGGGGCATAGATATATGATTATATAGACATACAGATGGTTAGATAGATAGATAGACATATAGGTAGATATATATATATATATATAGCTATATAGATAGATAGATAGATAGATAGATAGATAGATAGATAGATAGATAGATAGATAGATAGATAGATAGATAGATAGATAGATAGATAGATAGATAATAGATAGATAGATAGATAGATAGATAGATAGATAGATAGATAGATAGATAGATAGATAGATAGACAGATAGATAGATAGATAGATAGATAGATAGATAGATAGATAGATAGATAGATAGATAGATAGATAGATAGATAGATAGATAGATAGATAGATAGATAGATAGATAGATCGATAGATCGATCGATCGATCGATAGATAGATAGATAGGTAGATAGGTAGATAGATAGATAGATAGATAGATAGATAGATAGATAGATAGATAGATAGATAGATAGATAGATAGATAGATAGATAGATAGATAAATAAATAGACAGATAGATCGATCGATCGATAGGTAGATAGATAGAGATAGATAGATAGATAGATAGATAGATAGATAGATATATAGATAGATAGATAGATAGATAGATAGATAGATAGATAGATAGATAGATAGATAGATAGATAGATAGATAGATAGATAGATAGATAGATAGATAGATAGATAGATAGATTAATAGAATCAAGCATGGGTTTTGTTAAAGACGGGGGTTTCTATATCCGAGGTTGGTCTGTTCCAGTCGGAAATGAGCTTTAGCGAGTTTCCGATAGGAACAGACCAACCGAGGGTATAGAACCCCCGGCTTTAACAAAACCCATGCTTGATTGTTTTTCTCGCTGAAATAAGCCTTAAAACCAATTAAATTAACGAATTTTGTTAAGTACTACTTTACATTGCGTAATACGACTTCCATATCTAATAGCAACATCTTTAGGCGTGACACCAAAATGACGTCATTTGTTATGACAACCACAAACGTTACGTTTTGGCGTAAAATATAAATGACCGAGTGACTACAAAACAACGTCTTCGGTTAATCAAATAGGCTTTTAAAGTGCTTATGTGATAAATAGAATTTCATATTCGTGCTAATTACTAATATTAATTTCAATTCATAAGGTTGTTGCCCATAGAAATGTTGGCATAATTATGTAAGAGTTCCTTCCCTTGTATTGATTTTACCCAATCGCGCGTATGAATACACTAGTCACGGGGTGTTCCAGATAAGGATTTCTAGTACGGCTATTTTTAGTAACTCAGCTTATCTAGCACGGCTGAGAAGCGAGAAAGATATTATCTATAGATAGATAGATAGATAGATAGATAGATAGATAGATTGTGGGATAGTGGAATAGAGTCAGATACTTTTAGATAGCGAACTTCAGGCAACGATATAAGAGACGGGTAAATGTAGAGACATATACAACAGAAGGAGAAAACGTAATATGGAAACTGTAAAACAGAATTATTAGGCACGTCAAATAATTTAGTGAGAGCCAAACGTTTGACTGACATGGAAAACAGCGACGCACGATAAAATAGTTTGGCGGATATAAACGATATTGCTATAACTCATTAACTGGCTACATTAATTGTGTATTTTGTAACATTAATTGTCTATCAGCATAGTGATTAGCGAAGATTTATTGTCAGATACCGCTGCATACTGTATGTAAAACATCTGGACTTCTTTTTAATAAACCCTTTGAATGAAACCATTGAAATCAGTTTACTGGTATATGCAAATAGTGTAGACCCAGATCAAAAGGCTCACGGAGGAATGCATCTAATTAGTGTATACACTGTTTGACATTCTGTAAAACACAGCCATTTAAATACCGAATCCACAGTGCTTTCAAACAATGTTGAGCAAATCCACTTTCAAAACTCAGAGGGTTTACCCTTACAGTACTAGACTCGAGTCACTAGTGTCCTTCGCAAACCGCGTAGATCCAGATTAGAGGACCCTCTCATCAGGGGCACTGTTTGTCATGCTGCACTTTTCTTTAGACAAACTCCCTAAATATTCACCATAATTTCGACCAGTGTGATTTTTTTTTTTTGAATAGTCCATTTGAAAAATCAGCATTGTAAGGGTTAAGACATTGGCATCCATTCAATTATCCGACTAAGAATAATTATACCGGAGATCAGGTTCGTTATAAGATGAAAGATGAAAGAAAAAACAAATGATTGCTTTCCTTTCTCCCTTTAATCCTGAATTTGCATAGTAGAGCAGTCCATGATTGTTTAACGAACTATTCTTCATTCAGTATGAAAAAGTACACATGAGAGGTTGTTTTGGTTGTTAAACAGTGTAAACCCTGAACAAAAAGATCCTCTAGGAGCCTTCTTATCTGTGTATTCACTGTTCACTAAAACAGTACTCTCGCATGTAAAGCGTTAATCACACTGTATACGTAGAATTAAAACATCATGTAATTACATTATTGCCGTGAAAGACAAATATGTTTAGAACCTATAGACGATTATCTGAACCGTATTGTACAGCATGGTTTTATTTAAAGAAAACATCATTTAACCTATAGCCTGCTGAGCAAATTATTTTTGCATAATTTTTACGTACATTGTAATACATTTTCAAAATTCAAGTTATATAATCAATCTATATGTATCTACCAAAATGCAATCAATGTGTCAAACAGTTTGGATCATGATGAGACGCCGATTAAATCGGCGTCTCATCTGGATCCAAACTGTTTGCATATGTATTCATAGGTATTCACTCATCTGCCTATAGCAAGCTAAAGGTTAAGAAGATTTGGGACTTTACAGAGCGTGTGGACCTAGAGCGACCAATATTTCGGAACCATTTCCTTCATATAAACTACTTTTCACGCATTTACAGACAGAGTAGACCCATATCAGACGGCTCATATAGGAGCCACCAGATCACGGTCTGCTCTGTGTGTTTTGACATGATATAGCAAAACCTTCACTTGAAAAGTTTATATCATTAATTTACCTAATACATCAGCGTTAACATTGAGCCTACTCAGCAAATGTCTGTGGACTAGAACTGTCCTATTAACTGTGATTTCCTTTCGAAGACGATATGAGAATATTAAACTGTTTGGATATCACAAATTCGCCGCTAGTAAACTAAATGTTAACCCTTTCCCTGCGTAATGTTCATGGAAGGAATAATAACATCATGAATATTCATTAGCTGAAGTTTTGTGATGGTATATGTACACAGGATATCTGGCTGAGGCAGAGGCAGTAGAACCAGATCTATATCATACCATTAGCAAAAGGAACAGACACTGATCAGACGCCTCCTATAAGAGCCGTCTGATCTAGGTCTATTATGTTTGTAAAGGCGTTTAAAGGCGTCTTGTGAAAGGGTTACACAATGCGCAGTAAATCTCCTAAATATGGTATTATAATACATGTAAGGTTCGTCTTCGTCGCTTAGCAAGCGTTTTGGCTTTTACCTTTTACCACATAGACACGGCATTTCATTTACAGTAGAACCTCTCTATGTCGGAATTCTAGCTGCCACCTGTCTCCTGAGAGGTTTTACTGTATTTGTAAAAAGAATAAATGCAGGTACATGTAGGACGACTTCTGCAGGGTCTGCATTATTTGCGTATGCAATAATATAGACATTTCCTCTGATATGGTAAATCATATTGTTCATAATGTCACCATACTACATGTACTTCAGCTAATTGACCTCCAAATCGTCATTCTTTCTTACTAAATATTCATGAAATCAATGTTACCCGGAATAGTATTTAGTTGTGATAAGAGTGCAACGAGTGTTGGACTATTGTGGAACGGGGCATTCCCGACATCGAATTCAACTACATGTCGTGCTAAAAGCGCTCTGCTCTGACTTGCATCAGCGAACAGCTCGGATCCAGATGAGACGTCGAGTAACTTGACGTCTCATCTGAATAAACGTTGTTTGACGAGCGGTCAGTAGTTACTCAAAATCTTGAACAAATCAACCTCGTAATTGTTCGGAGTCTTTTTCATAAAACCACTTTTTTGAAACTTGGACTGTACCAGAAGTTCAGACAAGATGGGTAAATTAAAACATTTTCAAGAATAAGTTCTTGTTTTCTCCACCAAACCTTATGGTGTGACCACTCTTTAGAATCGTCTCGAAGAGACGATTCTTTAGGAAGAGACGATTCTAAAGAATGGTCGCAGCATAGGGTTTGGTGGAGAAATGATGATTTTAGTATTTGAGTATGCACGTTTATCTGTAGCTCTGTTGTGCATTAAACTATAAAAAACAGAACATAAAACAAATAGATAACCAAATATATCTTATATATTTTATGTATCTGAATACGAAGCAGGTCAACTCATGAAAAGAAACTAATCTTTGCACTCTATATGATAATCATTAAAGGGGCCATACGGCTGAAATGTTTAAAAGTTTCCTTCATAAAAACGCCTGTTCAAGTATGTGCTCCTATATGAGCCGTCTGATCAGTGTCTGCTCAGTTTGCTCAGTTTGCTTATGGAATTTGATAGTTCTCTTTCTTTATTTTCTGAAATGTCTACAATTCCCAAACTTCCATATTTCATTATAACTATTCTGTACATGAATATTCAGTAGCTATTGCAATTTGGGATAAACATAGAACAGGGAAAGGGTGACATCTATCCAAATAATACTGACAATCAACAGACGCAATGCACCTAGTCTTACACCACTGACGCCCAGTGTCCATTGAAAAGAACATACAGTAACGCCTCTCTATAACGGCCACTAAACTGTGTTAATTAGTTGGTATTTAGGACAGGTGACTGCTTAAAGCATGGTGAAAGTAGAACAGAACGCTCCTATAGAGGAGCGTTCTGTTTTACTTTCACCTTGCTTTAAGCAGCCACATTCCTTTAATTTATGTAATTTAATGGCCGTTATAGAGAGGATTTACCGTCCCCTATCAGCTACTGAAGGATCCCGCTGGTAAGGATCTGCACTGTTTGCTGAACACATGCCTTATACCAGCAAATGGTTTCTTTGTCGTGCCCTCTCAACATTAAAACTATGTGGTTCCAAAATAGGATCTGGACGGGTTTCCCTTAACCCATTTCCTTATAGGATATTTTTAGATACAAACTCTTTGAATAAATCAACTGAAAAGGAAACTTTGTAGTTTAAAACCATTGTGATAAATAGAGCATTTGCTCCTATAGGAGCAAATGCTCTATTAATCACAAAGGTTTCACAAAGTGACGTTTACAGAGTCGTCAAAAGTCGTCAATATGAGGGAATGGGTTAAACATAAACGCGACTAAAAGGGTCAGTAAATGAGCTGTATATTTGGAATCCAACCTAGTATTAATGCTGAACTTTACTCCACTAATTTCATACGCATTATTAAGCCATTGAAAACAAAGTAGACCCAGATCAGACGGCTCCTACAGGACCTGCTCTGTTTGGTTATGATACAATATAGATATGATTCTACAGTTTCTGCCAAGGTTAAACAATCCTGTGCCCATGTGCTATTGTAACAAATTAATCTAATTAATACTCATGGTGTCATAAGTTCTTACATGGATATTCATGGAGCAAAGGGTTAAATGACACGATGTTCGCTGCATCTGTCATCTACATTATTTTTTTATTTATTTATATACATTGTAGTAAAACCTCTCTATAACGGCCACTAAATTGTGTTAATTAGTTGGTATTTCGGGCAGGTGGCTGCTTAAAGCAAGGTGAAAGTAAAACAGAACGCTCCTATATAGGAGCGTTCTGTTATACTTTCACATTGCTTTAAGCAGCCACCTGCCTTCAATACAAAATACCTAATGTAATTTAGTGACCATTATAGAGAGGTTTTTCTGTTACAGTATTTCAGTATCTGGTTAACATGTAGCGACGCATGCGTCAAAAAGCCAATTGTTCTGATTCTGACTCCGTGTCAGATAGAGTCAAACCGAAATACAAATTGTTTGCAACTGCCAGTCATCTGAGAGAAACTCACCAAGGGTTGACATTAGACAAAGAAAATAATGGAATTAAAATCAAACAAAACACTTGCTGAAAATAAAAGTTGAACGGAATTTCGAATCATCATTTGTTTTCTTTTCAATCTGATTACAACAAAATCAAATGAGATTTCTGCAATCGAATAGAATCCTAGATTGAATTGAAAGTTTTCATTTCGAACAAAAACGTTTTTTAGCAATTAGTTATACACATGGAATATCAAACTTGAGTCGGGCCATGACAATATATGTGCATTCATAGATATGAATACACTGCTCAAGAACTATATTGTAAAAATAACAAATAAATTGTGTCGATGTTGATGCGTGTCAAATAATGTAAACCCTGTTCAGCTTCGTTTTGCAATCTCGTTAGCAGGTCCCGCTCAATACTCATCTTAACCCTTTACTCCATACATACGTCTTTCTACGCGTTTGCAAACAGAGTAGACCCAGATCAGACGGCTCCTGTAGGATGATATTATAAAAAATGATATAGATCTAATTAATATTCATAATGTCATAATTTCTTTCATAAATATGCATGGAGTATAGGGCTAACCTTGATGTTGCCAAATGAATGATGTCCGTTATATGATCATCTGCTGCGTGCTTCAAGATGGCCTTTTCTTCAAAGTCATTACAAAACTATTTCCTTCATATTAACGCTTTTTCAAGCCTTTGCAAGGAGGGTCGACCTACAATAAACGGCTCCTATAGGAGCTTTCTGATCAATGTCTGCTCTGCTTGTTTATGAAATTATATAGCTATATAGTTCTTATCCTACAGTTTGTTCCAAGCCATCAGTTCCATGTTTAATGCTTACCGTATAAAATCGAGAGAGAGAGAGAGATGGGAGAGAGGGGAGATAACGAGAGAGAGAGAGAGAGAGAGAGGGGGGGGGGGAGAGGGGAGAGAAAGAGCAGAGAGAGAGACAGACAGACAGACATATATACAGAGAGACAGAGACAGAGATACAGACAGAGAGACAGAAAAGAGAGAGATAGAAAAAGAGAGAGAGAGTGTGTGTGAGAGAGAGAGGAGAGTGAGATAGAGAGAGAGAGAGTAAACCCCTCTTAACCGGAATTCTAGTGCAGAGGGAATTAGTTACTTTTAGGCAGGTGACTGATTAATGCTTGGTGATTTTCATAATGCATTAAGCTGCCACATGTCTCTAAGTCCGATATTGACACAGAAGAAGCTGACGTCCGGTTACGAGGGGGTCTATTGTTTTCATGAAATAATCAGTTCATGCATAAATGTTCGTTAGAGAAAGGACTATGTAATCGTTAAAGAACGGTGATACTATACATATAAATATTGGCATACACAAACTCATAACTATGTGGTGATACTATACATATAAATATTGTCATACACCAACTCACACCTATGTGGTGATACTATAAATATCGTCATACACCAACTCAGACCTATATGGGAAACACCAGGCTATAAAAGCAAAGCTTGTATACATATTAGTTAAATATTCACTTCATAAACACCGTGACACCTTTCTACAGCTTTACAAACACAGTAGACCCAGATCGGATGGCTCCTATAGGAGCCGTCTGATCAGGATCTGCTCTGTTTGCGTATGAAATAATATAACTTTGTTTCTGCAGTTTCTGCCATTAAAAAATGTGTCTGTATTGTGCCTTTTTGAAATAATCTAATTAATATTTATTATTCCATTATTTTTTTCATGAATATTCTTGTTTTGGTGAATGCTATGTGTGTTCATCATTGCATACTTGCACAACGGTCCCTTCATAATCAGCATGGATGTAAGAACGGAAACACTAGATAAAGTCGATGTATTTGCAGAGTGAGAGTAGTCTCCCTTAAGCTGATTAGAGAAAACACTGTTTATGGTGCTTAATGACAAATTAATCAATATGATCACTCACACCTTTGGAATTTGGTTATTTTTAATCTGGTTTCGGACACAGTGATAGGTCAAGATCAACATTATTTACAATGCCCCATATGTGCTATTTCTCTGTGTACCGATTAATGTTATAGTTGGCGACGAACCAATATAAATCTAGTGTAATTATGAATATGACCTACTAGATATTACGACATTACAGTCTGCGCTCATCAACAAAATTGTTCATTTACGATGCAGCGTACTAATTTATTGTTGTTAATGCCTAGCCAATACAACCAAAGAGTTTCGGGAAACATATTCCACTTGCAAAAGTTACAATTGAAAATATGTCAGAAAATATGACATGTTGTATATTTATCATTTGTCATCCATTACTTGTTCGAATTTTTATTATTTTTTTTTATTTCCATAGCAGGCACTGTATTGTGAGTGTGATCCCCCTTAGACTACATAAAACACCAGAATGTTAACCCTTCGCTTGCTGAATTTTGAAACACATATCTCCTTCTTTACCCATGCCCTGTTGTATAATAACATATATCTCCACTGTGTACAAGTATTTCGCTGTGCAATTACTGCTGTGGAGTGCACTGGTTGCACAATCAATTTGTAAATAGTGCAGACCCTGATGAGACAGCTCCTGCAGGAGCTGTCTCATCTGGGTCTTCACTATTTACAGGTAGATATATTGACGTGAATAGCAAGCGAAGGGTTAAGCTCGTTATGAATACCTTTTTACGTGCTATTCACATGTTTCTCAAAGGTTTTATAAAATAAACTGCCTCATTAATTTCTGAAATATTGCACAGGTTATCCTATGTATTAGCTTTCAACGGCATGAACCGCCTGCTTGATAAACAGTGACAGATAACCTCACATATTTCATTCTGAAGTAATTTATTGCAGTTACCTCCCTTGGGAAACAAGTTTCTACTCCGTTCTGGTTTGGGATGATTGAGACATGACAGTTACGGCTCACAAACAATTACCATATCAGCATTGCAGCAAAACTCTGCCGGGCCGTAAAACAGCCGGCTGTCAGAAAAGATTAACGACCGTGATAAAACCAGAACAATTCCCTCAGAAGAAAACAAATCTCATTTTGTAGATGGAGCGCTATTGATTCCAATTAGCTCTGACTAGAAAACCGAGATTCCCCCTCTTTCAACTATAAAATGAAATAGAGTTAATAAACTTCAAAGCAAAGCCGAAGAACTGAATACATAAACCACGAAGTATTCCAAATCTACAGCATTGATAGTTTTGTTAATAGAATATTTAGGAGTAACACATAACTAAGTTCACACGTACATGTAATTATTGGTCTTTTTATTTACATATGTCATTATTATCCATGCCTTTAAATAAGTTGTATGGGTAGACAATACTTGGTTCGTTAATGTATACCACGCACACATGGTCCAAGTTCTGTGCTATAGACAAGGCAGAATTCCCCAAGTTAGGCATATTTAGATGTTCATAAACATGCATTACATGTAGCTACTTATTTTCATGAAGCAGCATAATTATACACACGCAAGTTATCCTGTTCGGGTTGTTTCAGATACAGCTGAACTTCGATATCTCGAACACGGATAACTCGAACTTCGGGATAACTCAAACAAAACGTTAAGTCCTTCCAAAACTTACGATACAAAACTGCTCGAAATTGTACCGCTACAGCTATCTAGAAACACATGTGACAGCTTAATACAGGTCTAAAGTAATGCTGAAAGCTCCTGCAGGAGCTTTCAGCATTACGTTAGACCTGTATTAAGTTGTGACCTTACGAAATTATTTAGATTATAAATCGGATGACTCGAACTTCTGTTATCTCGATCTAATTTGTATGGTCCCATATGGTTCATCTGTATCTAATAATTAACCCTTCTCTTGCTGAATTTTAAAATACATTTCTCCTTCTTTACCCATGCCCTGTTGTATAATTACATATATATTCACTGTGTACAAGTATTTCGCTGTGCAATCACTGCTGTGGAGTGCACTGGTTGAACAATCAACTTGTAAATAGTGCAGACCCTGATGAGACAGCTCCTGCATGAGCTGTCTCATCTGGGTCTTCACTATTTACAGGTACATATATTGACGTGAATATCAAGCGAAGGGTTAAGACAACTAGCAATCAAACATGAAGAGGGCAAATGCTTCTCAATACATTTAAACTTGTAATCTTTACTGTGAGGGCATCAAGTATATATTTACCTCTGCAAACAGCGTAGAACCAACTCAAAAGGTCCATGACTGATCAAGATCTTCACAGTTTGTCATAACAATAATTGTTTCAGAGCTACCCAAATGTGTGTACCCAAATGCTAAAATCATCGTCACCATTGCCATTTCTCCACCAAACATGTGTTGTGACCACGCTTTAGAATCGTCTCGAAGAGACCATTCTAAAGAGTGGTCCTATTATAGGGTTTGGTGGAGAAATAAAGGAGCTATTCTTGAAAATTTTGAAAATGTACGCATCTTATCTGGATCCCTGAATGACCCGTCTGATCAGGGTCTGCACTGTTTGCTGAAACAAACCACCGATGTCAGGTTTGTTCCAACAAATATTTTGTTAGCTGTGCCCCCTCAACATGAAAAATGGAGCCTTCCACAATGACATTTGGACGAGCTTTCTTCAAATAATGGGGGAATAAAATTCAGAAACGGAGGAGTCAACTTTAACCCTTTCCCTGCCAATGCCGGATCTGTGATTACCTATGCAAACAGTTTGGATCCAGATGAGACGCCGAGTAACTCGGCGTCTCATCAGGATCCAAACTGTTTGTTACTGTTACTATGTTTTTGAAACAAAAATGAAGAAAATAAAAAGAATGAAAATTTGTAGCAGACGACAAATTTAGCAGACGACAGAGTTTGGCAGCGAAAGGGTTAATAGGTCAGCATGTCAAGGATTAGGTGAACAAGTACCGTAGAACCCCTCTAATGCGACCACTTAATGAATAAACATGGGTGTCTTTATAAGCAGGTGGTTGCTTAATGCAGGACAGAAGTAATGCAGAAAGGAGCTTTCTGTATTACTTTTGTCCTGCATTAAGCTACCACCTGCCTCCGGCATCCGTAACTATACCTCTTTTAGGTGGTCGCATTAGCGGAGTTTTACTTAATTTTCTTTCATTTTATTTTATTTACAACCATCTTACTTATAATAACTATTTGGTAACCAAGGACACGGACTGTTTACAATGTTAAACCGAACCTAAACACAACGATTATATTTAGTTTACATTAGCTCTTTCGGCGCAAATGTCGCTAGATGGCACCGTTAAAAACAGTGCAGTCTCAGGTCAGATGCCGCCTTGAAAAGGCGGCATCTGACCTGGGACTTCACTGTTTTCTGTATTATTTCAGCCCAAGCATACAGGTTTTTAAAAACAACAAATGCTTTACTAATATATCTTTATTATTGAGTTTAAAATTTATTTAATATGAAATTATTATTACAGACGACACTTTTGAATTTGGCGCCAAAAGAGTTTAAAAATATCCATGTTAGTATGTAATGATAATCCAAACCCTCATCTGTTCAGAAATGTTGAACCATTACTTCATGAATATTCATGTAAAACATTATGACGTCAAAACTATTAATCAGATTAATTGATATCAAGGTAAATGGACTTTTTGCCAAAGCAGAAACGGTAGAATCATATCTACAGTTGAACTTCGATATCTCGAACTCGGATAACTCGAACCTCGGGATAACTCGAACTTAAAGTTCGGTTCTACCGAAATCTTACAATACAGAATTGCTGTAACATGTATCACTACGCATATCTAGAAACACATTTCACAGCTTAATACGGGCCTACATTAAATGCTGAAAGCTCCTACAGGAGCTTTCAGCATTACTGTAGACCTGTATTAAGCTGTGAACCTGAGACATTATCCAGATCAGAAATTGGATAACTCGAACTTCCGTCATCTCGAACTAATTTATAAACTCCCTTGAAGTTCTAGATATCGAAATTCAACTGTATATTATCTTTTTAAGCAAACAGAGTTGACTCTGATCATACGAGCTGTCTGATATGGGTCTACTTATTTGGAAAAAAACGTGTAACGGGTTAAGTTTCGAATTTTCTGTTTTGGACTATTAACGCTTATCAATGTATACACGACGTGACCTGTAGTTGCGAACACTTTGGATAAATTTGAGACGTCCAGTACTTTGGAGTTACAATGTAAAATCTCTCTATAACGGTCACTAAATTACATCGAGTATTTTGTGTTAAAGGCAGGTGGTTGCTTAAAGCAATGTGAACGTAAAACAGAACGCTCCTATAGGAGCATTCTGTTTTACGTTCACCTTGCTTTAAGCAGCCACTTGCCCTAAATACTAACTAATTACATTGTTACATAGTTTAGTGGCCGTTATAGAGAGGTGGTACACTAATCCCCATGTTGTTTGACGCTGGGTCAATGGTGCTTCAGAAGACTGGACTCTATACCTTGTAGAAATGCCTTTTCACACCCTTGTAGAGTAGACCCAGATCAGAACATCCCTGTAAAAGTTGTCTGATAAGGGACTGTCCTGTTTGCTTATATGGGTCTATAGATTATGTCATGTTAACATATTCTCTTCTTCATAATGGCATTCCAACATTAGTCAGTAATTCTTACTAAATATTCACTATGGGAAACGGTTAAGGAAAGGTTAGTAAATGAATAATACAGTTGAACTTCGATATCTCGAACTTCAAAGGACCATACAAATTGGTTCGAGATAACAGAGGCTCGAGTCATCCGATTTATAATCTGACCAATATCTCAGGTTCACAGCTTAATGCAGGTCTAAAGTAAAGCTGAAAGCTCCTGTAGTTTTTAGACATGTATTAAGCTGTCACGTGTGTTTCTAGATATGTGTAGTGATACATAATTTAACAATTCTGTTTTGTGAATTTTGGAAGGACCGAACGTTTAGTTCGAGTTATCCCGAAGTTCGAGTTATCCGAGTTTGAGATATCGAAGTTGAACTGTGTTTGAATAGACATCGTTATTCTAGAGCATGATAAGTGTTTGCCAGCCTACCTGATTATTTAGCTTCGTAGTCAATACTTTGTCTATGATGGTATTTGACGTTGCATGTAATATATTGTACAGTAAAACCCCTCTAATGCGACCACTAAAAAGGGGCAAATTCTGGATGGCAAAGGCAGGTGGTAGCTTCATGCAGGACGAAAGTTATGCAGAAAGCTCCTAAAGGAAGAAATGTTTATTCATTAAGTGGTCGCATTAGAGGGGTTATACTGTAATTCATACTGTAATAACGTACAGAAATACATGTAGTTAACGAACGAGGTGCGATTCGTGTGCATGCTTTAAACTCACAGTAGTAACGTCTCTCAAATCACGAGAGAAAGTATATTATTGTTACTCAAACTCACAGTCAATGAACCACAATTCTTATTTACCAGTAACAGCGTGCTGTCTAGAGTTTCCTCCCCTGTGGGAAACCTTTTCGTATCGTTTGCAAAATTGAGAAATGACAGTTGTGGATACATCGAATCACAAACAATTATCCTATTTGTATTATCTCATTATGAACTGAACACTGTCTGAGTAATAGTGGGCAAACGGAGTCGATATAGATCACACTTTGTGATTGATTGGGGAGTTAATCTAACGTTAGACTGCTTGAGGCCGCGAACTAATTACGGCATTATATGGGGACGGGAAAACAGAGAGTATAATAAAGACAGAATATTGTAGTGAGTAAAGATTATAACAGGATAAAGATGAGAACAATCCTCCGCAGAGCCACGGGAGAGCGCTCTGTCTGGAAAGATTAATGACAGAGATAAAAAAACCCGGGAAACTGCTCTAAGAAGAAAGCAAAACTCATTTCGTACATTGAGACCTATTGATCCTAATCAAGTCAGCCGACACAATCAAATAAAGCTTGTTAAGCCTGCCTCATTTGGTGTCTATCAACAAAATAACATCTCAATGAAAATTGGAAATGTAGATTTTATAGTCAATGTTCAAGCCAAGAATCAATGTTGATTACACATAAAACAAGCATTGAATTGCTCGTCTAGAAAGAAAATATTGAGAGACCGAAGGTCAATTGGTAACAATTTTATCATGACATAAAATTAATACCGTCTCCTCCAAACGTAATGAAAAGTCAAAACAAATTAAAAAACACACATCACTGGATAGTCCTGTTCCCAGCGAAACATCACTATCAATACACCCAATGTATCATACAAAATCAAAACATATAGGCACAGTCCGTTATGTATCTGGTCTGTTGTACAGTAAACCCTCTCTAAACCGGAAATCTAGTAGATCAGAATTTAGGCAGGTGGCTGCTTAATGCAGGGTGAAAGTCATGCAGAAAGCTCCTCTAGCATGACTTTCACCCTGCATTAAGCTGCCACCTGTCTCCAAGACCGATATTCATACAAACTTTAACGACCGGTTAAGAGAGGTTTTACAGTATTAAAGTTAATACGACTGAAATTCATCGTAAGTTCTAACACATAACTATCGTAAAGAGAGTTGCCATATAGTCGTATGTCAGAACTTACGATCTGTTGAGTCGTACAAAGTTAGCTTCAACTGCTACAAACGGAACTCTTTCGTTGCCAACACCGCATGTGTGATTACCTATGCAAACCGTTTGCATCCGTTTGCCAAGTAACTCGGCGTCTCATCAGGATCCAAACTGTTTGTTACTGTGACTGTTTAAAAATGAAGAAATAAAAAAGGGGGGAATGTAGGCCTACCAGACGAGAAATGTTGCAGACGTCAAAATATGGCAGCGAACTAGTTAAATTTGCGACACTCATAGTTCCAATTGTCGTACGATCTTAAGGGAAATTTATCTCAGATGCCCGCTATGGCTATCCGAAAATACCGAAGGAAATACCAGTATAGCATAAAAGTACAGCAGAACTGGTGCTTGGGGAAGAAGGTAATGGTTCGCAATCGTTACGACAGAGGTATGACCACTTTGGGCAAGAATTATGATTGCAAAACTGAACATGTTATAGAAACATGTCACGGCAAATACATGATGTAATAGATGATACTGCAAATGAAACGTCGGAATATGTTAGAAAGATACGTCTGACCCAACTCTAGGAGGCGTACACATGATGGTGGGCATATGACGCTCTCGCAAAAGCAACACCAACGTGAAACAATGGCCAGCCAGGTCAGTGAATCGTGTTTACAAAATGAACATTTATGGGACCACTTAAGACGTAAAGTGAATGAACGTGCAATGGCGTCACCTTGATAGGGCTCTGTCAGACGAACGGCGAGGGCTCCCTTTTACATAAAAGCAGAAGGCGTGTCTGCAGCACGAGAAAGCTGTGAAATACCGGAAGGGTTATTTGGAGAACACATTAGTTATTACTGACATTTCGTGTGAATTTTAACTCTCACTCCTGTGGCCTTTAAACTGGAATTTTCTCTTAATGTCAGGTATCGGGATTGACGAAAGGTGATAGATGTCTGGTGGAATTATATAGATAAAATAGGTGTAATTTTCACTGTTTAGATAATATTGACATGAAGCAGGCAACTATATATTAAATTGCTTAACTTACTTTTATGTCTGCCAAAACTATATTGTAATATATATAGCCTCGTACTCGACAATTTTAGCACTTCATTAAATAAACATCAGTGGAGGAAATACCGACACCATGCATATCAATTACAGTAAAATCCCGCTAATGCGACCACCTAAAAGAGATATAATTATGGGTGCTAGATGCCGGTGGTAGCTTAATGCAGGACAAAAGTAATGCAGAAAGCTCCTAGAGGAGCTTTCTGCAATACGTTTGCCCTGTATTAAGCAACCACCTGCTTATAAAGACACCCATGTTTATTCATTAAGTGGTCGCATTAGAGGGGTTCTACTGTACTTTTATTTTTATAATCGTTTACGAACACAGGAGGTGTTGGTCATGGCAGAAAATGTAGAATCAGATCTATGTAATTCAGCAAAGAAAGCAGACCGTAATCAAACGGCCCCTGCAGGGTTCCAACAGGAACCGTCTGATTGTGGTCTACTGTGTTTGCAATGGCACAGTAAGGCGTATTTATGGAGTAAAAAGGTTTGTATAATTATATTGAATAGAATCCGATGCAGTTGAATATATATATGTGATTTACTTTTACATGAGGGTTGAATTTCAATACAACTGCATTATAATTTGATTCGAAAACTACTCATACATTTTGCAAAAAAACATGTCTAGGAAATTAAACGCACATGGTATCATAGAGGTTTCATCAAAGCTAATAATCAACGCAGAAGTCATTATAATCTTTATGGAAAAACTAGTGACATTGCATTAAAAGTGTATGCTATATCAGATTAATGAAAATGAAAGCGGCATAAATATGTGACTGCGTAGAAATGAGGAAATATTGATGTTATTTTTTTATTCAGAAATATATAAGAACGGGAACATAGAATGATCCGTATAATACGATATCGTAAATATTGCAAAGCAGTATGACTGATTTTATTTTTACAGTGGATTAATAAATAGGGGTAAGCTTTCGTAGAATATGACTTATGCGAGCGTTATGCGCTGGCGCTATTTTCAGGGATTTATTCCCTCCCATCGCCTTAGTTTAAGGCTGATTGTAATAAATTGCAAACCGACCCACAACGCCTTGTTTTATGTAATACAGTAAAACCTCTCTATAACGGCCACTAAATTACATCAAGTATTTTGTGTTAAAGGCAGGTGGCTGCTTAAAGCAAGGTGAAAGTAAAACAAAACGCTCCTATAGGAGCGTTCTGTTTTACGTTCACCTTGCTTTAAGCGGCCACCTGCCCTAAATACCAAATAATTAACACAATTTTGTGGCCGTTATAGAGAGGTTTTACTGTATTCTGAATGCATAAACGATACATGGGTACCGTAGAAATGTAACTGCCTTAATCTTGAAATGTAAATACTTGTCATACGACTTAGACAGGTGTGCACTTTTCTCTTTTTGCATGGCTTCTTCTGCTTACGAAGGATCTCTTACTGTCCGAAGTAACTTGACTTGTTTATATAAACGAGGACATACAGTAGAATCTGTATTCACCCATTTGCGCCCAGAGGATTCTTCCATGTTTTTTATATATTGGATTAGTCCATTTTTTATCTAAGGGGTGCCTGGCCTATATTTTCAATTTCGTTTTGTTTTATATTGAAATTCCTGTCAGCGAACAGTGTAGACTCTGATCAGAAGCCGCATTATGCGCGTCTGATCAGAGTCTACACTGCTTGCCTAAGTCCCATATATGGGATCGTGGGAGCAAATGGGTTAAAGCTGCTTTCAAGAACAGGTATAATCATTGGTGTACAATGCAGGAGGTAGCTTAATGCAAATGAAAGCAATGCAGAACGGAGCTTTCTGTATTACGTGTGCCCTGTATTAAGAAATCACCTGCATTTTAATAAGTAAAACCTCTCTATAACGGCCACTAAATTGTGTTAATTAGTTGGTATGCTGCTTAAAGCAAGGTGAAAGTTTAACAGAACGCTCCTATAGGAGCGTTCTGTTTTACTTTCACCTTGCTTTAAGCAACCACCTGCCTTTAACTCAAAATACTTGATGTAATTTAGTGGTCGTTATAGAGAGGTTTTACTGTACTAATATGTTCGATAAATAAATGACCGCTTAAGACAGGTTCAACTGTAGATAAGTAAATACATACCAAATTAACCATATACTGTTAAATAATAACGTAAGAAACAATGGCATCATAAATACTTTTCACCTTTTATAATGGCATAATGCATACAGGCTTTTCAGGTTTTGGTTGAAACTGTAGAATCAGATCTATTACAATTTCATAAGCAAACAAACGGCCCTGCTCAGACAGCCCCTATAAGAATTGTTAGCAAAAGCGTGAAAAGGCTGTTATATGAGAGATAGCGTTAGATGATATAAGCACGAAACAATTTCTTATGTTCAGTGGCCACGTGTCGTTCGGCCTTGGGGTCTGAACTTATGTATATCACGTTCTAATCACACTCAAAGAAATCGGTGCATGGGACAATTCTTACTAAAACAGATTCTAAAGTACAGTCGACCGATAAGAGTTTCTAAATTAACAGCATGATATTTTCTAAATCAGGACACGTCAATGGATGTGTCTCTTTTCTGAAAATCATGTCTCTAAATCGGTACACCCGTGCTGAATTAACGTCAGATATTGACCAAACCATCGTGGAGTTAAAACAGCCTATAATAAATAACCCTCCGTGGATCAATGCTGAAGAAAGGGAAGCTTAATATTGTGGATACCTTTATGCGAGGTCATGAAAACAATGTTTTCAAAGTTACAAGTCTGTAATGAAACATTCAATCACCTGATACGTTCAAATACAGTTAAACCTCTCTATAACGGCCAATAAATTACATCAACTATTTTGCGTTAAAGGCAGGTGACTGCTTAAAACAAGGTGAAAGTAAAACAGAGCGCCCCTGTTTCACTTTCACCTTGCTTTAAGCAGCCACCTGCCCTAAAATCCAATTAATTACATGACCGTTATAGAGAGGTTTTACTGTATGTGGTTTATCCCTTTCTCTCATATATCGGCGCGTTTTGGCGCCTCATATAGAGTCATTTTTTAAAACCATTCTAATAAATAGGATAGGAGCAAATGTTCTATTCATGACAATGGTTTCAAAACTACACAGTACTGAAATTTTCCTTTTGGCCAGTAAATGCTTCTTTTCAGTACATTTGTTCAAAGAGGTTTGATTTACAAAAATCCTATGGGGGATGGGTTAACCCTTTCCCTGTTCTACAATTGTCCAAATTTCAATACCTACTGAATATTTATGGACTAAAAAATTATAATTAGATATCGAAGGTGGAACAATGTAGTAAGTTTAGAAGCTTAAGAAACAAAGGTACTCGGATAACTCGAATTTCGAGATAATTCGAATTAAAAGTTCGGTCCATCCAAACTTTACAACACAGACTGTATCACTACACATATCTAATCTAGAAACACATATAACAACTTAATGCATGTCGAAAGTAATGTTGAAAGCTCCTGCAAGAGCTTTAAGCATTACTTTCGACCTGCATTAACTGTGAACTTGAAATATTGGACAGATTATATATCGGATGACTCGAAACTCTGTTATCTCGAATTAATTTGAATGGTCCCTTAAAGCTCGAGATATCGAAGACCAACTGTATATTGAATGTACACGCAATATTTTAGCATATATACGGTAGAATTTTATTGGTCCAGAGTTGGATGTAAATTGTCATGCGATTTACATAAGGATGAACTTGCATTCGGTGGGAAATACAAGCGATGAAGCATTGCCATGGGGTGTAAGTTAACAGGTATCGAATAAATTCCCATTTCCCTTTTGAATAGGAAATAATGACATTACGAATGTGTATTAGTTAAATATTTATAATGCCATATGTACACAATCTGTGGTATTGGTACGAATTGTAGAAACAAACGTAATACAGTTTCAACAGCAAAGAGAGCAGACCTTAATGTCTGGTATTGGTAAAACACTGCTCCTATACATGTAGGAACCGCTTATTCTGGGTATAATCTGTAATCTGTTTACAAAAGTGTGACCAAACATGTATGTGGGGGAAACGATTAAACGGCATACAAACTAAATAAACTCTGATGCGAGAATTCAGTGGCCATACGAAGATTGTATGTGTTGTTCAGAGGGAGTCGTTATAGGGAGGGAATATCAAACATAACTAGCTTGTTTGCAGATCCCAAGATAAGGTGTATTTCGAGAACTAAAACCGTTATGCCTCAATCAAACCCTATGTTGTGACTACTCTTTAGAATCGTCACAAAGTGACGATTCTAAAGAGTGGTCACAACATAGGGTTTGATGGAGGCATAAAGAAAATACGATGGAAAAATGTTGTTTCTGGAGCCTTGTTGTTTCGGAAACAGTGATATGCGTTGTTGTAAGGAGGGAATCGTTATTGAGAGGGCCGTTGTAGGGAGGGAGCACTGTACTAGTTCTACAGTGGAAGGAAATCCTTGCGGTCTCTTTCGACTAATGTCTGTCAAACGTGTATTGCATTCTAACCACATTCAAAAGCAATACGATGCATTGAATAGATTCTGCTTAACAGATTTTAAAGTGCATCCGACCGATAAGAGTTTCCAATTAACAGCATGATATTTCCACAATAAGGGCATGCCAATTGACGTGTCTGTTTTTCTGACAGTCATGTCTCTAAATCTGCACAACCATGCTAAAATAAAGTCCAGTATTGACCAAGCCATCGTGGAGTCAAGACAGCCTGTAAAAGTAACCTTATATGAATTAACTGTGAACAGGAACCAAACAGTTGTTGATACATTTGAGAGAGCTCATGGAAACGATATTGTCAACGTTACCGGTTTGTAATTAAACAATCAGTAACTGAACAATCTGTGATGTAACACTCATGCTGGTATTTACAAACTTAGACCACGAGTAAAACCCATGTTGTTTGGTACTAAATTTCTCGTAAGACTGGACGAACAAATACCTGTCTCACATTCACGATACTGGTAGTTGACTCAATATCAATTTATTTTCAAAATAAGTACGGAACGAATCGAACAGAAGACATGGAAACAAATCAGAATGGTTTAAGCTACTAGTATGACACAACTCCTGCCAATGTGATCAGTAAGTAAATAATACGGGCAACCAATGGCTGCCGTCCCCTTCAGTATGGTCGGCAGATTTATAAAACGGGTGAACATCGGTTACAAATTCCTTCCAAAGTGACCAGTAGGTATATAACATGGGCGACCATGAGTTACAGTTCCCTCCAATATTAGCAGTAGCTATATAACACGGATGAACATCGGTTGTAGTTCCTTCAAATACTATCAGCAGTATATATAACACGACAAGACATCGGTTACTATTCCGTACAATATTATAAATAAACACATAACACGGATGGCTATCGGTTACCGTCACCCATATGTGATCAGTACATTGTAAGTATATAAAACGGTTACCTTTCCCTCTAATATGACCAGTATGTATCCGCATGGCAAACAGAAGGCTTTGATTCGTGCACGAAAGCACATTCCGACAGACCGAAACTCGCACTTATTCCACATTATCTCATATAATATTCTATTCAGTAATGAAACATATACATGAATAGTCAGCTTGGCAGTTGAAAAATATACCATTCCGCAAAGAACGCTTAAGTCAGTACTGTTCACTATTTCAAGGTTGGGTTTTATAGTGTTTTATGTATAATTATTTTGTTGTCAGAATTGCGAAAAATGGAACACAGTGTATAAAGGTATCGTAGATCAGCTGCGGTAAACATATGTACATTGTCTGATGTAAATCATGCGTTTCTTTAACTATGCTGTTCCTAAACCCATTCCCTCATACATGTATTGACGCCTTTTGACGCCTCTATCAAAGTCATTTTTTGAAACTACAGTAAAACCTCTCTATAACGACCACTAAATTGTGCTAATTAGTTGGTATGTTGGGCAGGTGGTTGCTTAAAGCAAGGTGAAAGTAAAACAGAACGCTCCTATAGGAGCGTTCTGTTTTACTTTCACCTTGCTTTAAGCATCCACCTGCCTTTAACACAAAGTAATTGATGTAATTTAGTGGTCGTCATAGAGAGGTTTTACTGTATTGTGATAAAAAGAGCATATGCTCTTTTTATGACAATGGTTTCAAAATTACACAATTATAAAATGTTCCTTTTTACTAGTAAATGCTCCTTTTTGGTAGATTTATTCAAAGAGGTAGGGTCTAAAAATAGCCTATAAGGTATGTGGGTTAAAAGGATTTTAACAAATCATGTGATTCTACTTAGGCAATTGAGTTTGTGTATTGTTATAGGCACAATTCCTTCCAGTCCTTTTTATGCTAAACACGTCTTGACTGGCAGTTGCAAACAGCTTGGACCCGGACCCAGAGTGTATCATGCAAAATTTACTTGCCGAGAAGGTTAATTGAAATGATACACAGTTGTAATTAAAATGGAACACAGCCATAAAACGTTTTTTAATTTAACCTTTAACCTGCTATGGGCGGATGAGTAAATACATATGCAAACGGTTTGGATCCAGATGAGTAACTTGGCGTCTCATCAGGATCCAAACTGTTTGACACCCTGATTACATTTAGGTAGACGAATTGATTATACCTTGACATTTGAAAGTGTAGTTGGTGAAACATTCTGTTAAAATAATTTGCCCAACAGGCTAAAGATTAAACAATTTCGTTGTGATATGAACAAAACCAATGCTAGAATTTATTTTGCCTTTTGAATATCAGCAACATCTTCATGTTTCTCCCTATTCCCTACCTTTTTAGTCACAGACGTTTGAACAGTTGACGATGAATTATTTTCAACTAGGTGGATATTTCTTAACTGTATTATAAAACCCGCCGCTACGTCGACTGCAATTTGTATCTTGACAAAGGTTTCTCTGTCCAATTATTCATTTTCCTGAAATTATTGACATTTCTCTGAGACTTCCCCGAGGCTTCATTCTTAATCAAACAAATGGAGAAAAAAATAACGAAAAATTGTACGGCCAAGAAAATTATTCTACCAAATTTGAAAGCAACACAAGTTTACTTTTAAAATTAGCCAAATGTGTTCTTATATCAACTGTATCACAACAAGGTATAAAACGCACGTTTAATGAGAAAGGGAACGGTCCAACAGTGTATGAAATAACACATGCGCAAATTGCAGTTTTGAATTACACTAATGTAATAAATGGAAAACATTTCTTACCGATTTCAATTTCAACTCATATTTCTTGTTGCTTTGTCAATAACCAATGGATATACATTTGCAATCAGCTTGACTCCAGATGAAATGCCGATTAATTATTTTTCTAGCCACACACTATTGTTACTACTGTGGTTATGGTATTCAGATTTTATTATCATTTATTATTGTTTCAAATCGGTAAAGAAACACCCATGCAATGCCTTTCAACATTTACATATATCTGCCTCGAGTTAGAGATACACTATTCTGAAACTAGTCAAGGGTATTAACCCTTTCGCTGCCAATGCCAGATCTGTGATTACCTATGCAAACAGTTTGGATCCAGAAGAGACGCCGAGTAACTCGGCGTCTCAGCAGGATCCAAACTGTTTGTTACTGTTACCATGTTTTGGGAAAAAAAGAAATTCAAAAAAATGAAAATTTGTAGCAGACGACAAAATTAGCAGACGACAGAGTTTGGCAGCGAAAGGGTTAAACGAGACTTCAAACTCAATGAAAAGACTGGTTAAATAATGCGTATAACTGCAACTCGAATTGAAGCGAAACGTTATGATGAATTTTAAAGCAGAGTCTAGCTGTAGCTACCATATGATCTAACCCATTCTCTCATATTGACGGATTTCTACGCCTCTGTAAAAGTCACTTTGTGAAACCGCTGTGATAAGTAGAGCATTTGCTCCATACGAGCAAATGCTCTATTTATCCCAATGGTTTCAAAACTACACAATTCTAACATTTTCCTTTTCTCTAGTAAATACTCCTTTTATTCAACAAGGTTGGGTCTAAAACCAGCCTATGAAGGAATGGGTTAACAACATGTAACAGCAGTTGGCGTTACAGTAGACCAATACTGGAATCTAGCGAAAACAAGTTCCAAAGCGTCATAACCGTTGTTTATCGTAAGGTAAAGGCAGAGCAAGAACAATTCCTGACATGTTTAAATGAACAAAACACGCAAAACATTGTACTATCGACAGATAAAACGTTTTCCACACAATCCTGCCGTTGTACATGAATATAAAATGTTATTTAACAGAAGAGAAGAGGAAACAGCCATATCATAACTTACAGTAGTATCAGTTTTTCTTTAACAGTCTCCATGATTTATAGAGTAAGTTAAGAGACACGTGAACTGACATGCCGTTTAACATACATGTACGCATTGGGCTGATATTTCATGAAAGGGTGTGCTCTTGTTGAAAGTAATTAGCTGCTATAAGATAGGTCGCTCAAGTAAAAAAAAGCGATTGAATAGGTAGGCGAACGGAATACATAGACCGATTAGATTATTAATGGGCGCACTATTCGATGGTCACTGGAAATATTTCTATGGATAAATCGACTGCCGACTAAGCCCGCGGTATGATTAATACTCATTAAATTAAGTCAATAGAAAACGTTGCTTTTGTGCTCCGATTAGGTCTAAAAAATCCACTTTTGAACAAGTTATTGTCTTGCCATTAAAACAGAGGCTTGCTTTCTGGCTATTCGTATTCCCAGAGGCAATAACAGTCAAATCAAATAACCAGGGAACATAGCTGATGTAGCTATCGCACCGACGCCACATTTTACCAAGATGCAACATTTCAATAAATTGACTTAGGTACAATGTTAATGAGATATCATGAAATATACCCAAAACAACTTATGGAAGTGTGTAAATAGTCATCATTGGAAAAGACTGGTCATCAACAATTATGTCATTTCGATGAATGTGATAGTACAACCAGTGTTTCAATTAAGATACAGTATACCCTCACCCTGACTGGCATCTCTAACAGCATGGGTTCAGATGAGACGCCGGGTAGCTCGCTGTCTCACTAGGATCACAGTTGTTTGCTACTTGGTCACTAAACATTTGACGAATTTGAAGACATAATTTCAGTGGATAAGAGATTGGAAAAGCATTCTTGTTTACAGAATGATAAGTGTTAATAATTCCAGAGGCACCATTAGCCAATTTGCGCCTAGTAGAATAATCCATGTTTATATACTGGATTAGTCCATTTGTGATCTAAGGGATGCCTATATTGAAATTCCTATCAACAAACAGTGTAGACACTGATCGAAGCCGCATTATGCCACACTGTTTGCCTATTTCCAATATATGGGACCGTAGGCACAACTGGGTCAATCATATAGACAGATACATTTCAAGGAAAGTAATGTGAATTAAATATTTATTTCTGGTTGATGTGCCAAATGGTTTAATGATGTATCTGATTTTGGTCCATGAACCCACATAGTAAGTTATGTTGTATCACTGAGTAATGGGAGGTCTGAATTAGTAAATATATAGGTATCACAAGAATCAACGCCGCCTTGCAATATGCCGTTCACATGATAACTTACTGTGAAACGTAGATTATATCCATTTATCGAAAAAGAATACCATGAAATTATGTATACGCTAGCAAAATTGGGAAAAGTAACTCAATATAAACCGAATATCGAATAATGGTGTAGTGAGCTTGCTTATAGTGCACTATACCTTAAACGAAGGCAACGGCAACGAAAATATACATGTCTTGAATAATCATTGAACTAAAACAATATACAAATCAAAGTACTGACAGTATTGAAGGTTTTGGACATAATATATATTATATTGATTGTTTGCTGTGGATTTTTCTGAAAATCATGTCATTAGTTTGGAAGACATTTAAGAATTGTTTTATGAACATGTCACACATATCACTCCATTATTTGAAAGTAAGGGTCATACTTCTGCTACTATCTGGTGGATCATAACAGTAATTAGCATGCATCATTCACTTATCCATATATACACTTCCACCAATTTTAGACATATTCCTCATGTTTCTAAATACCCTACAAATAATTGCCAAATATACAGTGGGGTGATATTAACAATATGACAAATTATAAAGTAACAAATATATTTCAACTTAGCATGGCAGGATACAACTGGGAAAATAAAATCAACTAGAAAATTGTTTCCAAGACACTGGTACACCCCTCCTCCTAACACTAGTGTCTCTATATCAAGCACTTTTGACTATGTGTTATATAGTGAAGAAAATTTCAGAGTCCCATAACTCTGGTAAAATGGTCGGAGCAATAATTACATTCTTTAAGAAAATCTTCACATCAAGGTTGGCAGCTTATCATGGGTGAAAATTTGAAGTAAAACCTCTCATTGGTATATGGGTTGTTAGACACATAATATTGTTTCACTTTATAGTAGATAGTGAAGACGGTTTCAGGGTTTCATATCGGGTACAATTGGTCTGAGCAAAAATAAGCCTTTCTATGCTTTTGCAAACAGAAAAGACCCTGAAGTTCATAGAATAGTTTATCCATGCCTATACTTTGTCTTTTCGTGTGATTGCATTGTATTTTCTTACATTGTCCTGAGGAGACTGCGAGTGTGAGTCTGTGCAGGGCCAATTTGTGAGTATGTGCTGCAAACAATACAGACCCCGATCAGTTACCACAAC
The DNA here is from genome assembly GCA_963576725.1 of Azorinus chamasolen. Taxonomy (NCBI): domain Eukaryota; kingdom Metazoa; phylum Mollusca; class Bivalvia; order Cardiida; family Solecurtidae; genus Azorinus; species Azorinus chamasolen. The sequence goes on from OY755251.1 coordinate 59,828,334, forward strand.
TGGTCAGGGTCTTCGCTATTTGCAGCATCATACATGTAACAAGTATATCAATAAATGATATAACTGAAAATAAATTATAGTCATACATGTAAATTACAGTTAGTGCTGTAAACACTACAGTCCCTGATCAGTAACCGGCGTCATAGAAATAAATGATATGAATTAGAAATAAATTATATACATTACTATAAGATACTATGAGACACTATAAGATAATATAAGCCTGACACGTAAATCAATAAATGATGAAATGTATACAAATTAAAAGATAAGAAAGTGTTTTGTCTCATTTTGTTTGCCTTTATCCCTTTTTTCCTTTTAATGATTTTTTAATAATATAAAGGATACAAAAATCCTTGTTTCCTTTTAATAGTAATTGTTAATACTAGAATATACCATCCAAAGTACTTATACAATAGAGGTTGGCAAAGTGGGACACACTGTTTGGATTCAGATCTGATACCAAGTAACTGTCTGACCAAAATCTAAACTGTTAACAACTTGTGACAATTTTGCCTTAGGTCAAAATGCCTAAAACTGATCTTTTAGAAATTCAAGTGATGACAAACCTGAAGCAGACGATATTACATATCTCTACAGCTTGCTTAATCCTTACAATGCTGAGTAATTTTTCGTCTGCAAAAATTGCCGTCTGCTTCAATTCTTAAATAAACTTTATTTTATTTTATGCAAAAATAGGGTCAAGATGACAAACAGTTTGGATCCTGATGAGACGCAGAATTATGTTGCCTCTAATCTGGATCAAAACTGTTTGCATAGGTAATCACAGTTTCGCCGCTAGCGTGCAAAGAGTTAAGCGTATGACCTCGAGAGATTTTAGCATGATGTAACAGTTGCCCTGCACTACTGACCACCAGTGCTGTAACCTTTATACTGTAGTTTCTGATGTGAAGAAGTCTATTTAACCCTTAATTTCCCTCATTTAAACTTGTTTTCATGCATCTGCAAACAGAATAGACACAGATAAGACAGCTCCCATAGGAGCAGGGTCTGCTCTGTTTGCTAATGGATCCACCTTCCATATTTCATTATAAATACTTTGTAAGATTCCGGAACCGGATTGTAAGCCAAGCACTGCACATGCGCGTATTCTCTTAGGGGGATTCCCGCTAGGTAGAGCTCGTGCAATAGGGGTTTCTGTGAAAATTTGAGTCGCAATCCATTTTATAAGGATTGTCTATTGACCGGTTTTTGTGTTACAATATGTGTAAAATATTCACACGGCGTTATGGCAGATCAACTGGGTTATATTGGATTTTATAACATTTTTATAAATACTGGTTTCATATATTAAGAATGTAACCTTCAAACGCGTCTTGTTTAACACCTTATCAACGATATCTCATTGCTTACATATGATTTATTCTGTGATTTAACACAATGTAATAATGTTACTTTGAGAATGTATGTTTGTAAGTATCTTCTTCCGAAAGTAAGTTTCCTCACTAATTGGTACATACTTTACCTTAAACACAGACAGATAATCATTAATAAGAAATTCACTAAAGTACACTGGTACTGTAACCGTGTATTGTAACTCATGCAGGATTAGAAACAATGGTTATACTGGGAATTAGTTGTTTTGCGATCCGGCGATTTTCCCATGAACGAACTATTTATGCCACCGTTTCATTGGCACTGTTATTACCGTGATGATATTTAACTCTTTCGGCGCCAATATCGCCTGTTGGCACCATTGAAAACAGTGCAGTCCCAGGTCAGATGCCGCCTTTTAAAGGCGGCATCTGACCTGGGACTTCACTGTTTTCTGTATTAGTTTAGCCCAATCATACAGGTTTTTAAAAACAAATGTTTTACTAATATACCATTATTATTTAATTTAGAATTATATTTAATATGAAATTATTATTGCAGACGACACTTTTAAATTTGTCGCCAAAAGAGTCAAACGAGTCACAAGCTAGTACTGCAGAATATTAAACTTCATCATTTGTCCGTTATGGAATATTCACTTTGACTATCAAAGACGTTTAGAATCTATTAATGTTGACATCATGATTAGTATAAATAGTGCTGTATTATGGGAACAAATCACCAAACTATAGTACATTCGAACTTTGATCAAGTGCCAAGGTTTACTCGAAACAAAAAGCAGTCCATTATCACTTCATTGGCACACGATTATGGGGGGTCCAACAATTGGATATTGAGACCACTGGTTGCTGTATTAAAGGTGATGGTGTACGTGTGTCAAAATGTCAAAGCATACACAATATGGGCAAACACCGTCTACTTCCGCCCGAACGTTATTAACATATTTCCCATATGCTATTTTAGATGCAACCACTTTGAATGAATCTACCCAAAAGGGAACATTTACTAGAGAAAAGTAAAATGTTATAATTTTGTAGTTTGAAGCCATTGTGTCAAATAGAGCTTTTGCTCCTATAGGAGCAAATGCTCTATTTATAACAATGGTTTCAAGAAGTTGTTATTACAGATGCGTAGAAAGGCGTATTGATGGAGGTTAAGGTTCTTCTCATTGCAAACTCCAAAGTCAAAGCAAACTAACAAATAGTAGCATCATACACGCTCAATGCCTCTTAATTCATGACGGCCATCTGTTCAACTTAATTTAACCATTTAAATCCCGCGATCTCAGAGATGGGGCATAGGCTGGCGGAGCCTTCTGATCAAAATCAAGGCTGTTTGCTGAACCCATGAATGTCAATGGTTCTTACCAGTACATTCTTTGTTTGCGATTCCCCCACTCAATATAATAAACAGACCGGTTCCAAAATCGAGATTGTACAATTTCACTGTAGATAATATGGGAAATGGAGGAGGATACCGGTAGGTAGATATAGTTACGTACTAGTATACAACAGTTACTACAGATTTAATGTTTATGTTTCCCTAGGATGCAGGCGTTAGCTACAAACGGCAGACTAAAGCCCAAAAACGTAGAAACTAGTAATATAAATCTACCTAAACTCTGTCACGACTAGCATACCAGTATAATGCGTACATGGGTCTAGATGTATATATTGTATATGTTTAGCATCACATAAGAGCGAAATCATCAGCTTGTAGATCTATCGATGCGTACCCACATACTAAAATCGTCCACCAAACTGGCCAAACTTGTTTTCGAGACGATTCTAAAGACATGTCACAGTATAGGGTTTGGAGCAGACATAAAGGAGCTATTCTTAATGTTTAAATTTACGCATTTATCTGGAGGTAGCTTAATGCATGGTGAAAGTCATGCAGAAATCTCTTTTCTGCATAACTTACCCCATGCATAAAGCAGCCACCTGCCTAAAAGGGTCTAAATTCTTCTATACTAAAATATCGAATATTCGAGATTTTACTGTATATCAAATATAAGGCGAGGCTAGCAGTAATTTGAAATACCCGGTTATCATAACATGAGGCTTGGATGTATACTTCAGGGAAGCATGGTTTAGGTTATTCATTAATTCGGGGCGGGGCCGTTGTGGTCGTCTTCAGTATTTAACCAGGCATACACAAATAAATATGTGTATTGTCTTGTACACCCAACAGCTGGTTAATTTTGTAACAAAATTGACGTGTGAGTTTCTCGCTAAACGCCCAATATTTATCAATGATATTTGTTTTCAGCTTACTATATGGGTGTTACCGATAATTAACTACTGGCAGTCAACATTTAGGATGAAATTATATTCGATTGCAATCAGCCAGGCCTTTACAAGAGCATGCCGCCATCGTCTAAACGAAATGATTAATAACATATAGTCGAGATTGTTTTTATAGAATATGTGCACTTACTTTCTAAAGAAAAAATATGAAGTGATTACTTAACGAAGTTCCAATATCATCCAAACATCATCGCATTTATGTTTTTGAATTCAAGCGTCTTGTAACAAGTGCAATGTAACTCAGTCAGTTCCACTTGACATTTCTGTTGTACTTACAGATATGGTTTAAACCAGGCCTCACGTAGTGTCCCATTTAAACATGTAATCTTGTAAAATATGATATTTAGAATAGACATGTATTTCATGTACAGTGCTCCCTCTCTACAACGGCACCCTTTGGGATACGAATGTTGTATGTGTTGTTCAGAGGGAGTTGTTATAGGGAGGGAAAATCAAACATAATTAGCTTGTTTGCAGATCCCCAGATAAGGTGTATTTCGAGAACTAAAACCGTTATGCCTCCATCAAACCCTATGTTGTGACCACTCTTTAGAATCGTCACTTTGTGACGATTCTAAAGAGTGGTCACAACATAGGGTTTGATGGAGGCATAAAGACAATACGATGGGAAAAGGTTGTTTCTGGAGCCTTGTGGTTTCGGAAACAGCGACATGTGTTGTTGTAAGGAGGGAATCGTTATTGAGAGGGCCGTTGTACCGAGGGAGCACTGTACTTCAAAACAACATGGGATAAAATTCTCATGTGGCAGCCGTAACCAATCGCCTCCTGATATTTTCTGGTCATTCGGGATCATTAGTGTCGATGTTAGTTTACCGCTAGTGGGCGTGAGTATCCCGTGCTAGTGGGTGTGAGTAGTGTTGCACCTTTAAAAACTGCTCATTAACAGGCTCAATAAAATCGAGTCTGCAAATTTCTCTTTTCGCATTGCTGCCTTTTCGCATTGCTGCTTTTGCTTTCGAAGAATCTCCTACTTTTAGAATATTTATGTATTAATGCAGTGTTGCATAATACGACCATTAGTGCATATTAGGACGACTCAGTGGGAATGGTTTCGCTACATTACAGTTAAATCAGTCCGCTTGACCAATTTTGGCAGAAGTATCGATGTAATTTCACCAAGACATATAACGCATCTACAGCAAATATTCAAATGATTAATAGCTGTTTATCAACTATTAGAAGATGGCGGAAGGGAATATATACTATTTATATCAGCTATGAATTTAGATTGGATCCGTCGTTCGATGTGTTGGCGTTTCAGAAACAAATTTCCATAGGGTAAATTAACAATCAGGCGCGGATTTAGTGGGGGTGGAACTGGCGTACTCCCCTACCCCCTAAAATAGCCAAGACAAACAATTTTTGAGTAACTTTATTAGATATAGAGTCGACAAAAGCATGATTTAGTTTGAGTTATCCCTGTTCGCAGTTGGATGATATCACTACAGTGCTCCCTCCCTACGACGGCCCTCTCAATAACGATTCCCTCCTTACAACATCGCATGTCACTGTTTCCGAAACAACAAGGCTCCAAAAACAACTTTTTCCATCGTATTTTCTTTATGCCTCTATCAAACCCTATGTTGTGACCACTCTTTAGAATCGTCACTTTGTGACGATTCTAAAGAGTGGTCACAACATAGGGTTTGATGGAGGCATAACGGTTTTAGTTCTCGAAATACACCTTATCTGGGGATCTGCAGACAAGCTAATTATGTTTGATTGTCCCTCCCTATAACAACTCCCTCTGAACAACACATACAATCTTCGTATCCCAAAGTGTGTCGTTGTAGAGAGGGAGCACTGTAGTGTCTTAAAGTAAATTACATATCCCCCCCCCCCCCCCCCCCCCCACACACACACACTTAATCTGAAATCCGGGATCCGCCCCTGACAATGACAACGTTATTTGATTCACATACATATAAACTTCACGAAACCATGTACTTTTTTATACATACAATAACACGCTAATCGTTTTGAGATAGAGCCTATACATGGGATCAACTCATTAACATGTACAATAGGCGTATCATTTTGTTTGGCCAAAATGGATGCCCCATCTATTTGGTGTTGAAAATAAAAACGCTGTTTGAATTTGTCTTACACTAACATCTTAAAAGTGTGCTGGCTTTAAATGCTTTGATAGCTATAAAACTAACTTTAGACGCAATTTACCATTATTAGCCCTCGTTGTAATTGTAGTTAATCTTCGCTTGGCTGGTAAACTAATATTGGCCCATACTAGGAGTAATAAAAGGTTTCCATATTCGTTTAGTAGCTGCTCAGTCCGTCTCTTCCTGGCACGAACTGAGTTGGAAACAAATATACTTCATGTTGGCTTGTTAAGATATTCGACATTACCTTTCATAGGCAATTTGATACATTTCAAACCAGACTGTAGGAAGGTTATTACAATTACACAACATATATAGATACGGGTAATTTATTGTAAATGGTGCAGTGCAGCTCGGTCAATTTCACTTGATATTTCTGTTGTATTTGCCTCACCATAAATACGGTTTATACTAGGCCTCAAGTAATGTCCCACTTACACAAAGCATACTTGTAAAATAGAATATTAAAACAGATATGTGTTCATGCAGTTATGCATAATAAGACCATTATGATACAGTAAACACTCGATACTACGAGTTTTAGTAATGAAAAATTCATGTCTATATAGGCAGGTGGGTGATTAATGCAGGACGAAAGTCATACAGAAAGCTCCTAGAAGAGCTTTCTGTGTGGCTTCCACCATGCATTAACCCATTCCCTCATATTGACGACTTTTGACAACTCTGTAGAAGTCACTTTGTGAAAACATTGTGATGAATATTTATTACAATGGTTTCAAACTACAAAATTCTAAAATTTTCCTTTTCTCTAGTTAATGCTCCTTTTCGGTAGATTTATTCAAAGAGATCGTATCTAAATATAGCCTATGAGGGAATGGGTTAAGCTGCCACCTGTCTTAAAGATCGATAGTGATACTTGTTTTAGTGTTCGAGCTACATGTATCGGGGTTTCACTGTATATTATGATGATGCCCAGGACAGGTGTATAGTAAATGTTAATTAATGCATTAGTGCTTTAACCCTTTCCTCCATGAATGTGTAGGAAATAACGCCATCATGAATATTAATTAGACACATTTGTTATAATAGCTTATGGACACATGAAAGTTTGGCACTGGCAGAAACTATAGAATCATATCTATACCATGTCATAAGCAAACGGAGCAGACCCTTATCAGACGGCTCCAATAAGAACCGTCTGGTCTGGGTCTACCCTGTTTGCAAAGGCATATAAGGGCGTATTTACGGAGGAAATGGTTTAAACCAACTTCTGGAAGACTTTAGGACGCTACAATGTTCCGTTAAAAAACATATTCCCTTGTTTTGTTTAACTCTCATTCCTTGGTAACTGATTAAACTATGCAATACAAATAAAGAAACAACGTGGCACTTTAAAATGAAATAGTCGTATGTGATTGTCGATGTTTGCATGAAATTGTTCAAATGTATCCAAAACTAGAATTTGTCTAAATTGAGGTTTCTAAAACATATCTCGGTAAAACGTTCCTGCACATGAAACATGCATAACAATCTGACGCCCAAACATATAAGAGCGTATTCATGTTTTGAAAGTCTGCTGAGATATTAACAGACTATGCTTAGTTTCCAGATTACTACAAGCTAGTAGAAAATACCTTTAGAAATCTCAAAGGAACAGCAATCGAACGATTGGTAGTCTTGTTTTCATAGTAGAGACATGTTTTCTGACGCTTTCGTACCCACGAGACAAGAGTAGTCGAATCAAATCACCAGAGAAAATTACCAATGTAGTTATCTCACCATAGCAATATTTTCCATCATGCAACATTTTGTTGTCTAGATGACCACCTTTATGTTGAGATGGTGCCATTAGCGAACAGTGATAATCTCCTAGTATACATGTTTAACTGACATCGAACTGAGAGCATTGGTTCACATAAAGGTGTAACCTCCTCTTGAAATCTTGTTATTTAATTATCCATTTGCCGTTTTTATTAAATATCATAATTGTTACTATTCCAATTATACCCGACGTAGTAGTAGTAGTGGTAAGAGTAGTAACGGCAACAGTAGAAATACTGTAGTAGTAGTAGTAGTAGTAGTAGAAGCAGTTGAATTTTGATATCTCGAACTCGGATAACTCGAACTTCGGGATAATTCGAACAAAACGTTCAGTCCTTCCAAACCTTACAGTACAGAATTGCTCTAAAAACGTATCGCTAAAGATACAAAGAAACACATGTGACGGCTTAATACACGTTTAAAGTAATGCTGAAAGCTCCTACAGGAGCTTTCAGCATTACTTTAGACATATATTAAGCTGTGACCTTGCGAAATCGTCCAGGTTAGAAATCGGATGACTCGAACTCCTGTTATCTCGAACTAATCTGTACGGTCCATTGAAGTTCGAGTTATCGAAATTCAACTGTAGTAGTTATAGTAATAATAATACTAATAATAAAGGTAGCAGTAGTAGAAGTAGTAATGCTGGTCCTTGTAGTAGTAGCAATAGTAGACGTAGTGGTGAGTAGGAAAAGAAAACATGTACGTGTTATAAGTAGCAGTAGCTTGCTTAAGTTTGAAGTAGAAGCTGTAATGCTAGTATTAGTAATAATAGTAGACATGAAAGTAGCAACAATAAAAATAAAATTAGTAGTAAGCGATATGGTAGTATCAATATTTATAGTGTCGATGTTGTAGAAATAGTAGCAATAGTAGTATTGGCAATTGTAATGGAATAGAGGAAGTAGTATCGACAGTGCGTATTGTGTAGTAGTAGTAGTAGTAGTAATAGTGGTAGAAGCAGCAGTAGTGGTGGTAGAAATAGTTGTAATAGTTGTAGTAAAAGAAGAAGAAGCAGCATAAGAAGAAGTTGTAATAGTAGGCGTAGTAGTAGTAGTAGTAGTAGTAGTAGTAGTAGTAGTAGTAGTAGTGACAAATTCTCTAGTATTGCGTGTTTTGTATCACTGCAAGTAGTACATTAATGCGGAAATGACATGATGTAATGATTTTAACCATTTTCCTGCAAACACGACCACACTAGCACAAGTTTATGCAGAATAGTGGTGTCTCATCAATACCCACATGTTTTGCATCACTGCAAGTAGTACAGCGTAACATTAATGCGAAAATGACATGGTGTAATGACCGTAACCATTATCATGTTAACCACGACCACACTAGCACATTCTTTTTGATGCAGAATATTGGTGTCTCATCATGATCGAATATATTTGACACTCAGCGAATAGTGTCTCAAAACATTCCGAAAACGTTCCAGGACATGATCTGAGCAGACATAATAAGGGTAAGAGTACTTCAATAAACTCCCTACAATCCAGGAACACACTATAGATAAATAAGATTCAGTGGCTTTGATTAATTGAAAAACCTCGTTTTGGACAAACAATATCAATGTATCAAGCAGTTACGTACATTCACGCAACATGCCATTTACTCATTCAAGGAGCGTTCAGCATGTTTTACGACGCGTCTGTATCACTCCATGCTGAAAGTTAAAAATATTAACAACCTTATCTTAGTAAAAGTGAACATTAATGGAAAAGTTGACAGAAGTTAGCAATCATGAGATATATAAACACTTTACAATCCGACTGAATTGTTGGAGGACGTCGGATCTCGTTTTTGTCGTACCCTTTATTACTTTTCTACAGATACTCTGTTTGCCGCTCAATCATTGAGTACACTAGCGATAGGTGGATCCCCAGTTTTTTACATGCAATTTACCACTGGGCCATCGCTGTTGTTGTAGATTAGACAGAGAAGGGATAAATATATTTACACTGTTTGTCTTTTAGGGTGGGGATTGAAAACGTGTGAGGTTGGATGCCCCTAAACCGTTAACCACCCACCCCACCGCCACCCCAAGTGACAATTGCCACTGACCGTTCTAAGGCGGTACTTCAATAATTCCGCCTATTGTTTGTTTTTTATGTATGTGTGCGTCTCTTTGTGTCTTTTGTTATGCATGTACAGTTACTGTTGTTTTGTCATGGTGCTGTTCGGGTGGTTGTGTGTTTTGTATGCGGCGTTTGCTACATGACTCATACATGTACTTTCAGAAACATAATGTCATGAAATGAAATGCTGTGTGTATGAGAAACAATATGATCCATATCTGTCTCACTACAAGTGCAATCGTCACTGGGGATTAATGATAATGTTTTCGAATTATTACCATTTTGGTAATTATAAATAAATCTAGTTATTATTTTACAAACTATCACAGCCGTACACATATTGTTATATGTTCGAACAGTGCGGGTAAATGTACAATAGCTTCAGAACATTTCCAAAGCACAAGTCATAACACATCGTATAGTGCCAGATTATTCGCGTTATTCATAGAATTGGTCTTTATATGCCAATACATAGTTACAGCTTTACATTTTACAGTAATATTTTAACTTCCTGATGTATTCCCCGTGTTCTTATAAATCTTGGATTACATCACATATTTTATATTATTATTACTCAATGATGAAAATGGACGGCCGTCTAAATAGGTTTTGTAGCCTATTTGGAACAGCAGAGAGCAATTTTGTCTTCGTAAATGTCAACGATGGCCTCTATTGTGAAATAAACGTATAATGTTTAGTTTGCTACGCAACAATATATGATAACAGAAAACATGCGCTTGTTTTCGTTGTTATACATATACGTATGACTTGCAATAGAAATATACTTAATAAGACATACCGGAATATTGATTTAGTATTTTAGTCGTGTTTTGCAATAAATAGAACAGTCAATAAACGAGTTTCTTTCCAAATTTACAAGGACTCTGATCAGACGGAGGCATGATAAATAAATAAAAACAACATTAAATTATTTACCCCACAAACCTATAGTTCTGTCCACGCGAATGAAATATGATACGTTTACCATTTATTACAAGTTGGAATTCGTGAATATTCGTCATAGGAATCGTCTCGAAAGGTTTGATGGATATTATAATCATAGTATTGACACCTTTATATGATATAATTAAGTAAACAACCACATTTTCACGCATGATATTTATGTGTGCAAAATGTGTCTGGGTATCCATATTTGTCCTGTTTGTAAATCCAGTTAATAGCGCCATCGCCAGCGTGCAAAACAATTTAACAAACTTGGGGCAATTCTTCCTCAGAATTCCTACTGTTTGAAAACCACTTTTACAGGACTAATGTTCTGATGTTGTAAGTTAATTTACAGTCTGACTGTTTCTAGTAAATATGTCAAAAAGTCACGGAGACATTTTAACCCTGAATATCATTAACATTTTCAAGTGTTTTATTGTGTATTTCAGTTTATACTGAGACACACCAATGTGTTGAAATATATTATATTATGCAATCGATACGCAATATTAAAGTATCCAAACTGAATATATATGACGTTCTTGATTGAGTCACTAAATGAAGATAAACTAAAGCTAAATATACGGACAGTTATACAAGTCTCTATTGATATTAAGAATGCTATGATTAATACGAGTTTTTTTTTAAAACTAATAGTGATATTTTCATTGCAATATTTAAACATCTGCCTAATATCATCCTCAACCACCATTCATCATTATCAGCTCATTAACCATTCATTCTCATAAGCTCATTCCCCATTTATCAGCATCAGCTCATTTACCATAAATCTTCATCGTCATGTTGTCACCTATTATCGGTTTTATGAGATATGTGAAGTGACGCCGTAACGTAAAGTCCAATTCATCCATCCATGACTTGAATGTGCACAAGCAATTCCCTTTGTCCACATACGATTAACATTTTAATACAGTAAGTAATTTGTCACAATTCGACAAAATATTTTTTCTAACCAACGTTAAATATACTTTAATAGAACATATTGTTGGTTTTATTAATATATACATGTAACACAGCGTCTCTTTTCAACATAGTTTCAACGGATGCAATATAATGGAACCAACACCCATATACAATGAACCCTCATTATACCGGGATTCGTTACAATGGCACCCTCGTCATACTGGCAGTATTCATTAAAAGAAAAATACTGCTCAGTCTTTGAAACAACCACTGAATAAATAGGTACCATGCCAATAAAACAGGCGATCGCTTAATGCAGAACACGAGAAGTGCAAAAAGCTCCCTTCGGGAGCTTTTTTGCACTTCTTGTGTTCTGCATTAAGCGTTCACCTGTTGGTACTAGTTTAAAACTGACAATATGGTTCCTTTAATATTTAAACTCATTATAACGGCAACCTCGTTATACCAGCAACATGTCTGGAAACAAACACCTCCGCTGTAATGAGGGTTCACTGTACATATAATGCATTAAATACACCAAGTGTATGCTAATGTATGGTGTATCATAGGCCACGCGACTGGATAAAGAGAGACTCTACTTGTTCTATTTTGACACACATTGCCAGTATTGCCATCGCGTCGTTTGAAAGAAGCTAAACGCTCTCATGTGTATTTGGCATGTACGTAAATTGTACGTGCTTTGTTTATCGACTAAAGGGGTCAATAAAATAGTTCCGTTCTAATCAAGATAAATATCCTAAGCGTTCTTTCATGTATTTATGTATGGCATTCGCGTCGTTAATAATATGTTGGTACATGATTTAACTACGTAAGTTCCATATATCTATTTTCCTCTTTACATGCATGTATAGGCTGAAATGAGATTTACCAATGTCATTCAATAATATGACGTCATCGTGTTTCTGGTACATAAGTACACAGGCATTCAAGTGCCATAAATCATTAGTTTTTCCTTGACTCATAGGGACTCTAAACGGCGAAGTCGACAATACATTACATATTTCCAGGAGTCCTATTTCCCATCAATCTTGTCATGCAGGACTAAGAGCAAGTTTGAAATGGATCAGTAAGATTGATGTGATGTTTTAAATACGGGGCACGCAAACAATATAGACCCAGATCAGAGAGTTCATACAGTAGTCCTGTGATAAGGGTGTGCTCTGTTTACCATTCAAAATCCTTTAGCAAGTTTAAACCTTTCATACGTAGTGGACTCTATAGTTGAACAATGATGAGTTATTCCACTCTGAAGATTCAGTCAGATCTACAGATAAAGGATGCGTGCCCAAATGATGAAATCGTCATTTCTCCACCAAACCCTATACTGTGACCACTCTTTAGAATCCCCATCGAAGAGATTATTCTAAAGAGTGGTCACTGTATAGGGTTTGGATGGGAAGTATAAAAGTTATTCCTGAAAATTATTTAATTTACGCATCTTATCTAGAGCTCTGACTCAGTGTTGTAAGGGTGAATCTATTCTTGCAAAATGATCAAGCCTGGTTATAATGCAGACAATAACAGACAAGCACGGGAGGTCATTCGTCGGTGTTTTTCTCGTTATTATCCTACTCAGCCATCAATCATACTGTTGAAATACGACCGACGAACAATGTGTATCAATGATTTTATCTTTAAAAATGGAGCAACGTCTATTGTGTTGTGAATAATTCAGTAGTCAAAAGGAGAAGCTTAGTCTCATATAATCGGCACCAAACTAACAAAGGGCTTGAACTGGCCCACTTCCTGTTTTGAAATATTCGGAATTTTCTTAACGAAAGCTGATTTAATGTGATCGATAACATATATTTAGCCGATTCAAGATAATTTTCAAACGGAATTAAAAATGTTGAAAATATATACGCAAAAAGGATTTGCCCGATCTTAATTAATATATTCAAAAATATATTCAAAATTAAATTTACACATTGCAATTTACACTGAAGACAGCATATATCGTGCTAAAGGTTTCTACGACTCAGTTCAAATATATGAATATTTCCACCTAAAATCGTTATTATGTCGAATGAAAGCATGCAGAGAAAAGTGTTAGTTGACTTTACATTGTTTAATAATTTAGAACGAAAGTCTTTCTTGAAAACTACTAATTCATGAAATAATTTCAATTATTTACGATAAGTGCATTTAGCAACTTGTCAGCTAAAGTGCCGATTTCAGAGCGAATGTAGCATGTCAGACCATCATTTAGTTTACCAACACATATATAAGCATTTGGTAATAAACTGTACCAATTATCCCATTCCCTCATAGGCTATTTTTAGATACAACCTCTTTGAATGAATCTGCCGAAAAGGAGCATTAACTAGAGAAAAGGAAAATTTTAGAATTTTGTAATTTGAAACCATTGTGATAAAAAGAGCATTTGTTCTTATAGGAGCAAATGCTCTATTTATCACAATGGTTTCACAGAGTGACTTTTACAGAGTCGTCAAAAGTCGTCAATATAAGGGAAAGGGTTATATTGTACAAGCTGAATTTTATACATATCAGCGGAAAAATGACGATGCGACATAATGAATTAGTGGATTAATCTTTCATAGTTACAATACTTCAAGACGGCTTCGAAACGGCTTAATGTCTAGAATAGTCCAGCAAAACACAATTGCTTATCAGAAAGATACTACTCCAACTCTATCACTAGGATGTATGCTAAAAGTGGTCTATAAGATCTGATAATCTGGGTCATGAACAGTAAAGCTGAAACGAAATACAGCTGGTAAAACAAACGAATGGTTTGACATGTACAAATTATTGATATCGAACTATCTAATGTTTAATCCTAAGATGATCGGACTGCAGCTACCACAAACTATTAGATCTTTTGGTGCCACATTTAAAAGTGTCGTCTGCAATAATAGTTTCATATTAAATATAATTCTAAACTAAATAATAAAGGTATATTAGTAAAACATTTGTTTTTAAAACCCTGTATGCTTGGGCTAAAATAATACAGAAAACAGTGAAGTCCCAGGTCAGATGCCGCCTTTAAAAGGCGGCATCTGACCTGGGACTGCACTGTTTTCAATGGTGCCAACAGGCGACAATGGCGCCGAAAGAGTTAAGGGTATATATGAAACAATAGATGGACAGAGTTTCCTGATTGCATATGCTCCATTCTGATTCCAGATGTTGTACAAGTGAATCAGTGTAGTTTTTGTATAGACTAGTAACAAGGAGACATGGTGACATGCTGGAAAGCATGCATTAAATGCATGTTTAAGATGATTCCACGACCATCTAACAATATCTTGGCGCCGAAAGAGTTAGAAACGTTAACAATAATGAATGCCTAGTGAAAGCGTGTAGTTACTGCCGTCGTAATCGGTATGACCATGCAACATGTCACACAGTTGACAACCGTAATGCTGGATGTACTGTCACGTGAACACTTTGAACAATTGCATTAAAGTCTCAATATGTGCCATATGACTTAGCTGGTATTCATTCCTATCATACAAGATACAACAAGAAGCTTTATTTAGAATCGGTTATATAGAACGTAATAACATTAGTTTTAAAGCTATTTTCGGACAAACAGAGCAAATAAAAATAACAAATAATCAGTAGATAAAAAGAATAACACATATATCTCATACTGAACATTTGAAGAATATTGATGGTATAGTCCAAATATTTGAAGTATAGTTTTGTTTAGTTAAAAAGTGTATTATGGGAAAAACATAAACGACGTTTTCATCTGTAAATAAGAGTTCACAATATTTTCCAAACTTTTCAAAAATCAAAAGTATCGAAACACTATACGAACAGATGACCTCACAGCATGTTGTATATATAAAATGATATATATGGCTAAAAAGAATATATTATCAAGGACCCTGATTATTATTTCTAGTCAGTGGCTATTTTGTTTTTGATAATCTGGTATGTTTGATACATAATGATTAAAAAAATTAAGGGATAATGCATGACATTTACAGGTTGGACCGCACCAAGTCCGTATTAACCACACAAATTCACTATAGTTGTCAGTTTGTCTCAAGTGGTTTGTGAGGCTGTTCCAATACATCCCCGTGGCTGTATGTTCTGTGTGTGAACGATACATCAGCAAAATCATTTAAATAATCATTTCACTATGCCGTTTTGCAACGTTTTGTTTTCACTTTAATAACATTGCACTAGTACTGGCTTACATGGTCACTATTATTTGTTTATATAATGAGCTATTTACGGCCACTAAATTGTGTTAATTGGTTGGTATTTAAGACAGGTGGCTACTTAAAGCATGGGCAAAGTAAAACAGAACGCTCCTAAGGAGCGTTCTGTTTTACTTTCATCTTACTTTAAACAACCACCTGCCTTTAACACAAAATACTTGAGGTAATTTAGTGGCCGTTATAGAGAGGTTTTACTGTAATAATTGGGTCTGTTTATTATCACTAAAATATTGTTACAAAACATTCACTGATTTGTATTCTCTAATTTCTGATTACGGAAGCATTAAAGTCAATAAATGTTTCGGAACGTCCTGATTTACAGCGCCTTGTCATTTTTATCTATTCCCAGGACAACTAGTTCATATATTTTTGTAACAGTCATTTTATCTATCCGAAAATAAGTAAAGCCAGCTTAAACATCTGTTAATCAACAACCGTTAAGAGTTGAAGATAAGCTTCCAGATTAATTGGATATTAAATTACACCTTTACAATTAATTGGGCTATTCACAGAGCTACAGATAAAGGTGCATACTCAAATGCTAAAATCGTCATTTCTCCACCAATCCTTTATGTTGTCTCCAAGAGACGATTCTAAAGAGTGGTCACAACATAGTTACGGTGTGGTGGAGAAATAAAGAAGTTATTCCTGACAATGTTTCAATTTCCGCATCCTCTCTAGACCCCTGTAATTATATTTTTCCAGCTGAATCATCCATCAGAAAATTCAGTCTTTGAAATGTTTAAAAAAAATCGAGCAATTACTTAACCGTTACCCTTAGTTTCGATACTGACTTGGCATTGCACATTTACTTGGACATCAACCATAATTATACTATTACTCATTTTCAATTTACAGAAACATATGGGTCACAAAACGCAGGTGGTCGCTTAGTACAGGTAAAAAATAATGCAACAAACAGCAAAAAGGAGCTGCTTGCATTGCTTTCGATCTGCACCAGGCTACCACCTGTTTAAAGACCCAAAATAAGACATGTGGTTAATGGCCGCGTAACCCCTTCCCTGTTGCATATTCATGTAAGAAAAAATGACGTCATGAATATTAATAAGAAAGTTTCATAATGACATACGAACACAGGACATTTTGGCTCAGGCAAAAGCTGTTGAATCAGATCAAACAGAGAATACCCTGATCAGACGACTCCTATAAGAGCCGTCTGATCTGGGTCTACTCTGTTTGCAGAAGTGCGAAAATGCGTTCACAGAATGGAAAGGATTAAGGCAGATTCAACTGTACAAAATATTAATATACTTGTCAGGATTCCATTTTCAAACTGTGTCAAACAATTCCAATCGACTCTCCAAATTCGTTAACACACATAGAACGACGAACCGATAGTTTGACCAAACCACTGTAATCAAACTGAGTACATTTACGAACAGAGGCTAAGGTCAAATACGTCTATGTTACCATAGACGACTTTTTCTGACTGTGATTTTTGGCGCACTGCGCTTTAAAACATTGCAGCCCCGTCAACATATTTATTTGCTGTCATTTTGGCTGTGACTTTAGCGGTGTGTAATCATCAATAACACGGGGACGTCCGCATATGATCGGTATTTGCTTTACATACTCGGTATTTTAATACTTACAACGCTGACTTAACAAATGGACATTCTAAAACAGGTCAAGCTTACAGTGAACATTTAAGGATTGTTCTAAAGAAAGGCGTAACATGACACACAGTGCAGACCATGATGAAAGGGCTTCTCAAGGAGCCCTCACATCTGGGTATAATAGTAGAGCCCTGTACTGTTTGCAAAGGACATTAGTGACTCGTGTCCCGCACTATAGAATTAAACAATCGGTTGCTTCCCAAACTACGATCGGTCAATGTAATTTTTTCATGGTTCAGTCAAACATACATAAGAGTTGTTTTTGTTTTTTCAATCCTCGGGTAGAGTTGCCTCTCAACATCTATTATGCTAAACAAAAACAAACATGATATGCCATGAAAATACAACAGATTGTATTTTAAGAATTACACTGATATTGTGTACACATCCAACATAAACAACGTTGCGTATGCTGTAATTTTAACCCCTCGCTTGCTGAATTTTAAAATACAGCTCTCCTTCTTTACCCATGCCCTGTTGTATAATTACATATATCTTCACTGTGTACAAGTATTTCGCTGTGCAATCACTGCTGTGGGGTGCACTGGTTGCACAATCAACTTGTAAATAGTGCAGACCCTGATGAGACAGCTCCTGCAGGTATACATGTAGGTATATTGACGTGAATAGCAAGCGAAGGGTTAAATGCATATTCAAAACAATGTTGAATATGGAGCAAATGCGCTATTGATCACAATGGTTTCAGAAAAGACGATTACAGAGGCGCGTCAAAAAGCGCCAATATGACGAAAAAGGGTTAATTTTATAATCGAATTATATACAAGACGCATATCTCCATTAGTCGATCATATAATAACTATATAATATGTAAATAAGCTCCTCCGTGTCCACTTCAGTATCATTGGGTGTATGTTCTGTTAAATATTTAGCTCGAATAGCTACCATTCATACGCATGCGTGAGTCTAACCTTAATTACGGCATATTTCCGTAAACATCTTTATATAAAGCGTTTTAATTTTAAGTATTTGTGAAGCATATTTAATAGTTCTTACATACAAGTTTCGAGAATAAGAAGTGTCCCTTTTTCGGGTTATTATCGCGTTTTTAATGCGCGAATTAAACAGACCAGCGAGTCAAATAACGCCCTTAGAAATGGAATGAGCATCAATTCATATTAACTATCCAAGAATCGTTTGTCAACGAACGTGCAAACGTAAATTAACAGTATGGCTGTTGCGAGACTGACAAGAAGTGATTATGTCAATGTAGCTTCTATGATAGAACGTTTCATTATGTTAGCGTGTCCGATTATCGTTGGAATATGCAATACCCTCTGCTGTTTAATGGACGCTCATTCTTAAGTAATGATTTTTACGAGTCTCCTGTTGAAGCGGAGAAACGGTAAAATCTTTATTAGCCCTTCATTGCCACTTGATCGAGATTACAGAGATGCACTCGACGCACTGTCAAATTTAAATTCAGACATCAAAATATGGGTGTACAGTGTCCCTGTCATAAACGAACGGCCTTGTATACCTGCAAATTGTTAAAACAAGTTAACACATATAGTATTACTGGACCCTAACCTATTTAATGTGCATAACTCATTTTTCATAACATTTCTATTTTTATCATCAGCATTGCACGGGTTTATCATCGGCACGTGTCCCCGGTAAGCAACTATGCACGGACACATTCGTGATTGTATGGTTTACATATACATGAATTATCGCTCTCCTGTAATTTCAGCGAGAATAGACTTCACTATTTACCGGTGTAGATTTATTTATACAGCGTCATCTCTCGCATTATGTATTCTACATATGGGCCAGGGTTCCGATCAACTTTTCCGAGCTATATGTCCGTCAGAAGGAAAAACACTTTTGAACATTCATAACTGTTCATTGTAGGTATCGCTTAAGATACATATTCACGTAAATGTGATGAAAAAAGATCAAAGTATAAGAGGCACTTGAACCTCTTAAATCCTCAGATTTAAATAAAACAGAAATGGGTGTAAATCCTCAACAGTGTGAGTCTGCCTTCGTGTTTGCCGTACTTTAGATAATACAATCCATTAGATTATCTAATAAATATTCAGATAGCTATGCGCAATAATTACTAATTGATATATATAACATGAGGTTTTAAGACTACACGATGGATTACCCATATACCTTTTCGTATCTAGGTAAAGCAATTATAAAGCCCATAAAATACACCTGTAAAATCACCGATAATGCTCAAAGCAATATTTTACATTTCCCTTGTTCATGGAATATATGATTTATATCAGGTATTATCACATTTTATTTGACAGCTATGGCTACGCTTTGACATTTTATTATTATGTATTTGCGCGTTGCACCAGTGGTTTTTCCCTAAATGCCAATAATTTTCCTCGATGGAGGAATAAACAGGCATTTGACATCTTCATGATGGTTAAAAGTAAAATAAATATCAGATCATGTTTGAACATCTTTTTACACTAAACATACAGCTAGCGAACACAATGCGCAAACGAAATAATTTGCAGATAATACGCGATAGGGAATGAGTTAGACAGGCATGCCATGTCATTTGCAAACAGTCATCAAACTCTTCACTGTTTGTCATTCAAACTCAACTACAGTAAAACCTCTCTTTAGTATAACTATCGGTCTTGAAGGCAGGTAGTAGCTTAACGCATTGTGAAAGTCATGAAGAAAGTCCCTAGAGGAGCTTTCTGGATGGCTTTCACCTCGCATTAAGCAGCCACCTTCCTAAAAGTATCTAAATTATTCTCTACTAGAATTCCGGTTTATATTATTGGTATTGTTATGAACGGGATTTTATGCTTAACCTTAAAACCGATTTCACAGGCGGATGTCATCAATGCTCTTAACAATACAACACGTTATTTAGTCGACACATTTAATATTGATAACCCATACTTTGATTCTATGATAACCTCAATTTACCCTAGAGAGCTCAAGCTTAATAAAGCAAATAGTTCTGACATATCTGCAGCCTTTTTAGATTTAAATTTATCTATAAATAATGGAACAATTTCTTTTGGAATTTATAACAAAAGGGATGACTTTAATTTTAAAATAGTTAACTATCCTCATTTGGATGGGGATGTTCCCCGTGCTACATGTTACGGTGTATACATTTCTCAGCTTATTCGTTTTGCTAGAGCTTGTTCTTCTGTTGATGATTTTAACAATCGTAACCTTATTATCACTGAAACACTACTAGAACAGTGCTACATATATGACAAACTTCGTAAAACATTTTCAATTTTTTACCACCTTAATGTTCTACTCATCAGCAAATACAATTGTAATTTACGTACTTTTCTAAAGTTAGGTATTGCACATCCGGAGTTTTACGGTGATGTCATTTACAAACTTCGAAAAATTATTGGACACACATATTTTGATACTTTGTCAAACGTATAAAACAATTCATTAAAAAGGGATATGACCCCTCTATATATTGCAGCACACTACATGCTTGGTGGTCGACCCCTTTACAGTTGGTCATTATGCTTTCCTCTTTGCTTGTGCGACGACGGAAAAGACTTAATACTCTATGAAGATTCCCTCTTAAATCCGTTTACGGAGGGAGGAAATTAGATATTTGTATTTTGCCAGTTCCGTCGTACCCCAAATGACTTCTCCACAGCTGCTCTGACCTCTGAATAGTCATCGAGTATATGTCTACGTTGTCAAGTTTATTCTTTTTCAAACAAAACAGTTGTACATACTTAATATCCACTAGTATGTGTATCTTCTTGCGATTTATTTTTTATAAAATGTCGGTGTAGAAGTGTTTCATATAGTTTTCCCGTACTTTTAAATGATGACGTCATTTAAATGATGACGTCGCTTGTTTACCTCTAACGTTTATTTTAAAGTAATTTCATGTTGGCAGACACCGTTATTCATGTTGTGAAGTTGTCTGGAGGGGGAGTTTTATTTACATTTTGACTTTGGTGAAAGTGGGATAAGGACGAGGTTGGGTACCCGTAAACCAGGTTTAAGTCCCCCAGTAGCTTATTTTGGTTACTGACCGTTCCAAGGCGGTACTTCTGCTTTCAGCCTATGGTCAATTTTGTTGTTTAATATGCTTAATGTTTAATGTTTTTCGTCTTGATATGCGTCCTGTTATGTTTTGTCTTGTGGCTATACCGTTTCTTGCTTGATGGTGTTTGGTGTGGTGTCATTTCGTGTGTGGCTCTCCCTAACTATATTTCCATATTTAGATTGGTTTCATTCAAGAACTCATCACGGCCGTTATTGTTTTAATATACAGGCATGTCTCTATAGTTGCACCGTGATGGGGCATTCCAATTTGAAAGGGTTTAATGGATCAAACCTAACACCGACAATATTAGAATTTTACATTTCCATCATAACATTGTCGTAGTAACTTAAATGTCTGCTCGGTGTTGGATATTGCATATATAAGTTAATACAGCATTGTATTGTCTACACAATTCATTTGAATTATATGGCATGAAGTACCTTTACCAAACTGATGTACAGTTGTGTAAAAGATCAATAATCTAATGGATATTTCAAGTGAAATACAATTATTATACGACTTGCTAGAAAATTCAATATCCATGTAAAATGAAATGGCATTGGGGATTTAAATCATCGGGAACATACCTTTTCAATTTAAAGTCTGCAAATGATAATGTTTCAAAACCTGAAGATAATTAGAAATGTCGACTAAACCTTTCATTATATACGCCTAGCACGCATTTGTCGCTAATATCTAGAGATTGTAATTGAAGAGCACTGGATAATGAAAGCCTTCAAGTAGTTGTGTGTTGTCACAAGTGCAATATAATGTACATTGAACTCTTTTGGAGTCGAAATGATTTTCGTCTGCAATAAGTCGTCTGCTTTATGACAGTCTTTAATATCGTCTGTTTTAACCCCCTTATCGTGCTGAAAGAATTATGTCAGCCAAATATCTGATCCGTTGCATCTTTTATTACTTCTGGTTTGTACAAGCGTTTGAGAAACTGGTGAACAGGTGTGAAATAGTTTGGATCCTGATGAGACGCCGAATTACTCGGCGTCGCATCTGGATCCAAACTGTTTGCAAATGCAACTAATATTGCGCTTATCATTACAGCGGTTGATAAGACTTCCAAAATGCTCTCTTTACAGTCTAAGTGGCGTGTGATACTCTTTGGACCATGATGAAACACCGATATAATCGAGATCTCATCCGGGTCCAAAGTTTTCGCAAATGCAATCAAGTATTCGCTCATTGCAGCAAACCCTGTAATTTGGCGATAAAAGACTCCAAGGAAGTGCGCAAAGTACAAATACTACGCTGAAACCAATAACGCATTGGACATGTGATAGTAAAACAAGAATGAGTTGATACGCCTTAAAAGTAAAATAGAGATATAAGTACCATTAATTTTATAACAGTTGACAATCTGTGCTATTTTGTTAACCACAGATGACATGATATACCCTCGGGTTACAGCACACACTGTAGAACTGTCTAGTTGAATCAGTCTAGTGTGTAAAAACTACAGTTGAACCTCGATATCTCGAACTCGGATAACTCGAACTTCTGGATAACTCGAACAAAAATTTCAGCCCTTCCAAAACTTACAATACATAATTGCTCCAATAATGTATCTCTACAGACCAGACATCTATAAACACATGTGACAGCTTAATACAGGTCTAAAGTAATGCTGAAAGGTCCTACAGGAGCTTTCAGCATTGCTTTAGACCTGTATTAAGCCTTGACCTTGATACATTGTTCAGATTAGAAATCGGATGACTCGAACTTCTGTTATCTCGAACTAATGTGTATGGTCCCTTGGAGTTCGAGTTATCGAAGTTCAACTGTATATATTCGGGTAAGTAGAGCAACCGGTCTATATATGTATGTACATCTAACCCTGTTTTCAGGCTGCTTTTTCAGGATGTATGTTTTACAAGGAAAATGTATTTTGCTAGCGTCTATTGATCCTATTATCCAATTACTGAACAGTGTCTATTAAAAAGGACATATGTAAACAGTGCAGATCAAGATGAGAGGGCTCCTGATGGAGCCGCCTGATCAGGGTCAACATTGTATGCTGAACCTATCAATTTCAATGGCTTATATCAGCAAATGTGTTGTTTACTGTGCCCTCTCCACAAGAATAAATGGATATGTTTCACCATCATATTAGGGGGGGGGGGGGCTTTCCTCAATTAATATTAACCACTGACGGCTGTTGACGCCTCTGTAAAAGTCATTTCTGAAACCATTGTGATATATAGGGCATTTGCTCCTCTGGAGCAAATGCTCGTTTTATCACAGTGGTTTCAAAACTACAAATTCTCACATTTTCCTTTTCTCTAGTAAATGCTCATTTTCGGTACATTTATTCAAAAATGTTGGGTCTAAAATAACCTAGGAGGAAAATGGCTTGATGTTTACCGGTAACTTCAAAGCTTATATTAAAAAGATATTGAACATATGTATTGTAAACATAGACAATCTCAAACAATTGCAAAATTCATTTTCAACACACGCAGGTTTCTATTTCAGTTATAATATTGTATACGTAACGGGTTTAATTTGAATATAAACCAAGTTTAAAACGGAGAGAAACAATTCATCTGCTTATTTCTGAGGGTGAAAGGCGACTTAGAAAATAGCACAATGAAACCAACCCACTCTATATGCAAATGCAATGGAATCAGCCAGAAAACCTTGTCACATCAGAAGTGGGAACTAGCACTGAAGACAAACATGTTTGAATGTAGAAAGTCAGAGCGGTTAAAAGGCCTGTGAATAAAACCACACATAACATTTAAATTTGATATTGTTACTCCTAGGATGATGAACATACATGTATAATATACATCGTAATATGACTTCAACTATTTTTAAACACTATTCGACTGTTAGTGATCATTACTTAGGTAGTAGCACATATGAAACACTACTGAATTGGATACATAACTACTTCAGTAGTAAAGCATATGACAAAAACATTATTGCATTGAATACATCATTACCTCAGTAGTAATACAAAATTATATGAACAACAGTATTAAGTTGGACAATAATTATTTCAGTGGTAACACATACGTAGCTCGACTTTAATTGCGGTATATTCGTACTGATTTACATGGTGGTTTTTTAATAAAGAGAAAGTCAACATATATTAATAAATGCCAGCATTTATATGTCTCACAATGAATATTGCTATATTAGAAACCAGAGTAATGTGGCCTTGGTTACAATAATAGAAAATATCGAATGGGAATTTGCATACACTGTAGAATCTAACAGCGTTCAATACTAATTATAGATTGTCATCACCAATAATACAATATATATCGTAATGGGAATAGCTACTGCTATTAGGCAAAGATCAAGCCGTGCGCTGATCAAAATCATTTCAGGGTCCACACTCATCCCAGACTCATTGTTTTTAATGTATGGGAACATTAGTTTCAATCATTTGAATCCTTATATTCTGACTGTTGATATATTCGAATATATACTTAGAATAAACTGTACAACAGTAGGTACACACATATGGTATATATCTTAGATCAGTTCTTCTAGGGTGGTGATATGGAGCGTAAAGAGTGTTTTAATATTCGTTTCAATCGACGTCTCATCGGTTTTGAGCAAAATATGTCTTTAAACACTACATAATTTTGTTCACTCGATCACGATAAGATACTGTCAGCTGTTATCTGATTCCATTGCTGTGCGCACAAATTGTATCTTGGGAACTTTAATTCAATACTCGCGTGTTTTAGATGAATTTTGTTTTGTACACAGTACATACAAACATACTGTTAACAGATCGTGGATGCAATTAGAACAAAATGTGTATTGTCACACTACAATAGATAACATGGCACACGCAAAGACCGTACTGTAGAATACATGTATCGCTATATCAATCATCCGTTCAGATAGCATGACCATAGGCATGTAATGGTTCAGTGAAGCGTTACACTCAATTGGTATTTTTTGTATCGGAATACATTTGCAAGTACCGATCAGGAAATGCCTGAATTCCCATTAGATTTAATGTAAAACTGAATACTTTTCTCCGTAGTTAAATCTCATGTTCTCCTTTCGTATTAGAATAAGTAGAATGATTTGTCTAATATATTGCCTGAGATGATTAGATTGATGGGTTTTGTTATCATATTTAGCATTTAGTTGTTTCGCGGTAAGGAACCACCCGACTCCACCAGCCTAAGATAGCAATAGATAAACGGCCGTATTGAAACATTATTGTGACGTGGCTCTAAGAAGACCAAGTTCAACACGGATGTGGATAAGACACTTTTTTCAGTAGAACGCAGGCTGTAAAATTATATTTATCCCTTACAACGATGGATTTTCAAATAGACTACTTCAAAATTAAATTTTGGGTGAATATTTAGGGTTTCTTTCTAAAAAAAGTGTAGCATGACACACAGTGCAGACCCTGATGAGAGAAAAGCGGTTTAGAATGATAAATGTGGTAAGCTAGCTAAGATACTGGTATTACATGTATTAATGTTTATTTCCGTTTCACCAGTATTGAAAGCGTCTGTCCGGCTGGAATAGGAACAATTCATTCTGTTGCACAATACACACATTTTTGCTGAGTCTCAATATCAAGCACCAAACAGGTATACAATTAGTAATCAGTCTGTTGTTGTGAAGAAATCAGACACACCCTGTCCATGGTTTAACCCTTTCACCGCCAAGGCGGCGTCAGAACAGGGACTTCACTTTTTGTTTCATTCTCTATTTCTATATATGTGCTATTTGCACTTATTTATCTCATTTCCTTATTTTACAAAATGATTTTACAAAAGTTGTTTGCAGACGACAATTAGAAATTTGGCGCCGAATGGGTTAAACCCCCCGTGGCACGTTTACCACCGACCGTTCCACGTCAGTACTCATATTTCCACCCTATGTGTATGTCTGTAGTGTGTATACGCCATCTTGTTGTACACATGAATGTGTGTTTGGTGTGTATGTGTGTGGTATATATGTGTCTTCATCGGCTGCGACTCGGTACTTGTGGATTTCTTTTATATTTAACGCCAGTTGGCTACGTGACCTGTTCAGTTTGGCAGTGCCCTAAACTCCTATTATCCAATTAATATCGCAGTGCCCTAGGTCAATCATACTTTTCAGTAAGTTATTCATTGTGTGTCGTTATGTCATATATGTCGTATTGCTGCTGTGTAACCTATGAAGTCACATCTCGACTTTTGTCCTTGATTAGTTTCATATAGTTTTGGTTTAAGGTCGCCGTGACGCATTTTTGCTTATGTGCTCTTTGTGTAGGGCACAGTTCTGTCGTGTGTGTGTATGAACATTTGCACGCACATTGTATATTTGCTTGTGGTGTTGCTGCTGACTTCCGTGTGACATTTCCTGCCTGAAGTATGGTCTGTATTAACCTTTAGCCTGCAATTGGCGGATAATTGAATACTTATTCAAACAGTTTAGATTTAGATAAAACGCCGTGTAACTCGGCCTCTCATCAGGATCCAAACTGTTTGACACCATAATTTGATTTTGGCAGACAAATTGATTATAACTTGAATATTGAACATTTATTAGTTCAAACATTCTGTAAAAACAAGTTGCTCAGCAGGCTAACGGTTAAGTAGCTGGCTGCTCCATCGTCCATAACCAAATGCGTTCCCGTCGGGAATAAGATCCCCCGGTTTCGAGGTTGGTAGCTTATCCAGTCAGTTACTGGATTCATGTATAATTATATCTTGCTCGAAATTGAACGAATACAGTCTAACACGTAACATTATATTCTGTTTGTGTGCCAGTTTTTTCTCGACCGTCATCACGTTTTGTCATACTTCAATCTTGATGATCGTGTCTGTAAGATATTCAAAGAGTATTGAATACACCATTTCAACCATCGACCTGTATGAAGGCAATCAATCTTCTACTTTATTAGCACCATTGAAACCCTGACACTAGATATACATTGTGTCTGTCAGGGACGATGCTGTCAGTCGAATATATATATTCACTGATTCCTGTCATATTTCCATATCCATTGACTAGTTTATACATGCTAGAAATGTAAAAAGAATGTTAAACCATTTTGGTTTGGTGTATGTTTCAAATATGTATTATCAACATTTGTAAAATAGTGAATAGTTTAATACAATCATCTTAGTGTTGTGTTAATAAAATGTATCCAAATATGACAAACTTTGAAATTTATTGGCACACGATTCATCGGATATCATCATGTATCTTTCTAGAAAAAAATAGTTGTTACTTTAGAATCACATAAGTAGCAACAAATGAATTTGAATAACATATTATGTTAATTATACTAATTGTCATCGATTTAAATGAGATAATTAGGAAGTGTAAATTACCCATTCATATAATTCCAAAAGGTCACAATACTCAAACCAACGACTATGGTCATGGTTTTATTTCAAATGTTCATGGAGATGTGTACAGTAATACCTGTCTTAAGCGACTATTCATTTCATTTTTTGAACATATTAGGAGTCTAAAAAGGCACGTAACTGCTGCTTAATGCACGGTAAACGTGATGCAAAAGGTTCTTATAGGAGCTTTCTGCATTAATTGTGACCTACAGGTCCCTTTTTGGCTAATTATTATTCACCATTGATATTTTTATCAAATCTAGCCGTACACTAGTAGATATATGTTGCCTTGTAGCAAAATGAAATGGTAAAGGCACATGGTAATGACTGCAGAGATACACATTACTGCATACAGCACATTTCCATCTACTTGAGCATGACATAATAGCACGTAATAACATATAGGGTTGTAATAAGATATTATTTAACTTTTAATATACTGCATGTGTATTGGTGACTATATTCGCAAACAGTTTGGAGTCAGATGGGAGGCAATAGTTCTATACCAAAACGAAATCAAACTGTTTGCCATTCTGATCCTGATTCTGAATTGGGAATGAGTACTATTTTCATGCAGAAATCACTCATCTCACATTGTGAAAGGTCAAGTCATAATGACGTCGTTCAGAGGGCCACCTTTCACTATTTGATAGTACAAGTTGGGTGCAAGGTCACGTGTAGGTACTAAGAGATTGCTTGTAAGAAAAAGCTGTTAACCCTTTCGACGCTGAATTTCCATTGCTTATTGGTTGCGTCCATACCGTATCCAACGGCAAACATTAAGAGTTGACTTTAAATGACAAACAGTGCAGACATTGATCGGGGTGGGGGTCTTCTAGGAGCTCTCTGATAAGGGTATACACTGTAATCAAATGGCATTGCACTCATTCCTCGCCTACACAGGGTTAACTAAAATGTGCAACAACACAATACATGTTTTACATACAGACACACCGCGACTTTTTTACAGCCGGCATTTGTCCTTATCTACTGGCAAAAATACATATCATTCTACTGACATTTAACTGACAAACGGTGGAATACCTAGTACGAGAACCCGGTTTATTTGTTTTATGTGTATTCTCTATACGTATCATTTCCGACACACTCACTTTATATTTTACTATTATTATAGAAAGGGTATTTACCTTTCTGAATACATCGATTAGTATTCACAGTTAACACGCAATGTTTT
This sequence comes from Azorinus chamasolen, assembly GCA_963576725.1. NCBI lineage: Eukaryota > Metazoa > Mollusca > Bivalvia > Cardiida > Solecurtidae > Azorinus > Azorinus chamasolen. Next base: position 59,857,292 of record OY755251.1, read on the forward strand.
TTATAAAGTATATAAAATTAATCTTACATGTAACTCTACAGAGCCGTTTTCCCTGACAGGTGGTGAAGCTTGTACACCTTATACATGTAGTACTTCATTAAGATAACTTTACTGTAATTTGAAAATGAAATAACTAATTTCATTTCATGACATGTAATTATTTCGTCCATGGTATCTGCAGATCTAAATCGCAGTAAGAAACGTAGTTATACCACGCACAGAGTCCCCGTATTAATATCAACTGATATCAAATTGCAATAAAAAAAATTAAGCAGTCTATTGGAAGTGTTTATGTGCCACTATCTAGAATTAATGGAAACGAGGAATGCAAGGTTAAAACGATAAATAAGCTAAAGAATTTCAACCAAGCCGTTTATAAAGTGAAATGGAGTAATATAATGTAAAGTATGAAGTACTTTTAGGCAATGCTAATATAACTCTTATGAAATGTGATATTTTACGAGAATCTTCCAGGATACATGTACCAACGTGTAAGACCAACGCCCATGATCACTTCTTTTTTCAGACCAATACTGGTAAAACCTATGTCAATAATGCCGTATACTTTAGGGCTTACTAGGGATATTTCAAATTATAGAAATACGTGATCCACTCTGTACACGTTACCCTTGTGTCATCTTGATACAAGAGAAACGACAACGGACAGTAACGTACTCCACAGCCCACTTCGTCAAAAGACCTGATAAATTAAATAAAGCAGGACTATTTAACCCATTCCTCCATGAATACTCATGTTGTAAAAAATGGTGTCATGGATATTAATTTGGTTATTTAAACATGAATTACTACCAAAGCTGTAACAGTAAATTCACATCTATATTATTCCATTATCAAACAGAACATACCCTGATCAGACGTATCCTATAGGAGCCGTCTGCTTTTGCTAATGTCCGTCTATGTAAGGCATTGTATGTTGGGACAACAACACAAGTTTGTTTTAACAACAGTAAGAATAGCATATTCATACATACGTGTTACCTGGCCATGGGGAAAATGACTTACCTGAAAATAGGAAAGGATAAAGCTTTTAGTAGTCAGTAACAATACATGTCCAAAACAGTTAAACCGAAAACATTTTGTATCGTACATGTACAATATTGCAATATAAATATCAGAACAAATATGTCTTAATATACATACAGATAACGGTGCGTACCCAAATACTAAAGCAATCAGTGCTCCATCAAACCCTATACTGTGACCACTCATCAGAAGAGACGATTTTAAAGAGCGGTCTGTAAATTAAACGTATTTTTATTGGACGATAACTGTGTGCTAAATTTATAAGACTGTGTGTATGTAGCACACATCTTAAATACACGTTTAACTTACACAAACATCATTAGCCATATACATTTGAAGGCACTGTGTCCTGTATTTTAACAACCATACTTGAACAAAGCAGTCCCCTCTGTATGCCTTATGTAAAGATAACCGCCGTGTATAGCAGTTATTTAAAATATAATTAGTGGCATGACACCGTTTGTCTATGTGATATGGCAGTTAGGAAGTATTTATGACAGGACCATAACATATCACGCAAGAGTATTAATCTATGATGCAGAAAAACAAAAATACATCATACCAAAGACAGTAACAGCAAATGTTTGAACATATTCAATAACGGTATTTTGAAACATTTCAGTTTTCAAATCCACACATGCTGTTGTTGTGGGTCGTTTTATTGACAGTTTGCTTACAGTTGTTAGAAATGAATTGGTGTCTAATAAATACACATTCTGAACCTTTTATCAAAATCTACCCAATCCTGTTCCTCAGGCATCCTGAATGTGAATATTTCAAAGGGTTTATAATTCAACTTTCGCAGAGTTCAAGAGAGAATTTGTTTTTAACAAACAGTTTCCTTGGATACGTTATATACTAAATAGAAGTCGGTCATTTGCAAAGAAAAAAGAGCTACACGAGCCAACTAATAAGACAGAGAGAAATGCCGGACACTCTGCATCTTAAGAGCCAGATATACGATTACATACGCCACATCTTAAGAAACAGAGAGAATAGCTGAACACGCCACGTTTTAAGAAAGAGAAGAGCAAAACACGCCACACCAACACCTGAAGCACAAATGAAATGCACGCTCGAACACGACCTTCGTAAACTGTTACAGTGCTCCCTCACACAACTGCCCTCTCAATAACGATTCCCTCCTTACAACAACGCATGTCACTGTTTCCGAAACAACAAGGCTCCAGACACAACTTTTTTCCATCGTATTTTCTTTATGCCTCCATCAAACCCTATGTTGTGACCACTCTTTAGAATCGTCACAAAGTGACGATTCTAAAGAGTGGTCACAACATAGGGTTTGATTGAGGCATAACGGTTTTAGTTCTCGAAATACACCTTATCTGGGGATTTGCAAACAAGCTAATTATGTTTGATTTTCCCTCCCTATAACAACTCCCTCTGAACAACACATACAATCTTCGTATCCCAAAGGGTGTCGTTGTAGAGAGGGAGCACCGTACTTGCCTGTTTCACTCACTTAGAGCACTTACACTAAAATGGTCACGCAGGCCAAATGATTTTAAATCAGAACATATTAACGGAACTCTACAAAAACGATTAAATGCACACAAAGAGTGTTCATACACTCACAATACGCATCTACCATACACATACATAAAAACAATGAACACTGCATGCTTAACACCAATAACATAGCTGCGCCATTAAAACAAAACTAAATCCCACCAGAATAAACAGGTAAGATGTGACGTCATGCAAGAGTATGACATGACATAAAATCACAAAAGGCCTTACTGATATATCATGAAGTGAGAGTATCGTATTATTTCAGCTAGTAAAGGGGCAGTCCATGCGATCCAAAATACCTAAAATATACAACAACTCCTTTGTTGATATGCTGAAAAGTAGTATATCTAAAATACCATGTCAAATCAACGTTGAAAATGACATAACATTCATGTGTTTGATATCGACGATCCCGATTATATTCCCCGATGTTTCAGTTTGTTTTTGGTTGGGTTTCAGTTTCACGCTATTCGCGTCTCTCCGATCACTTCCGAGAAAAGTTGTTATGTAAACAATGGAGGGATCGGGTGATCATCGACAAAACGCGGAAACTCAAGCGGAAAAGGCCGACCATACTTTGTTGTAAAACGAACAATACAAGTATTGATGAAATCGGTGTATTTAGTATCACAGAAGCATGTTTCGATATAAATTGAAATTGACAATCTTCATAATAATGATTGAGCATAACGCATACACGTTTTATGATATTATTGAAAATATACGTTTATTGTAGGGGCTTCCTCTTTAAAAGCTAACATATTAAAATTGTTACAGGAATGCTCGGCGGAAAGCATCATTCTTGCTTATGTCAAAAGAGACGATTTTTATTTTAATATTGTAATTTTCCATCATTTTAACAGAGATGTTCCCTGTGCTCCATCTTACGGGGTGTGCTTATCTCAACTTATTCGTTCGCTAGAGCGTGTTCTTCTGTTGACGATCCTAACAGTCAAAATCTCACTTTAACCGAAAAGCTGCTTAATCCTTTCCCTCATATTGACGACTTTTGACGACTCTGTAAAAGTCACTTTGTGAAACCATCGTGATAAATAAAGCATTTGCTCCTACAGGAGCAAATGCTCTATTTATCACAAAGGTTGCTTTATTTATCACAAAGGTTTCAAACTACGAAATTCTAAAATTTTCCTATTCTCCAATTAACGCTCCTTTTCGGTAGAATAATTCAAAGAGGTTGTGTCTTGAAATAGCCTATGAGGTAATGGGTTAAGCAACGATATACATTCAGGTATAAGACTAAGATTAAGAACCACATGCATTACATTTACTATCAACATCGGCCAAGTATAGGTGCAATCTTAAGGCGCTCCTGTGACATTGTATTTTTAACATCGGGAATTTTATGGTGATTTCACTTATATATATTTACTTCGTAAAAGTATTGGGCATGTCCATATATTTACTGTCAAATATGTTAAAACTCATTCAAAAGGGATATGATCCTAAAGTAGCCTACTACAACATATTACAATATTATTTTTTAATAGTTACTTTATTTGCATCTTAATCATTTCGTACACTAGCGACATATGAATCCGGTTTGTTTCACTAAAAATGTAATTTACCACTGCATTTGCCATCGCGCTTGATGTAGATTAGTCTTTTAGCATGGGGAAGGAATAAGTGTGATATTTGGCGCCCCTATGCCGGTTTAAACCTATAGTGACACTTGTCACTGACAATCACCCACCTTCTCAATATTGTTTGTTATGTCTTTGTGCGTGTCATTTTTGTGGTTTGATAGGCATTAACATTTGCTGTTTGTTTTTGTCATGATGCTGTTCAGGCGACTGTGTTTTGTTTGTAGTGTTTCCTGCATGACTCATACATATACATCACACAAACGGCGGGGAAACAGTCAATCTTCCTGGTGGTTATTAGTCCCCTAAAGGCCAAAGCCGAATGGGACTACAGTGCTCCCTCTCTACAACGACACCCTTTGGGATACGAAGATTGTATGTGTTGTTCAGAGGGAGTTGTTATAGGGAGGGAAAATCAAACATAATTAGCTTGTTTGCAGATTCGCAGATCAGGTGTATTTCGAGAACTAAAACCATTATGCCTCAATCAAACCCTTTGTTGTGACCACTCTTTAGAATCGTCACAAAGTGACGATTCTAAAGAGTGGTCACAATATAGGGTGTTGGTAGAGGCATAACGAAAATACGATGGGAAAAAAGTTGTTTCTGGAGCCTTGTTGTTTCGGAAACAGTGACATGCGTTGTTGTAAGGAGGGAATCGTTATTGAGAGGGCCGTTGTAGGGAGGGAGCACTGTATATAATTTGCTTCCGCCTGTCCGTCTATTTGTTAGTCTACACGAGTTACAGCTTATGTTCGGATCTCGGTCTCGTTGAATAATATTACCTTGAGATATTGCCTTTGCGCTTGACATTTTTCGTCAAATTGTGAATTACCCGGACATTTTTCGAATGTGGTTTGATATATTAACTTTATATTTGGTACCAAATCTCTGAAAGAGAAGATCCTTCGACAGCAAAAGCAGCAAAGCAAAAAGAGAAAAGTGCAGACTCGATTTTACTGAGTCTGTTGATGAGTAGTTATTAAATGTACAACACTACTCATGGCTATTCGCAACGGCTTAAGCTGTATTCAATTTTCAAAACTAATAATATCGAAACTAATGATCCCGAATTACACTTAACAAAATAAAATAAAAGCTGCTTGGTCTTATTAGATGATATTGTTTGGCAGCATCCATAACTCGACTATGAAACTTAACACAGTTATTACCCATTTTTTACTTATGTGTTTTTTTTGTAAAAAATGCTTTGCGGTAAACCAAGGGGTATTGTCATTAAACTTATAACTCATGTTCATGATCTTTGAGTGAGTATTGTATGTGTCAGAAGTGATAGTTCAGTAAGTATGATATACAGAGTATTGTATGAATATGCAACACGTAAGGGACAAGAGTGCAACCGGTAGGGGACTATGGCATTGCGTTCAATATGCCCTTCTTTGCAATAGTCTTGTTTTTTCCGAATGCAGCCCATTCTGTAGGTTTACAATACAAATAGACATACGGCAGAACCTGTCGTAAGCGATCATAACACGGGGTCTAAGTATGGGTCTGTAAGGCAGGTGGTAGCTTATTACAGTAAAAGGTAATGCAGGTAGCACATAGTTCTGCATTACCTATGCCCTGCATTAAGCTGCCATCTGTTTTAAGACCTATATCTTCAATAAATGATTGACTGCTTATGACAGGTTCTACTGTATATAGTCACAAAGAACCAATTCCATTTGCCACATCGATGCAATTTTGTTTGGAAAAGTATTTTCTTAATAAACATATCGTTTGATTCCTACTTTATTGCATTTCTGCACGTCATATGCAAACAAAAGACCTAAAATTCTGATTTTATGTTGTAGAAGGGGCATATAAATTTCTATTAATTGAAGTTACCGAAATATTAATCATAGCTTTATGTGCTAATGAGACAATGAGGTAGTGCATATACTTAAATAATTCACTTGAAAATGACATAATGCAAAACAACCAGATAAATAAAATGGAATTCTTTGAGCATGTACATACTTGCAAACAGTACATTAACTAGGTCATTTATAGAAAATGTTTAACTATCAACAATGTATTCACAATTTCATAAAGGATATGCATATAGTCAATTGTTTACTCAAACACAAATGATAGACGCATACTCCCTAGTTGTATCAGGGTCCATGCTTATAAAGCTTTTAGTTGAGTCTGAGTTTCGTTCTCAAGCTTTTGATTGGTCAGATTTGAGTTCTCAAGCTTTTGATTGGTCAGATTTGAGCCTTTGGCTCAAATCTGACCAATCAAAAAGTTGAGAACGAACTCAGACTCAACTAAACGTTTTATAAGCACGGACCCTGGTTTTCCTGCTTGAGATTAAAAGGTACCATTTACTACTGGATTGTGTGATCTAACCCGTCTAATGCATACACATAAACACTATTTCCCAGCGATAGCCATCGATACTAATTGTTTTGAAATATATTTTATGATTTTGGATACTGGTATGTACAATGGTCGATAGGCTTGTTGGGTGTTTCAAATACCTGTTGGATTTTACACTAAAACATTTACATGTGCAACCACTTTGTAAATAGGAATCGAAATAGGCCGTTGCCTAACATTTGAGATGAAAAGAGCTCTGATGTATTTCATATTCAAGCGTTGCCATCTGTTACATTCTATTGATTTCCCCATGGTTTAAGCACAATGTTTCGTTGACATGAAAACAAAATCTAATTGTGTGTTTGAATAAACAACAGAAGATTTCACAAAGTGCCATTAGGACCTTTGTAAGTTAGTTTTATTTCTATAGAACTTGGTTTTTGCTCAATTCTGAGTTTAGCGTAACATTTCAAAGCCAGAAAAATATATACCGTTCAGTAAACCCCCTCTTAACCGGAATTTGATGAACAATTTAGGTAGTTTTTGGTTGGTGTCTATTACATGAAGCGTGAAAGTCATGCAGAAAGGTTCCAAATACGTTTTACGCATGACTTTCAACTTGAAGTAAGCAGCCACTTGGCTGTAAGACCAGTATAGATACCCATTTTATTGCCCGGTTTAGAACTTTTGTACTGAAATGAATCCCAAGTATTCCCTATTTCACGTTATGACCCAAGGGCAATTTAATCTAAATATAATGTGTCCGGTTGGATTCTCGTTATTAAATATAGTCTCAATCAAACATTAATTGTTTCTAATGGCCTTTTATTGGTCGATATAATTCTGTAACAGTTTACCCCATAACTTCCACATTTAGTACAAAACAATCCTTGACCAAAACGAACTAAGGGAATATGATCATACTCGTAACCGATGAGTGATACCAACCGTACTGTTTCATAACCATTTCCCTTATGTAAGCGTATTTTGACGCATCTGCAAATAGAGTAGACCAAGATCAGACGGCTCCGATAGGAGCCTTCTGATCAGGGTCTGTTCTGTTTGATTATGGTGTAATATAGATCTGATTCTGCTGCTTCTGCCTGGGCGAAAATGCCATGTGATCATATACCGTTATAACAAATAATCTTATTAATATTCATGACGTCATTATTTCCTACATGAATATTCATCAGGGAAAGGGTAAATATATATAAATTATAGTTTCCACTATGTTAAAAAATTATGATCTAACGCTGATATATATTATATAAATCACATTGCCATAACACTTTAAGGGGGTAACTTTAACAAAAGCCGACACGCAAACGTGAATGTAACTGTAGCGCAATGTCGTATGCTAGAGAATGCGGGGAAATATTGGTGAGGCAAAACTGACATAAAAAATATTATAGCCATTGGCTGACACGATTGCCATGTTGAATTAATGTTAAAACATGGAAAAAAAATACACGACATCGTCGGCAAACCGATTTGTTATCCACGGGACAGTCATTAACTAAATGCATGTAAACAATGAAAAAATGTAAACTTAAAGTTAATCATCTAAACTATATAAATCTGAAACTATAGTATTGCGATAAGTACCATGCATACCATTCTCGAGGCAAATGTAACTTAAACTGTTCGTGACGACACTTGCGTGTAATAATCAATTAGCCTCAAGCGAGCGACACCATGGCGACCTTTCCATGGCAAGTGAGTCCTTTGCTATTATACTAATTCAATATTACATTTGCTTGTCGTCAATTATTATCCACCAGAAGATGCTACAATTTGGTTCAACGCTGTCGTGAAAGACGCTGTCGTAAAAGAGAATTCGAGATCATGAATTAAAAATGAATCTCTGTTAACACCCTTTGTTGAGGTACAAGTGGTTATGTCAATGTTTGAAATTTGAAATTGACACCAATATCACTTAACGTTTTCCTTCATATAAACGCTTTTTTTCACAGAGTAGACCCAGATCAGATGGCTCAGATCAGGCTCTGCTCTGTTTGCCAATAGAATTTGGTAGTTGTTTCGTTACTTTCAAAATTGGCTATAATGTAACGCCATCCATATTTCATAATAATTGTTTTATGCATGACTATTCGGTGAGTATTGCAATGATTTGGAATGAACATAGAACAGGGAAAACATTAAATAGTTTGTGCCACACGTGGCTATTGAAAAAATCCTGTTATTATACTTTATTGTACAGGCATTTATTTTCCGCAAACATGTTATTATATAATTACCACATAGCTGCCGGGGTGATAGAGGATGTTGTCAACCCGATAAATGGTATATATGCCAGCTCATTAATTATTTCATTATACCCAAACACTTTAGAAATACAATATTAGTTAATGTTACAATTTAAAGAAATAGCCAATGAAGATAATATTCCAAAAAGGGAATGAAGATGATATAGAAATACTGCACTAGCTCTTATCTAATAGTTCGACAACTACGGGCCTTTACCAAAGATAAACATGTCAAAATACACGTCACATGTTTTGTACATGAATTCAGCCATAAAATCTAAGAGAATAATGTTAATCCAGCACCATGGTAACATTGAGTTGTTATTTCAAAATTAATGACGTCATCAAATGAGCGCAACGACGTCATGCATGCATTAGCGCGCATGCATTCTCCCTAATATGTGTAGTGTATGCAATAAAATGCAGTGAATGCGATAGAATGGTGTATGTGGGTAAGACTGAGAGAGAAATTCGAGAGAGAATGACAGCACATTTGAGTGATATAAGACATGAGAAAGAGAAAGCAATAAACAGAGATTTTGGAGTCGATGGTCATAGCAGTGATGTTAGACGTGAAGTTTTGAAACAGATATATTCACCTGGAATCTTATTCTGAAGGTGATATATTATCAGATCACACGTAAGTTATATGTGCGATTCTGCATTGTATGATATATTGAGGTATAATAATAACCGATATATAGTTTTGATTAAGTGTTGACATAGCTACAGACATTACATTGTAAGACATACTGAACATTAAGATATCTTACAACTATTATATCAAACACTACTTGATGCTACATAAAGACTCAATTATTTAGTTGGAATGTGGCTAATATCAATTGTCCGAAAAGGTGTGTGTCAGGTAGGGAAGAGTTACCCTCAGAAAGTAGACGACATCTGGTCATGCTATGGTGTAATTTCATAGGCATGTAGGCAGGTTGCTGCTTAGTACAGGATGATAGACTTTCACCCTGCATTAAGCTGCCATCTGTCTTAAAGATCAATAATGATGCGTATTGAGTATTCGAATAATCGACTGTTCACTGTATATTAAAACATACAAGCCAATTGGCATATATCTGAGTACAAATCAGTATACACTAACAACGATGCACTTGAAAACCGAAATGACTAGCTATCAAAAATTACATTTTAACATATTTAGGGCATACTATTATGAATAAAAGATTTCGAAATTCCCTTTACAACATTGATGCATTACGATTGGATTAGTATGCGTGCATGCATTTATTAAAGCTAACTACGTTGGAATATCATGAATACATAATTGTGAAGCTTCTGGCTCGGACCGCGCAAAAACAATGTTCCCGCATCCGATTAAATCATGTAATTGATGCTAACACTCGTTCAGTAGAAAACTGACTCGAACTCAAATTGAATTGAATTTTGAAAATTACATCTTTATAACACTAGCATCGGTGTAAACAGATCTCCGCTTATTAATAAACGGCGTTCACGTCACATAGTGTTTTGTTTGAAGGTGCACACGTGAATCATATTGCATGTGTGCGTTTTGTCTTGAGGTGGGAAGTTTGATCCAATGTGTTTGTTTAAATATTACTTAGAGATCATTGGTTGAGATACGTCGATCGAACTTACACCAAACCTCTCTTCAATCGGAAGGGCTGCTCGTTTGAAGAGCCGACATATGGCATGTGTCGTAACATTACATATGTTGGAGTAATTGCATACTCATTGCTATGTTGCTGATTACACCACACAGGTGGTTCGATAACTCATTCTGTATAGCATGCAATTTGAGCAAACTGTTGCTGTTGTAGTCCCAACATTGTCACAGCACATACTCTAGAAATAACAATAGTGGTGTAAACACTTGTAATGCAAAATCTAGCAGTGTTGAATGTGTGACCGAAAAATTTGTGTACCGATTAAGTCCTAATCAGATGGGATATGAACGCTTAATACTTTTAAGGAAACCAGAAAATGTAAAAAACTGTTCTTGGGTTTCTGGGCCCCATTCCTCGCGTCACTATACAAGTTAGACTTAACGCAGTTCAGACAATATAACTGATCATAAAGCACTGATGATAAGGTGGTGATGGCGATAATGGTTTAAGCGTATAATCATATTGGGTAAATGATTTCGTCCGAACACACTACAAAGGCGGCGAATGAAATCTATACAATTCTTCTATCCGTCCCTTTAGTTATTGTCGGGATATTGTTAGCTAAAAAAATGTATACCCTTATTAAAGTAAAAAAGGCATTAACAGTATATACACAAAATTGACTTGGATTGATCTTACACAGTCCGTGCTATGCAAGACCAGTTAGAGACTAATAATTTACACACCATGGACTTGGACAGTCATCATGCAGACAATATATACAGACAAATAGCGTACTCTACAATTCGTTTGACCCACGAAACAGTGTATTAGCTACACGTGCCAGTATATTATAAAGTGTGTCATGTGCTTATTTATGTCTTACGGAGTGCACCATCAGTCAGAACGTAGATCAGACCTATTCGTTGTAACAGTCTTGCTTGAAAACAGTTAAACATTCAGGCTTACATACTTATGAGCATAAAAATACCGATGATTACTAAAAACCAAAATACGCTGAGTTTGTATTATTTCGTCTTTAAGCATATATGAGACAAAATAAAATATATCATAAATCATAATTTCGGTGATATACGACTGGATGCCATTACTTCCAAACTCCCATGACATTTAACAAGCAAATCGAAATAATTTCCCTTTAAAATTACGATGCTTCTTCCAACATATTGCACTGATAAGTCTTCTGAAAATTAAGCAAGCTTTACCACAGCCACATCGCGGCAACTGCAACTGCGCAAATCGTTTCCATGTCAATTAGATTCAACAAAGGTCAGAATTCATAGTTTCGATATATTTTCAGGTATTTCACAAACGCAAAATTTATGTAGCATCAGCAGAAGTTTCCATGCGTATACTTGGTAAGGGACGTATATTTCTAATCCCTTGGTAGATGCTGTATATAGGCAAAGTGCATCGTTAACTATGGCTGATTACTGACTTCAAGTACATGTGTGCAGGAAACACAACATAAAAAAGCACACAGTCATGACAAAAATTAAGAACAACAAATGTGCATGCTTATCAAAAGACAAAAAGAGACTCACAAAGACATAACAAAACTTATGGGGGAGATAGAAATACCGTCTTGGAACGGTCAGATGCAAGCAACATGGGGCTTAAACCGGTTATGGGGCGCCTAATCTCACACGTAATCAATCCCTTCTCTAAAAGACAAACAGCATAAATAAACATATCCCCTCTCTGACTAATGTACAACAACTGCGATAGTACGGAAGCAACGAATACAAGTACCCGACGTCCTTCTTCCGTTTCCAGAATTTAGGAGTCGTATTCATAGACAAGGTTCACTGGGCGCCCAACTTCACACTTATTTAATATCCACCCTAAAGGACAGTGTAAATAGCCGAATACATATCTTATTACTGCTGGTTCTGCTTTCACATGTACTCGAATTGTTGTTGAAATGTGGATGCTGGTTTAATGTTAAGAAGATTTGCTTATCTTATAGGGTAGGAATGGAATAATTGTGAAGTTGAGCACCCTTAAACCGGTTTAACCCCCCCCCCCCCATTGACTACTGTCACTGACCGTTCCAAGGCGGTACTTCTATCTTTCCCAATTGTTTGCTTGTTTTGTCTTTGTGCGTCTCTTTGTATTTTGGTAGTTATGTACATTTACTGTTTTCTTCTTGTTGTTCTGTTCGGGCCGCTGTTTGTTTTGTATGTGTTATTTCCTGTATGTTTTATATTTGTACCTTTAAGCTGTCCGATGTGTTTTTATATGCGTACTTACATTTTATAGCAATTTTATTGCAAGTTTTGGAATGAATGAACTTTGAGTTCGAGTTATCTCGAAGTTCCAGTATCCGAAATCGAGATATCGAAGTTCAACTGTACTTGTAAATTAATTTATGTTGGTATTGCATTCCCTACGGTATTTAGTTCTACTGAATCAACACAGTGCCTGCAGCGTATTGCGTCGACCCAATGTGTACGTGGTAAACGGAATGTAAAATACTATGCTTGAGACATACGAGCATAAGCAAATACTTCAAATGTTATCATGTATTAAATGAATACACCACAGTGTCACTAAGATGTTGTTGTTTTTTCTGTCACACGTAAGACTAACGAAAACTCATTTAGTTTCTAATGATTCCTGTACACAACTGATTCGTAATATTCGCAAGTAATTGTCATTCCTGAATTTGCTCCCGAATTTATCAATACTTTCGTGTAAGCCAAAAGAAAATTATTTCGGATTTGTAAGTGATGAGAAACAAATTAGCGATCACACAAACTATAACTAAACCTTGCCATACATAAGCCAGGAACCACGCATATTCTTGTCGTTAAGGAATGGTACCAATAACATAACATTGAACATGGGGCACAAATAACAGGACATTTATTGGTTGGTTGAAATAATACAAAGGGAAGACAAGGAAACTGTTAACGCGAATGAAATGGCAGTTTCTTCTTCTGATTATATAACATAAAACAAAAGGAAACTACTAAAACGAGTTATGAAACAATGAAACATGGATATGCCAGTTGCAAATTCAAATTCAAAATGTTTTATTATCGTTTCGTTTTTACACGGCTACACATTGGTCATACAGGATTATAATTTCAATTCTATGGGACGCTTAGTAGTAAAGGTATCAAACTTTATTTAACCCTTAATAATAAAATAATAATAATAATAATTATCGTGATATAAACATGCTGTTTGTTTGATCTGTAATTATGTTGTACTTACATTTGATTCATTCAAATGTTTGACAAACTATTCACCGAGTATAAATCGGCTACGACCCTTACACGCCAGTGTGTTACTCGGTATCACAAGTGGATCCAAACTGATTTAAAACGCTAGATAGATACCGCTTAGCACGGTAAGGGACAAAAATAAACCAATGCAAACAAACAGTTCATGTAATAGTAAAGTTATGATACAAGGCATATTGGACATATTGTGACCTGTGTGTTTCCCATCTACGCAAAGCAACATGCTTTGAAATGACACTTTCGATGACTATTTTAGTATTTGAGTACGCACATTTATATGTAGGTCTGCATAATATATATACATATGTCAAATTTCAACGTCTGTTTGCGATGTGTTTTTCGTAACAACAGTTGCGTTACTGATGGTCACAATTAACACTTAAGATCATGCACATATAAATACAACACGGTCGTTTATGTACAGTTTGAACTTATGTACATACAAAACCGTAATGTTTGCTATCAAATTGAAACAAACAGAACATTGGCGGAATTGGTAAAACATTACGTTTTTATTATAAATGGACATTATATAGTCACATTCTGAATTATGATACTCAATTTAATGCATTAGATAGGCATGAACTAATTACCATGTGCAGTATAAACGAAAGTCGGGCACACTGCATGTGCACAATAATCGTTTTTAATTATCCTGCTTTATTACCCCGCCTAGAACTAAGTTAAAGAATCTCACGTGCCATTGGAGCGAAGTATGGTTATTTTCATAGTGTTAATGACCCACGCACTGCAATAAAGGTGGATGGAATTCGCTAGGGCATAGGCGACTTGATTTATGATTTTTCTGACAATAAAGTGTAATATTAAAACCGGTTTCAAAGGCAAGCCTCGAGATTATTTTCTTTCAATAGTTCAAAACAGTTGTCGAGCTTTTTTAAAATTGAGAGAAAGGGCTCATGATAATTTTGAATGTTAGAATCTCAAATGGAGAAATCTGGTATATTGACGTCTCTGCTCAATCTTAAGCCTACTTAGCAAGTCATGTGTTATACATCTTTCCCAACTACATTTTCAAATTTAAGACGCAATCAGTGTATGTACCACAATGCAATTGGAAAATCGAATGCTTTGGATCCTGATGAGTTACTCGGGGTCTCATCTTGACCAACATTGTTTGCATAGGAGAACACTTGTCCTCCCACAGTAGGCTAAAGTTTATAATTCCTGCATGTCTCATTCATCATTCATACTGAACCGTTATGTTAACAGAGACAAGCAAGGAAACTACGAACCGAGGTGAAGACCACGGTTAAGCAGGGAAAGAAAGCAAGGCGATTAATAATTGTTTCAATGAATATAGAGAGAAGCAATTATAAAGCGTCACGTTATACTGAATCAGTATGCCCTAAACAGAAAGTTCGTGTTTTATCAAGTACACAGCGCCTACGCCTACGGATGGACGGTTTTCTACTAATTATTTAATTGCTAAAAGCAGTTCTGTTCACATTCAGCTTTCCGTTTTATATAAATTACCTCTCATATGTCAGACGGACAGCATGGATAGGATACCGAGGGCAACAAGGAACATGTATAACATGGTTAAATGGTGTGTTAGCTCGCAACGATTACTCAGAGGTTGGTATGTATACGGTTGGGGTGAGGCAAGGGGTATAATTTCACCAATAGTGTTCTCCATATTTACAAGAAAATCTTAATTCGGGTTTAGCCACTAATGACATTGTTTTGATTGCATTGTTATTTGCAGATGATTGTTTTTTATGATGTGAGTGCGCTGACGCAATATAATTGAGCATAATATGACACAGACAGATAAACTTACGGAAGGGATGAAATTGTTTTACCTATGTTCTAAATAAATTCTTTTTATTATCATTATTCTTATCTATATATAAGTATTAAATATATTTTATTTTAAATGTTCTATAATTACACATTGAATGTACCCTGTTTTGTATCTATGTGAAGCGCTTTTGAACGCACATATCTTGTGCGAAAAGAGCGCTATATAAATGTGGTATAATAATAAATAATAATAGTAATAATAATGATATATTACTTGTAGGTATATGCAGCGTAGTTTAAACCTTTTATCATCATTTAGTAATAAATGGAGTTCGGAGTTGATGCTGAAAACTGAAGTGATACTATTTAGAAACAGGGGATGGTTTTTAAGTGGAAATTTCTCATATAAAGACTGATTTAGAAGTTGTTGATATGTTTAATTTTTTGGATACCGTCTTTCATTATCGAGGTAAATTCGTTCACAATCATTTTGAGGGAACATCTTTATATGCATTTAAACATACTTTTCATCGATTGTGAAAAGACAAAATTAAAGCCAATTTAATATGCAATGTTAATAAAAACTGGGAAATATAATCAAATGGATTATAATCATACAGGAACGGTCTGTTTTACTTTCACCTTGCTTTAAGTAACCACCTGCCTTAAACATAAACTACTTGTGTAATTTAGTGGCTGTTCAATAGAGGTCTTACTGTATATCATTGATTTATACTAGTCTATTAAGATCGACAATTTCCTTTTGCATCTGATCAATAAATGAGGATACAGGTCAGTAGCATAAGTATTATGTCAATATGGCCATAGTTTGTTCACTTTTTGAAGGTTCTATAATGTTTGATATGATTTATCCCCCTACTCCATACATATTCATGTAAGACGTAATGGCATCATATACATCAATTAGATTATAAAAGGACAGTAATAGACATAGGCATATTGGCAATAGCAGAAACTTGATAATGATTATTTATATTATATGATAAGGAAACAGAGCAGACCCTTGTCAGAGGGCTTCTGTAGGAGCTATTAAGTTTGCGGAAACCTAGAAAGGCGTATTTATGGAGGAATCATTATGATATAAAAGTATGACTGTGTTTGGTAAGATGTGGTGAGGTATGGTTCCCCCGACCTTTACACATCAAACAACCAGGATAATAAACGGGGTCCCGTCATTTTAAACAGGACCTGAAACACTACTATTGATGTGTGTGGTGATTTAAGCAAGTATCCCTTATACATAACACGTTAATATTTCAAAAATAGTAAAATATTGGTATAAATTGTTTCAACATGGATAATATCATATTGGATACAGTTTACAATATGTGTTTAGAATATTGTTATAATGAGTATAAAAACTGGTGGTTAAATGTGAAATACATACTCTACAAAAATGTATTTGCGTTTATTTGTGATCAGCAAAATATATTGTAAATGTTAAAGCATTTATAACGTTTTTTCAAATAACGCCTGTTGGATAATTTCTATCAATATTGGTATTCAGGTAAAGAAATCACTGCAGTGATAACCTTAACGTTACTACTTTTTCATTTATAACATAGCACTCGAGGCATATTTGGATGTCTTAGCTTTCGATTCAAGAACCTACATTACCTAAATCAGATTATCGGTTCATACTTTACACATACAACTTAATTGATATTCCAAATAATGGTTAGCTAGCAATGTAATGTATTGCTCTTATTGTAGATATGCCGATATAGAGGACGAATTTCACTTTGTCATTAAATGTCCATGTTTTGCTGATCTAGGAAAAAGGTATATCAAAGACAACTATATTAACAGGTCAAGCATCATGAAGTTGATAACATTGTTACAAGTACGCAGATGGTATGACAATCATTTTAATCCTGGCAAAGTATTTAAAAGCTGCAGTTGCATTGCGTTTTACAATTAATCCTAGTGTAACAGTTCATCCTCGGAATTATATGCCTATAAAATAAATCTAAACAACGAATCACGTGATATAACAAATTATAATAAAATATTGAATATGTCTATGAAATATTACATTATACTAGTATATGCATTAACATGTGAATCTGAATGACGATGTACTGCTGTAAAAATCGATAAATATACCCTGCTCTGTCCTTCAAGATTAACACAAACTTGACATTAAACTGTATTTATCTTCTGGCACATCGTTGGGTAATTACTTTATCTTTACACAGAAAGTACACATATTCACTAAAATAAATACCAATCATTTGTATTAGTGCCTAGTAGAATTGACCTTTAAAATTAAATTGTAGTAAGTTCGATGACTGAACGACTTCGACATGCTCTTGTTAAGGCCCAGGTTTAGTTTGCAGATATTTCAATCTTGCCAGTAGTTACCGGTAACACCTATATTGTCAGCACTAAGCATATATCATTGATAAAATGTTTGGGCGGATTGTGTATTCCGTAGTAAACATCGAAGACGACCACAACGGTTCCACCCTGAATTAATGAATGTAAGAACACCTATAACAGACTATCCTGCACAAACATCATATGTACGTGCTATGATAACCGGTGATCTAATACTGCTGCCAGTCTCGCCTTATATTTGAATATTTGAAGAAGCATGAGAACCAATACCCATAAAACACGTTTTCTATGCACGCGATTTAAAGCCATTAATATGAAATATTCGAGCGGGTAATTCCACTGTCTTCAAACAGCAGCGCCATTGCCCATGGTGCTGTGACGAACACCGTATGCGATTGATATCCTGTGGAAACCATGCAGAACAAAGGCTGAATAGCGATAGAGAATCAGCCATTCCCGCCTTTAACCCTTTCCCTGTTCGATGTTTATGTCACATTTCAATACCTACTGAACATTCATGGACAAAATAGTTTTAATTAAATATGGAAGGTGGGATATTGTAGGCATTTTAGGAACTTAAGAAACAGATCTATCAAATTATATTAGCAAACAGAGCAGACCCTGATCTTGGTCTACTCTGTTTGCAAAGGCGTGAAAACACGTTTATATGAGGGAACGGGTTAACTGGCGGCTGTAACCGACTAGTTGTACAAACTGTCAAAACTGGTCGGTGCTGGCAATTGACACAGTTTAATCAACTTCCTTTTAAAGATTCAGTTGCTGAATCAGTAATGTGTAAGTACAGTACTTCCTGCTGTGTACATAATAGAGTCCATACACTGGCTGTTTTGATATGACTTTACTATTGTTGTTCATGTAACCAACCAACCAAAGCTTATAAAGCAGTCATTCCTCAGTACAGTGTTCCCTCTCTACAACGACACCCTTTGGGATACGAAGATTGTATGTGTTGTTCAGAGGGAGTTATTACAGGGAGGGAAAATCAAACATAATTAGCTTGTTTGCAGATCCCCAGATAAGTTGTATTTCGAGAACTAAAACCGTTATGCCTCTATCAAATCCTATGTTGGGGTTTGATGGAGGCATAAAGAAAATACGATGGAAAAGGTTGTTTCTGAAGCCTTGTTGTTTGGGAAACAGTGACATGCGTTGTTGTAAGGTGGGAATTGTTATTGAGAGGGCCGTTGTAGAGAGGGAGCACTGTAATTGAAATTTTCTAATTCAGTCATAATATTTAGGGCCCTGCATTGAAAATGCAGGAGCCGTATAGGAATCACATTTTCTGTCCGTCAGTACATGTACGTTCGTCTGTCCGTCCGTCCGTCCGTCAACACTTTTGATGTGACGCGATAACTCATACAGTACTTCACATATTGCTTTCATATTAAGGGGTTTGCTTAGTATCATCAGAGGAAGAAACCTATGGTTTAAGGGTTGAATCTGATCACTATATCTAGAGTTATCTGCCTTTGATTTATCAAAAATGCCATAACTTTTGTCGACACTTTTGATGTGACGCGATAACTCAAACAGTACTTCACATATTCGGTACATATTAAGGGCATATGCTTATTAGTATTGGAAGACGCCTATAGGTTTTGGGTTGAATCAGATTACTATGTCTAGAGTTATCAGCCCTTAATTCATAAAAATGCCAGCAACTGTTGTCAACACTTTTGATGTGACGCAATAACTCAAACAGTTCTTCACATAATTGGTTCATATTAAGGGCATATGCTTAGTATTGTGAGATTAAGACACCTGTTGTTTTTGGGTTGAATGAGATCACCATGTCCAGAGTTGTTTGCCCTTGAATTATCAAAAATGCCATATTCGACAAAAAATCATCGGCAGTTTTCTAGTCATTTCTAAAACCAATCGGAATGATTTTTAACTATTGCGTATTTTTGTAAAACAAATATTCACAGACAATGGACAGCATTATGCCCCAAGTACATGCCGATTGATACCAACTCTCCTTTGTATATATAATACTGTATACAGTAAAAACTCTCTACAACGACCACTAATTTACATCAAGTAGTTTGTGTTAAAAGCAGGTGGATGCTTAATTCTAGGTGAAAGTAAAACAGAACGCTCCTATAGGAGCCTTGCTTTAAGCAACCACCTGCCCAATATACCAATTAATTAACACAGTTTAGTGGTCGTTATAGAGAGGTTTTACTGTATTAGATATCGACCTTGTGGTTATACAAAGCTGTACAACGACATCATCTACACGATAGCTGTGTAGTTTAATATATTTCAAGAAAAAATAAATCAGTTCCATTAGACTTACGACTGATGAGAAAATTAGTTTAAAAAATCGTTCACCCACTTCATATTCAAAAGTCAAACATAATCAGTCTACCAAAATCCTTTGAGTTTGGGTGCTGATAAGACGCCATATTACGCGGCGTCTTGTATTATCTGTATATATATAATCACCCATCTATCCGCAGAAGACTGAGCTAGAACAGAAGTCAGGCAGAAAATAAAGCCATGACCTTCACATAAGTGTTTCTTGCCTTAAGGTTAATTAGCGTTCATGATACCGTAACATGAAAATATATGTGCACACATGTATGTAATTTGTTAGCTAAAACGTTTCTCTCCCGTTTCTGGTTCATTCTCATTGCTCTTCCCTATATAAATTTCTGAAAGTAGGAGACTTCATCAACTTTAAATATGTTTTGTTTATACATTTTACCAGTAAACGCATTGTAAGATTGAAACTGCATATAGCATTTAGTGCAAACAGAATTTGTATTCCGTGGACGCGAATTATGCGAAAACTGTTTATAAACAACATTTTTGTATTCCTTTAAATTCATTATTAGGTCAGAATATATGCAATAATTGTCAATGTTTTTACATTCATATACATTTGGCCGAGTAGCCGAGTGAAATCGCCTGTACAGCCCAGTAGTGCGTGAGTATGGATGTCGAATACTAGATACTATTTCTATAGTATGCTAAAGACATCATACCGGCACTGGTGGTTTCCTGGCTCTGCGCTCAGCATATGAAGGTGGGACCGGATTGATTGATCCCGCGTCAGGCGTATGCTGCTACCCAAGGTGGGTTCTTATTTATCCGAATCCCCCATCCAGGTGTCAAGGAATTATACAATAAAGGACCAACGAATAATCTGTGTTGAGTAAATATTAAATGATCTGCCAGAATTATAATACAGTAAAACCTCTCTATAACGACCACTAAATTACATCAAGTATTTTGTGTTAAAGGCAGGTGGTTGCTTAAAGCAAGGTGAAAGTCCTATAGGAGCGTTCTGTTTTACTTTCACCTTGCTTTAAGCAACCACCTGCCCAAAATACCAATTAATTAACACAATTTAGTTGTCAGTATAGAGAGGTTTTACTTACAGTAAAATAATATATGATGCATAACTTAGCATTTTTCATTGTACTTTAGTTTTATTGTATTACGTATTTGAATCACAAATATATCCGTTTTTAAATTAGAAATGGATTCTGCCAGTCACTTAGGTATTTCCGTCAGTCAGTCAGATATGTTTGCAACTAAGTTAGGTATTTCTGCCAGTTAGTGGAGTATTTCCGTCAGTCACTTAGGTATATCTGACAGTCAGTCTGCTGTTTCTTGCCAACCAGTCAGGTAGTTCTGCCAGTCAGTCCGGTGTTTCAGTCAATCTGTCCGATACTTTGTTCGTTCAGGCAGACTTTTCTGCCTGTGAGTCAGGTAATCCTGCCAGTAAGTCAGATATTTCTGCCAGTGAGTCAGGGATTTCTGCCAGTCAGTCGGGTATTTAGGTCAACCAATCAGGTATTTCTGTCAATGAGTCAGGTACTTCCTTCAGCGAGGATATCAATTATCAGGTTTACCAATTTCTTCCGATATTATTTAAGGAAATCCTGTTCAGATCTTATTTCTAATGCTGGGGTACAGCAAACAACATGTTTGCTGACACCGATATTTTGAACACTCTGATAATGTACCTATATATACACTGTCATTTTAAAGGGAAACTGGGAACCAATTGGTTAATGCACAGCGCAGTACAGATTAGGATGATTTGTAAGATAGGTGTTCACCGTCCATCACAGTTCATGTATAGGCTACACTGTTCTTATCAAATATCATTGGGAACACTAATACAAGTCACATATATTCAGTTAACTGTTCCTTGCAATGTATTATAGTGGTGTAAAGACTAAATCAATTTTATCTCCTAAACGACATTCTCCAAAATATAAAGCTGTCGGAAAAGTGACAAGCTTTACAAATTGAGGTGTGCCTTGAATGGAGTTTTAAATTGAATATTTATCAAAAGGTGTTCGGGATTAAAGTAGCTTCTACTTCAAATCGACGTGTATTGATTAAATCTTACAACTGTAATATACAGTACAATTTCGAGTATACGAACACGCAAATACATATCAGTATCGATCTTTAAGACAGGTGGCAGCTTAATGCAGGACGAAAATATTGCCGAAAGACCTTGTAGGATCTCTCTGCATGACTTTCGCCCTCCATTAAGCAGCCACCTGGGTACAAAGAAATAAAATCTGTTTTACTAAACGTTCGTAGTATCGAGTTTTACTGTAAATATAAAACCTAAATTCCACATGTCAACCAAGAGTATATATAAATTTTGGTTTCAAACAATATTTTCAAAACGAATCTCCGTGAACGAGTGAATGCAATATATTCACACTAAACGTAAAATGTTAAGTTTAATTGGCTACTGAAAATTCACTAACGATGCATTGGCATTGGACACATCAATGGTTATATACAATGCATACACGTTAGTGCATACATTCAGTGTATACACATTTTTGCATACGTCGATTGTATACAAGCCATGTACACGGCCGTAGTTTTATATAAAGTATGTTTGGTAAATATATTCAATGAGGTAAGTAAACCACTAAGGATGATTCCACATGGCAACTGTGTTGACATCTCGTTGGTTGACGGACATGTAGTGATACCTAGTGATATGGGGGACATAAACATACCCCTTATTTGGATCGCTTCCGTCTTGCAATGGCCCAGTAACAATGCTATTTCATATATGTATTTATAGACTTTTCAGTTGTAACATTTCACAATACCCCACTGTGTTTAAACATGTCAAAACACCACAAATTCACGTGCCGAATGTGTTTCCCTATTTACCAATTTATGACGATAGTAACAAACAGTATTGATTCAGATGGGATTCCTTCAGATTCAATCTCTCAAAATGTAAACTTTATTATAACATTTTACTCCATTAATATTCATGTAAGGCATAGTGATATCATGAGTGTACATCAGATAGATTTTAACAATGGTACATGTAAACAAACGGGAAATTTCGGCCATAGTAGAAACGGTAGACTCATATATATAGTATTTAATACCCAAACAGAAAATAATGCATGAGCCGTCTGACCTGGTTCTACTCTGTTTGCAAGGGCGTAAAACTGCGTATTGATCGAGTAAATTGTTTCAAACAAAACATTACTTAGCATGCCAGTAGTTAAAGTCGTAAGGGCGAATCTGTGTTCCCCTTTGCAAACAGCTTTGGCCCTTGCGAGACGCAGACTAATTAGAACCAAAACTGTATGTGTCTGTTAAATAAAAAATGAAATCTGAAACGGAGGAAACACATTGCAGCCGACACTACATTCTAATATCAACTCGTTTATTTATAGTCTTGTAAATTCTAAATTTAAAGTAAATACATGTTTGTTGGGACAATCTTTCGAAAACCGGGACCTGGTGTTTCCTCTTTTGCTACATGTATACATGTATGTTTGTAATCGACTATTACTCCTGAAACAAAACAAATTCAACCAAGAAACAGATATTGGGACATCTGCCGAATTTTCCAACGAGTATTTCACTATAGTCAATTACATCTAACGTCTGAAATTAATAGTCATGAGAGAGTACGTCAGCTTCATGTACTGCTTTTTGAAGGTTACCAGCATTTCTGATAAGACACGTTACGATGTGTTCCACAAAGACGATTGCTCGTGCAAACGCAATTAATGGTAAACGGCATTCGTATGTACGACTGAACGTTCTGAGTGTACTGACATTTTATAGAGTTTGGTGTTGTGAAGTATAACTAGGTTGTTCAGTCTTGGTTCAGTCTTGGTAGATTTCAAATGCATACGGATTTGTAAAGTATTACAGTTACACCCTTTAAACTGGACTTTACAAATAGCACCAATGATGCTGGCATTTAAGAAAGGTGGTAGCTTAATGCAAGATGAACATCGTGCAGAAAGGTCCTTTGATACTTATTGCACGAATGTCACGCCGCATTAAGCAGTTACCTGCATATAAAGAACTATACATTCTTTATTAACATTCGGATTTAGTGGGGTTTTACTGAACAACTGTAAGACTTTCTTAAAAATATATCACTTACTGAACCATCTGCCATTTCCTTGATATTGTGTAACTTACATTTCATTTATACTGAACATTTTGGACCAAATATGTGAAGTAAAGAAGGCTTGAAAAGGATACGTCTAAAGATGTTGTGCTAGCATATAGTAACTGATAACAATACCAGTTCGCTAAAGCCTGGTCGCGCTAGTGGGTAGTATTAAATATGATCAATTAAGCTCTGAATGTCGAGTATTATTCAGCGGTGGATTTACCTTTTCGAGTGCCTGATCGAACCTAACACAGCTTGCAATGTCACCACTGACCGTCCTAATGAACGAAGCTTCCTTCCATAATAGATCTCAACATTGTCTACACTAGTACGTGCTTTACTAAATCATCCTGATTGTGCACCTTATTACTGAAACGATTATAACGTCAACTCTACATTGGTTGAATTATATTGACCTGTTTTATGTCATGCAGATAAATGGTCCAAGAAAATGTTATACAGTTGAACTTCGATATCTCGAACTTCCAGGGACCACAGAGATTAGTTCGAGATAAACGAAATTCGAGTTTGTGACCTGGATAATTTGTTAAGTTCAAAGCTTAATGCAGGTCTAAAGTAATGATGAAAGCTCCTGTAGGAGCTTTCATCATTACTTTCGACCTGCACTAAGCTTTCTCACGTGTTTCTGGATATGTGCAGGGATACATTTTAAAACAATTTTGTATTGTAAATTTTCGAAGAAGTTCGAGTTATCCGAGTTCGAGATATGGAAGTTCAAATGTACTTGTATGAACTATATACACGTTTAAAGAGACAAGAAACGCAAGCCAAAGATGCATGTGTTTCTGTAATTCCAATGCATTTAGTCCTGAATTTGAACATGTTTTTTTATTTCATTTGTTTTATAACCCAGTTGTAGTATTGCTAAGTACATGATTTCACGATTGAGTTTCTAAATGTTTTAAGTCAGAACATGAATATATTAGCTGACGCAACATTATATCCGTGTACTAATATTAAAAGCCATCATTCGTAGTTTTGTAAATTCCAAATGTAGTCAATACCATCATGTTGAGCAATTAGTTGATATACAGAAAACCCCAGTAAACGTCGTGATGACCGACATACTGTTAAAGCGAACTAAAATCCCTGTATAAACAAACAAACAATGTTCATGTACAGGTTTTAAACTGTCATTCCGTGATGAACGATTTCGTTGTTCTGTTGCTGCGACCATACATCTTTTAACCATTTCCCTGTTCTATGTTTATTTCAAATTTCAATACCTACTGAAAATTCATGAACAAAATAGTTATAATGAAAAATAGAAGCTGGAGCAGTATAGCCAATTTAGAAACTAAAGAAACATATCTATCAATTTCTAAAAGCAAACAGAACAGACCCTGATCAGACGGCTCCTCTAGGGGCCGTCTGATCTGGGTCTACTCTGTTTGCAAATGCGTGAAAACACGTTTATATGAGGGAAAGGGTTATAACGAAATGTGGTGTTAGGCCTTCCTATAACAAACGTGAACATTATGAAAGGCAAGTTCATGTGAATCATTATCCCATTATAATACCATACAACATGTTCGACAATAACGATATGAAACACGATTCGGGAAACTTGTTCACATATTTGTACAAAGCGACGAACATTCTATTTCAAATATTTAACAGTTAAATCAAGCGTATATTGCGAAATCGACATGCAATTCCTTTATACCTTATCCTGCTTCTAAAACGGATATCTGTTCAAACACTGGTTTAAACCAATGTTTCATTCCGATCCCTTTACGCTTTGACAAACCATTGTCCGCGTGTCAAACAGCTTGGATACTGATGTGTCGCCGCGTTACTTAGCGTCTCATCTGTATCGAAACTATTCGTTAACGCCAGTTAGGTCGAGATTGAAAATATAAGAGTTAATATATCTGTAATTCCTACTAACATTTCACAGGGAAACCGTTTGCATGTGAATTACAAAGTGCTTGTAAATAAATCCTATGCAATTATTGTTTCCTGGTTCCGTGTTGTAGGGTTGTTAATGTGTGTTCATTAATATGCAGCCGGAATTCCAAGCTGTTTTGTAATATCATTTAAGAGAGTGTGTATTTTAAGGATTATCACCCAGTGTGATATTAAGGAATTAATGTTTCGCAATACATGTAGTATCAAAACAGACCTTCTAATACATTCAAGACGGTGTCATTTATATACTGCTTTATCGCGTGTTTCTTTCAAACCTATGATCCTAGTTGAACATCGTGTTAGCGGAAGGCTTTACTTCATTCCATCCCAGCATACTACATGTGTTTCCTTATTCAAAGCTGGGATTTATAACCAAGTTAGATTTGTGAATATATATTTGCGTTCACACAACAAATTGTGTCAATAGAAAGTATTCATACTCATTCTTTTTTACAGGATACCAGTTACGTGTATTTATACTCGGTCTGGTTACGCATCGTATCAGTTATTTATTTCTTCCGATTATATTACAGTAAAACCTCTCTATAACGGCCATTAAATTACATCAAGTATTTTGTGATAAAAGCAGGTGGCTGCTTAAAGCAAGATGAAAGTAAAACAGAACGCTCCTATAGGAGCGTTCTGTTTTACTTTCACTTTGCTTTAAGCAGTCACCTGCCCTGAATACCAACTAATTAGCACAATTTAGTGGCCGTTATAGAGAGGTTTTACTGTATCTGTCAATACAATGGTATAAGAGGGGGAGGGGATACATACAAACTGATCATTGTGTTCTGGTAGGTGTTCTGGTACGTGTCGAACGTTTTATAACTTTTTTTTTATTATGAAACACACCGATGTTTAGGCAAATGTCACTACAAATAGAAATATGTTTCTGAAGGGAAATATCGGCACCAATCGATTGCATGGACATGCATGTGAAATCTGGGTCCAAGGTTATAAAACTTCTGAGTCTGAGATCATTCTCAGGTATATGATTGGTCAGATTCTGAGCTTGCTCAGATACTTGAGAACTATCTCAGATTCAAGCAAAACGTTTTTTAACCTCGGGACCTGCTCTAACAAAAGACCGAAAGCACGAATAATGTGTTGGCAATATCGCAACGCCGCATGCGTACATACTCGAACGGTATAGCGGATTTGTTATCACTGAATTATCATGACTACAACAGCTGACTACTAAAACAGTGTCTTCTCACTTGCGGCATCTTAGTTCTTTACCTATGATGACGAATAAGCCATATGCACATAAGCAAACACATGCTATTTGTATATGACTTACAAGAAACAAAGCACATATGGTGCATGTTAGCCATGAGTGGTATCACCAATAGCTACACAAATGCAATTTACAACATTATACTACACACATGTACAAATGAAACTAAATAATGAGCCGATAGCGTGAGTCAATGCAAAGTAATTTCACCGAAACTTTTGAAGAGAAGTTACAATTCTTGATGGAATACTTGCAATTAAACAACTGAAACGATGCATAGAAAGCATTTCAGGGCAAATTGATCATTCGTAATCCAGGGTCATTTGAAGAGAACGTAACGACGATGGGCATATATGCTGTGGAACCTTTTCTCTTCTACGTTTGACATATATTATCTCAGCACTACCTATATCAGAACCAGCGTGTCACATTTATGACAGGTTTTGTAGAGGGCGACATATCTTTGAAACGAAAATACAAAAACATAAAACAAACCATCATACATGGTAAATAGTCTCTATACTATGTTATACCTTTACCTGAACATGAACAATAAGATACATCACGTTTGCCAGGACTGTTAGAGTAAAACCTCTTTAAAACTTATTTTTGGTAAAGTGTCGAATTTAGATATAATAAGACAGTAAGATGCTTAAGGAAGGCTGAACGTCAAGCAGAAGTTTCATTTAGGAGCTTATCGCATTACTTTGGCGCTGTATTAAGCTGTCGTCTGTCATACAGGCCGACACTGATACTAGTGTATGCGTCTAGTAGATAAACCTCTCTATAACGACCACTAAATTGTGTCGATTAGTTGGTATTTAGGGCAGGTGGCTGCTTAAAGCAAGGTGAAAGTAAAACAGAACGCTCCTATAGGAGCGTTCTGTTTTACTTTCATCTTGCTTTAAGCAGCTATCGGCTTTTAACAAAAATACTTGATATAATTTAGCTGTCGTTATACAGAGGTTTTCCTGTATGTTACTGTATATGTGCATTGTAATCAACCAATTTGCTCCCACGATCCCATAAATGGGACGTAGGCAAACAGTGTAGACTCTGATCAGACGACGCACAATGATCAGAGTCTACACTGTTTGCTGATAGGGAATTCTATATAAAACAAAACAAAAATGAAAATTTAGACCAGACATCCCTTAGATAAAAAAAATAGACCAATCTAATATAAACATGGAAGAATCCACTGAACGTAAATGGGTTGAACTGGAGTATTGCAGAGACGTTATTTGTGGGCGAGATGACACCGCCCGATTTACTCGGCGTCTCATCTTGATCCAGGCTGTTTGCAAATAACGCGCGGCGTAACATGAGGGTACCTAATGTGTTTTGAGTACACATGTTAAAACCGAAAATTACGAAACAAATCGTATGTATTCCCTCTGGCTTCTGTGCAATACTTTCATATTGAATATTGTTGGAATTATTTCAGTTTGATGGTTTCCAATTACATACACCCCAAGCGGTTAAAATCTGTTGAATGACAACAAACCGATATATAGGCGGGCCGATGATTTATGCACCATATGTGTGTGGTAGTTCTAAGACTAAGATACTGCTGTCGTTTGCCCATTATCAGCAACTGCTAATTTATCATTCTATGTACGGAAAACTACAAAAGTATTTGCATACGTATAAAATATACCCAGAAGCCCCGTGGCATTTTGATAGAGAATGATATGTGCCATTATACTGCTGTCATCATGATGTCTTTTCAAACTCCGATATGTCGTGATTGTACTTAACAATCTTGGAGAAACTATCAACAGAATGTCAAAGATCCAGATAAGGCATCGAATTAGCCGGCATCTCATCTGGATCCAAGATGTTTGCAAATGTAATGCAGGTCGAATCCTATCGGGACAGAGGCTAACTCCGTTTTGTCTTTCGCACATAAAACGGCATTAGGGTGCTTGACAATAGCATTGCTGGTGGATTTCAATTGCTAGATTAAGAATGCTTGTCTGGTCTTCAACACAAAACCCAGGCATTGAATGTGTGTGTGTTCGTAAATTAGATACTAAATGCCAGACTGACTTCGTATAGTCGTCTTTTGTGCTGATATGTAGTGCATTTTGCTGCTCATAGCTAGACAAAGATGATAAGAATGTAGGTATTTTAAGAGCACAAACATAACCATATAGGGTATTAACCACAATGTGAAACAGATAAACACAATCAGAAAGTATTTATCGCTTTCCAAAAGAAAGACAGACACATTATAATCAAATATCAGATCAACTATGACATTGCCTTTTGCAGTTTGTAGTTTTCAAAGCGCACCTTTGCGAGTTGGCTGATGAAGTCCATAGTACATGGATGGAAGCTCCCAAGGTTAGCTTTATATTTGTGTGAGAAATTGAAAAGTATAAATTTACTATAATGTCTACTACCACACAGTTCAACTTCCATCAGAATTTACAGTAATGCTGCCACATTTGTTTCTAGAGTATGCATTTAGGACACATCTGTATTGTAAATTGTGGAAGGACCGAACGTTTAGTTGGAATTATCCCGAAATTATAGTTATCCGAGTTCGAAATATCGAAGTTCAAGCTGTAGTTTCAATATACAATGATGCAGTATTTTGATACATTAAACACTCCATGACTAGCAGTGATATTACAATGGAGACGTGTGTCTTTGACAAAGGTCCTAATTTTGTACCACAAATCAAATATGTGTTATTATTGGGTTTCCGGAGACCTCTTCAGCCTAACGCATACTGTCATGTCGGTTGCTTTAAATACATGGAACATTTAATTTAGAATAAAACCCCGTCTGGTTTTGCATTACAAATGAAATGATTTGCAAATGATTGTCGTAAACAATGTGTCATGAAACAAGCATGTGCACATCACATGCATGTAGCCACAAATCATGGTTTCATAGAATATATGATTGTATTTTGCAAAACGTATCATCTCAAGACTATTGTTTGGTCTGAAATCTGGCAAGGGTTTGGTTCAGCCTAATACTATGTACATGTAAAAAGGGTTACATCTAAGTTAAACGAATGTTTGCTTTTTGTTTTGTGTTGATTAACGTCCGTTTCTGCTCACTATGGGCTAATTGGACGCCCCAGAGAGAGAGGAGAGGATACAGAGAAACCCGGGCGCGATGCCCTACTCTTATTATCGACTGGGTTTCTCTGGTTCTTTTATATGCCCAGTGTAAAAGCACTGATACATCGGACCTAGGTTAATAGTCTCGTCCGAATGTAATGTTTTTCCATATCAGTCGAAGAGTAGTTTAATTGAACAGTTTCTCTCACCACCGCATATTTACAGAATATAGTAAACCCCCTCTAAACCGGAAGTCTAGTAGAGAAGAATTAAGAAACTTTCGATCAGGTGGCTTTTTACTGCAGGGCGATAATCAGACCGGTTTAGAGGCGGTTTACTGTAAAAGGTATTTGACCGTTTAATATTCAAACGTAGAGTCCTTTGTTATACACTTTTGTTCACGTATTTACTTTCTTGGATTTCGTTTATTAATTCAGACAGTGTGTGCATGTAGCGTGGTCTGTTAGGCATGCGGTAAACTCTCAATAAGAAAATAATGAGTAATTAGCCTTTAAAACGCAACGCGAGTATAATGTGATATGTGTTACAAACAATTTCTATTCAAGTTAAACGATGCATCAGGCTCCATACTGTTTGATTCGAGATTGTTTATCTATAAGATATAGTTCATGATGTTCATACGAAGCTATCCTAACTCTGACCGGATGAAATGCTGATCAGAAAGCTAAAGGTGAAACACAACGCACGTTCGTCACAGTCAATTAACACACTAATAATTGGTCTCTTTGAAGCGGATGAACGTGAAGATATGTGGTTCGTTTTTTGCTTTCTTGGTTCGTTGCCGTTGAGGAAATGTTTTTGAAGCTAATGCGAGTGATGTAGAATGGTAAGGGCGAATCTTTGTGGGCGTTCAGTGCCTTGTTTACCAGAACATAAAACAAACGTGAACTGCATATGGGGCCTCTTAGAGATGCATTTAAGTTGTTAACGTTTTTATATGAGATAACATTTTACAGCAGTTTTGGTCCTTTTAATGGTTAACTTCAGCACCCAGTCGAGCTTCTACTGCAGCAGTATTATATGATCTGTATATATGTTCAGGACTTTATTAGGATTCGTAAAACAATCTGTCAAATGCATAATATATAATGAATATCAATATTAGTTAATTACAGTAAATTTAATCCAATGTCTAAATGTGCGAGGGAGAATGTAACCGTAAATAAACGCGCCATGTTGGAATTCTGAGAGTTTTGATGCAATCTGTTTGTGCTAGATAAAGCGTTAGGTTCCATAGCTAATATCAATTATTATGGTATTTACAGTACTGTGTTACATTCTCTTAAAACAGAGGAGCTCTCGTGCTTATCAATATGTAAACGGTTCAGCTTACAGGAAGGGAAAATGGTTTGCGTGTACACAAGTGAAATATACATAATTCATAATATCTCACATAACTAATCGGTGCAGCTGTTTCTGGGGCAGATATCACTCAATTATGATTAAAGGATCTAATACTAAATGCTTCATAGGAATAAGTATATTTAATACACGATTTCTAATTATAGTTTTTCAATACATGTTTTAATATGACTGAAATTCTTGCACGTTTTCTTAACAACCGTATTTTAAGACAAAGAACATAAGCAACATAATAAGCACACTACTTTCAACTTGGCGTCTTGGAACTTTAAATATATAAGACTGTATTCCAGAAAGTTTGCATCGCACACACAAAAAGTGCACCGCAGTCCGATATTTAAATAAATTCAAATACATCACGGCAATGCAGTATAAAACTAGAAATGAATCGTAAGGTGCTGGTGCTGGAATCCCCCATATACCAGTGGAATGAACATTATGACTATACTTAAATGTTATGAACTACTAGTGATGATACTTTTAATTAGTAGGTGTCGCATTGACTAGATAATTATTAACACAATTACAATAATCATTTAATCCAATATGTTCAATATTAAATAGTCCATACCGGGCCAGAGTGTAGAGTAATGTTTCCCTTTTACGACCATGCGAAATAAGTCTAATTGTAGATTTTTAAACCAGGTTGAAGCTTAATGCAAGACAAAGGTCATGCCGAAAGCTCCTATTTTGGCATTTCTGTATTAAGTTTGCCCTGCGTTAAGCAATCAATTGCGTGTACAGACTCCTGTGTGAATACATTACCTGATCGTATTAGCTAGACTGTTCTGTATAAGTGAGCTTCAGTTCGTTATATGCTTGTTCATAATTCAATAATTCATCGTTCAGAATTCGAATACAAACTTAATTTCTTGTTTAACGACTCACGGTATGCTTTGTGATTATTTTCAAATTTGATAGTAATTTACCAACACTTTTTGAAGATGTCAAACAGGATAAGGGTGATAAGGGTAATATGTAAAATCCGCATGTATGTCGTGCTGGCATTTAACCCTTCGCTTGCTGAGTTTTAAAATATTTTTCTCCTACTTTACCCATGCCCTGTTGTTTAATTACATATCTCTTCACTGTGTACAAGTATTGCGCTGTGCAATCACTGCTGTGGTGTGCACTGGTTGCACAATCAACTTGTAAATAGTGCAGACCCTGATGAGACAGCTCCTGCAGGAGCTGTCTCATCTGGGTCTTCACTATTACAGGTAGGTATATTGACGCGATTAGCAAGCGAAGGGTTAATAAATATTATATATTGTAACTGCATCGGAGGCAAGGGTAGCAAATGATTGGTTTGCTTGTATAGTAAGTCAAAGGTGATATGACATGAACCGTTTATCTCAAACCGTTTACGCCTCAACCCTCTTTTGAATAGCTGTCAGCGTGCGCGATAATGAAATCTACTTTTGCGATGAATCCGTTATGCCTGACGAAGCATACATTAAAAAGCATAATTAAGTATGTGGTTTCGAAATATGATTGGTCTTTATCCAAATCAACGAATAAGTGCGATCAGTACGATTATTACGATTTTTATCAAGGAATCTGTCTAACCCTATACGCGGATTACATATGAAGAAAAAAAACACACACAGGTTCCAAATGGCAATGCAGTTTTCAGAGTTAACGTCTCAATACATTACGGAATTTACATTGGACCAGAACACATGTAACATCCCAAAACTTTCCGAAAAGAATATGTTACTTAGATCGAGTTAGCCTTAAATGCCTTGTCTGAAGTGAACCTATTATGTCAAATCAGTAACTACAAGTCACTTTATTTCTCTCATTATTAAAACAGAACCGTAATATGACGGAAATGTGAATTTACCGCCATTGGCTTTACTTTCTTCATACTAATTCTGGGCAAGTTGCATGTCAAAGAGCATCTAATTGGAATTGGTTCTTGGTAAACAAGATTGAAATTGTACAACAAATTACTACCAGGACTCTACTTTAAAACTGTATACAATATAACCCCTCTAAAACGACCGCTTGATTGATAAATATGACTCGCTTTATACGTAGGCGACTGCTTAATGCAGAGAGAAAGTAATACAGAAAGCTACTATAGCGGTTTTCTGCTTAAATCGCGTCCTGCATTACGCAACTATCTGTCTCTATGACCCAGCATTAAGTCTTTAGGTGGTGATCGAATTATAGAGGATTTACTGTACACCAAGGGTAAAGAACACAATATCACAGTATAATATGATGTGGTGATGGCATGCGAAGTAATTACGAAAACCTTTTGAAGAAAACACATTATCTTTGATTGAACAATTTTACTGGTGTGAACTAAATACGTAAAAGCTTGTTAATCGTATTTAGGAACAGGAAATCTAACACTTCACGGTCATTATTTACGAAATGCAAACTGTTAAAAACCTAGAAGTCGAACTAGTGATGGTTTTGGCAAACAGCCTGGAACGCCGGTTAACTCGGCATTAGGTCAGAATCACAACTGTTCGACACTTTAACCGTGACTATGGAGAGAAATGGAAGTAAACATTATTTTCAGAATAAAAGAGGAAGTAGTTAGCAGATGCTTATGTATACTAAAGAATGTAGTTACAATAAAGTTACATAAATCTCTCAATATAATATATCAAACTAATGTTGAAATATACATGTACTACTGAAGGAGAAGCGTAATGTGCTATTGTAGGAGATGCATTTTCGACCAATTATGTTTCCTATATTTTCTTTAGGACAAATTCAAACATCTAGCGCCATAGCAATACTTTCATAGTGTTCAAGTTAACAGTTCTGTGGAGGTCGTGTATGTATGTGTGAATGCGCACTTCATCTGTGCTTCTGTTGTTGCTGCGGGCTTTCTAGTATCATTTCCTATTTCCTGTCTTACATAACCCATTTGCTCCCACGATCCCATATATGGCACGTAGGTAAACAGTGTAGACTCTGATCAGACGCCGCATAATGCGGCGTCTGATCAGAGTTTACACTGTTTGCTGAAAGGAATTTTTAGACCAGGCACCCCTTAGATATAAAAATGGACTTATGCAATATATAAGCATGGAAGAATCCACTGGGAGCAAATGGGTTAATATGTTCAATTTTATTACATCGAACGGATTGAAAGTACGTAGAGTAATATAAACTGAAACATACTGGCTAGTAAGTTGTTCTTGCGTGTTGACCTTTAGTGGCTTAGTTACAAATAAATATTACAGGTATGCAATTAGTTTTCCACTATACAATAACTAGTTCAAAATATTCTGATTTCAGAACATTTTCAGGAGGGCAACCTGGTATATGTGTAAGGATCGCAGAATGCTTAATGTATAGGAGCCTTCTCGTGTCTCTTCCCACACATAGATTAAACACTATCGCTGCCAAATGTTGTCGTTCGCAAATGTTTTCGTCGGCTAGTTTGTATTATATTTCAAGTTTCTTCTATTTTTTGTTTAAAAGCATAATCATTGCACCAACTAGTTTGGATCCCGGTGAGTCACCGAGTTATGCAGGGTCTGATCTGAATCCAAACTGTTACAAAGGGTATCACAAATGCGACGTTGGCAGCGAAAGGACTACAAGTGTTTCAATTCTGACCTACCTGTAATCTAAGCGACTCATGAAAGAACTACGTAATTGTGCTTATGTAATCTGAATCAGGACCAACAAAGTGGATAAACATGAGCTATTTTAAGATACAGTAAAACCTCTCTATAATGGCCAATAATTTGTGTTATTTTTGTATTTAGGACAGGTGGCTGCTTAAAGCAAGGTCAAAGTAAAACAGAGCGTTCTGTTTTACTTTCACCTTGCTTTAAGCAGCCACCTGCCTTCGACACAAAATACTTGATGTATTTTAGTGATGTCGTTATAGAGAGGTTTTACTGTAGTTCTATGTAATGTACAAGTTGCGTGCGATATAATACATTTCGGTTTGCTACCAAAAAAAATGCTTCAGCCAGTATCAACCAAGCCAAACACGAAACATTTGTTTGGAGATATGCCAAAAGGAATAAATAGATAATTAGGTATAACCGTTGTTCATCACAGTCAATTAAATGTAATGTCTGAAATTACGCTATAACAGGGATTCGAGGTCGTTAATTGATTCATGGGGTACCAATTTGTTCCGATCGTTTTCGATGCTCATTTGTGTCAAGTTCGCTTGCTTGGCATACCTGCCGAAATGACGATTGAAAGTGTGTGCGTTCGCCCGCAAAATATTGCATGGACCAAAACTCCATTTTGCATGGACAAATGTAATTATAATTTGGAAAACATATTTTTTAGAAATACCCATTATCTCATAGGCTATTTTAGATACACCCTTTTTGTATAAATCTACCGAAAAGGAATATTAACCAGAGAAAAGGAACAATTTAGAATTTCGTAGTTTGAAACCATTGTGATAAATAGAGCATTTGCTCCTATAGGAGCCATTGTCCTATAGGAGCAATTGTTCTATTTATCACAATAGTTTCACAAAGTGACTTTTACAGAGTCGTCAAAATTCGTCAATATGAGGGAATGGGTTATTGTATGACTCTACATTGGTAATGGTTCTTATATAGACAATTTTTAATGTATTTTACACATGACTAATTTGGTTTTGCAAAAACTGAAATATTATATATATACACGATTCCATAAGCAAACAGAGCAGACTCTGACCATAGAGGTCGTACAGGAAGTATTTCCTACGAAGCTAGCTTACTAATAGATCGTTACCCGCTTGAGTGCAATAAGTTCGTCTACTAAAATAGCATAGGTCGTCGTACATAAGGACTGATAAACCCTTCCGACAAGATCTTTTAAACGGACTATTCCAAACTTGAAACAGGCCAAGCCGTGAATATTAAGTGATATATCTAAAGATAAAATGTAATTCGGAGCCCTCTCAGCTGAGTCTACACTGTCTACAAATGTTTAATTGTATCCGCACAAAAGTATATAAAGTAAGTATATTATAATATAGTTGCCTACACAATAGTTCGGGCTACAGTTCTTCACGTTATGTTCAAACAAAAAAACAATGTTAATGTGTCGAACGTATAACTATGGTTTATGCCATCATTCAAGAACAGAAAGATAACCTACGGCGTAGGTGTCATAACCTGGACCACTTTGTATCTGACTAATTTATTTAACCATACGCACGAATAAACATTTCTACGCCTTTACAAACAAACAGAGCAGATCTAGATCAGAATGGGTCCTATTGGAGCCGTCCGTTCAGGGTCTGTTGTTTGCCTATGATATAATATAGATATGATTCTACAGCTTCTGCCAAAATTACCTACGTCTATGCACACTTACAAAATAATAATCTAATTAATATTCATGATGTCCTTATTTCTTACACGAAAATTAATGGAGTAAAGGGTTGTCTCGTAAATTGAATGTCTTTTTACTCATTTTTTAAGGAAAACACGCCCAAACCTTACTTTGCAACCTATCCATTGTCCTGTGGAATGGGCATAACAAACAAAACGTTTCCTGGAATAAGTCATTGACAATTGATATGTAAGGCAAGCAGTGCATGACAAGCTAAAAAAAATTCCTCCGAGAGCCTTCTGATCTGG
Organism: Azorinus chamasolen; assembly: GCA_963576725.1. Lineage (NCBI taxonomy): Eukaryota > Metazoa > Mollusca > Bivalvia > Cardiida > Solecurtidae > Azorinus > Azorinus chamasolen. The sequence goes on from OY755251.1 coordinate 59,894,707, forward strand.
GTCTACACTATTTCTCCCGTTTACGGATGGGTTAATTTCCGGCATGTTGCCACACGTGTGATGTTGCCACATCCAATTTGTGCAAGCGTTTCCGAAAAGATTAACCGAGTGTCGTATGACAAGTCTAATCTGGATCAAAGCTGTTTTATGTCAAAAGCAAAGCAGGTCACATGCAGCAGGATAGGCGGTATCCAAAAACACCGGCCTTCAACACTTTATTAATTTCTGTTTGAGCATCGCCTTAACCCTTTCCCTGTTATGTATTTAGTCCAATTTTCAGTACCTACTGAATATTCATTAACAAAATAGTTATAAAGAAATATGGACGGTGGAACATTGTTGACAGTTTAGAAAGTAAAGAAACAGATCTATCAAATTATATTAGCAAACAGAGCAGATCCTGATCAGACGGCTCCGCTAGGAGCCGTCTGATCTGGGTCTACTCTGTTTGCAAATGCGTGTAAACACGTTTATATGAGGGAAAGGGTTAATAGTATTTACGCGTTTTAAAATGATTTGACATTATTTAAACAGTACGTACACACGTGCAAATAAAATATATTTACGAAATAACTATTAAACCATTCCCGCTTAGGCTATTTTAGACCAAAGCTCTGTGAATAAATCTACCGAAAAGGAGCATTTACTAGAGAAAAGGAAACTTCTAGAATTGTGTAGGTTTTAAACCATTGTGATAAATAAAGCATATACTTCTATAGAACAAATGCTCTATTTATCACAATGGTTTTAGAAAGTGACTTTTACAGAGGCGTCAAAAGGTGTCAATATAAAGGAAAGGGTTAATCAATAATGCGAGGGAACCGAGTACATGATACCTTTACGACCATTGTCCCCAAATATCAACGGACACTGAGTGAGCCCTGTGATAAAGGTATGTGCCGTTTGTTATTTTCTTCAGTTATAAGGTTTGATATAACGTTTTGTTCGATAACTATTTCTAAATGGAGGAGTCAGTTTTTATCATTCAGCAGATTAAGGATGACATGTACATAAGCAAACAAATCAAGAAATGTAACATTGTGCTAGATCTATGCAGAATATGGTGATGTATGCAATATTATGTGGAGCGGTAGTCTAGTGGTAGCACGCTTGACTGCCGATCCGGAGGTCCGAAGTTCAAATCCCGGTCCCTCCCGGATATTTTAGAGACGATTTTCAGTGTCCCCCACCCGCATGAGGTTGCCTCCTCTCCACCCAGGTGTTAAAATAGGTACCTGTGAGGGACACTAGCCGGTACTGCGGGTGCGTAATCGCACCGTGTGTTAGCAGTGCTCAGTATTGTAGGCGAATAGATCAATGACCAGGGGAGTAAATGTACAGTCGGCTGAGCGGTCATTCGGACTGAAAGTAGACTATTACTAGGTACGTTTTATATCATTTTGATGGCCTCTTTATTATGTCTGTATTCGGTGTTTTAGACATCATGTACTTAATATTTTTCATCCCTTTTAAGCGATTATTATCGCGATAAAACAAGCCACAGAAACGGAAATATTGAATGAAACTAGAATAGTATTTACAGACACTGTGTAATAAAAAAATAAAGCGTTCTCTGCAAATTGTTTCGAACTTTTGAAATATTGAAAACAGAATTACATGTCGGTTGTGCAATGGTTCGCTTAAACAAACTGTCAGAATTGGATATTGGATTTCTCCGTTTATTACAAACATGTTCCAAACACTATTAATTCTTAACTCATGTCTAAGGACAATACCTCGAACAAGAGCGTGCATCTGACTGTGAAAGAAATTGTTTACTTCTTGGAGGGAACAGAGTACAGACAAGTCCATTTGGCATATGCCTCGTCCGGGGTTTCTTCAACGTAAACTCTTTTCACATGGGCAGATTTGAAATTACTGATGAATCTGTTTTAAGCGACCTTATATTGATTGGTCACACAATATCAAAATCTAGGCGGTTGCTTAATGCAGGGCAAAAGTAATGCAGAACGCTTCCATTGGAACGTTCTTCAATACGTTTGACCTGGTTTAAGCTACCACCTGACTTACAGACATATAGCATATTGTTGATGGTCGCTTAAGACAGATTTCTCCTTAATTTCATATGTCAACATTAGACACTTTAATTGAAACAGCATTTATGTACAGTGAACCCTCATTACAAAGGAGGTGTTTGTTTCCAGATTTACGAGGTTGCCGTTATAACGAGTTCAAATATGAAAAGAACCATATGACCAGTTTTAAACTACATTGTAGTACCAACAGGTGAACGCTTAACCCATTCCCTGATATTGACGACTTTTGACGACTCTGTAAAAGTCACTTTGTTAAACCTTTGTGATAAATAGAGCATTTGCTCCTGTAGGAGCAAATGCTCTATTTATCACAATGGTTTCAAACTACAAAATTCTAAATTTTCCTTTTCTCTAGTTAATGCTCCTTTTCGGTAGATTTATTCAAAGAGATTGTATCTAAAAATAGCATATGAGGTAATGGGTTAATGCAGAACACAAGAAGTGCATAAAGCCCCCGAAGGGCATTGCACCTATTTATTCAGTGGTTGTTTCAAAGGCTTAACGGTAATTTTCTTTTAATGAATACTGCCAGTATACCGAGCGTGCCATTGTAACGAATGCCGGTATAATGAGAGTTCACTGTATACAGTTTATATCTTAATGTTTGGTTTTAAACTTTATTAGTTTGACTTGAAATGAAACAATAATAATAAAAGCTCAACAACGATGTATTTTGCTATTATTTTCGTAAATATTGCTTACAAGTGGCTTACGAATTAGACACTTTGGAACTCGGAAATTAGTAAGAGTACGGAAAGAAAACAGTTATTTTATCAATACAATTAGTAATGGGTGGTACTAAGTGCACCAACGGAAGCATGTACGACATTTACCGGAATCTGTACTTCCTTTAATTTTCAATGTGCTGATTCTGTCACAGTATACGCCATCATACGGGCTTTTTTACGTTTGACATACATGTACCCATCAGCCATTGTTAAGTATACGTAATTAATATCCTTTGTGTTGTTCTTAAATCGAATCGGAATGAATCGGAGTCTGTCCGAGTATGTTCGCTGCTTTCCGTAAAAAGCTACGTTGTACGATCGAGGTATTCGTAGAATACATATACTCCATATACAAGTTGGATGTTATTCGTCTGACACGAAATTTCCATCCCAACAAAATGCACCCTAAGCATTTTGAATTAGCTGATTCCCGTCAAATCCAGATAAAATCGGACAGGCAATTGATGCCTATTCTAGTTTCCTGGAGCAGATTCCGTGGTACTGGATTTCAATTCCCCAGTATCAACCTTTTCTAATTCATCACGGATCGTTGGAAAAACACGATGCTATTTGCATACATATAGAAATATCCTCATGGGTCTCTTGAATGTTTCAAGATTTATAAAGATGGATATTAAAATAATTTCATCGTACATAAAACCAGCTTGGATTGATTCGCTTTTAAATCATTGTTGCAGCATTACAATCACACGAAAATGACCGCCTGTCTGGTCTACACTATTGTATAGTATTTGGAATTTCCATTGCGGCTTAGCATTGAATTTGCATATTAGCACTTGCACCATTAATGATGTTCGTTACTGTTTTCAATACTGAACTCTCTGAAGATTTGTTGTAATAAGAACAAGTATTAAGATTGATACTTGGACTGTTTTTCATCGTTCTTATTTTCGTAACAATTTCTTCACATCTTTCTTATTTTCATAACAATTGCTTTACATGTTTCCCAAGAACACCTTTCACTGCCAACTTCTTGGGAGAAAATATTGATCTTGCATTCAACAGAAGTTGCTCATAATGACTGCTTCCCTATTAAATGATTGTTCATACTATATTGACCCTTGAACTGAAATAAGGCAGTTTCAAGAGGTACATTCAAATAAATTCGATGGTGTCAAAGTAATAAAAGAGAGAATTACAACCTTTAGGCAGAAACAAAGCTGTAGGCAATAGGTGTTGCTGGTCAGTATAACAGGTTGCCACATAAAACCATATAAGCACCACTGTTGTAACATTCATGCAGATGGCTAGGGAAGAATATGAGAACCTTTACAACTTCAGTTCTACATCAATTTTATTTCAAAATTAACTAAAGCAATGTTTCTCAAAACATGGTATTATATGCCGTTTTTAATCCTACGAAACGCACAACTTGATTGGCAGTAAATATTTCTATGGAGACATGATTCTTTGTGAGACGCTTTTAACTCTAGGCATGCTATCATCAAATATTTTAGACGTTTTATTGAATTTGCGTGAAGTCCAATAAAGTATTTATATTTGATATCTGTCATCACAAATATTACTTTTAAATATGAGCTGAAAAAGACGACATTATATTTTGCACTGAAAGTTGGCGCAATAATGGTTCGAATCCTGAATGTTTGGCATTGAAATCGTACGCATTTTAAACAGGATGTGTTTCGTTAATGACATACGCCCATATATGTTTATATTTTGCTATAACTGTTACAGCGTCTTTAATAAACTCATTACAGACTAATATTTTCCGCGCTGTGCAAACATATGTAATAACCCTTTATGCGTTACATAATCATGTCAGAAATAATGACATCATTGATATTAGTTAGATTACGTTTTGATTAAATCTTATAATGACATATGAACACAGGCGCGTAGGGGCAATGGTGTCGCAGGGGGCGCGTTTCCGGGCCCAATATTTTAACTAGCGGCGGAGTTGGGGCTGCGAGAATTAAGCCTTCACTGACTGCCGCGCATTGGTTATTGGCACCGTGGCTTAAATCTCTTGGTGTGACAAATAAAAGTATATTGTCCAACTGATAGCTGGGAATAAGCAGTGATTTAATCAGTGGAATAATTGGCACGTGCTGTTAATAACCGATCCACTATAGGTAATTTTTACCGCTGTTATCTGTATAGGCGAGAACACATTACTGGCGCAATATGTTGGTGTTGTAAGTGCAAGACGGAACATAACCTAAAAGAAGGTAACTAAAGGCAATTTAATAATTACTTAAATACATGTATATATTGCTTGTGCTCAGATTAAAAAGTAACACATAAACATTTAAAGTGTGATAATTATTCTTAAAATTATCTTTGAAATGGTCGTACCAAACCAATCAATGTTGATATCAACATGGTTCAATCCTCAGTGGGTCATGTCGCGTCCTTCACGAGGAAGCTATGCTATTCTGTGTTCTATTCTGTATACTCGTTGTGTCTAATTAACCCTTCTCTTGCTGAATTTTAAAACACATTTCTCCTTCTTTACCCATGCCCTGCTGTACAATTACATATATCTTCACTGTGTACAAGTATTTCGCTGTGCAATCACTGGTGTGGAGTGCACTGGTTGCACAGTCAACTTGTAAATAGTGCAGACCCTGATGAGACAGCTCCTGCAGGAGCTGTCTCATCTGGGTCTTCACTATTTACAGGTAGGTATATTGACGTGAATAACAAGCGAAGGGTTAATTAAATTATAAATAAGTTATTACTGCGGATAAATTCAGGTTTTAGACATCTCACTAGTCAGACATTCAAATTTATAGTGTCGGACACTTCCGCAAATGTCTACAGCTTGACACTGAAAGTAAACCAGTTGAAGTTGTTCAGAACACTGGGTATTTTTACTGAATCAGAGCTATAGGAGGGGCCTGACCTGTGTCCACTCTGTTTTCAAAGGTGTGAAAAGGCGTTTATATGAGGGAAATTATTATGAGTTTTGTGTGATACACATCAACACAAGCATACATGTTTTTAGACGAAACGTCTGATTGAAGCTTAAATATATGTATATGTTATAGTAGTACATGTATGTATTAGTTTACTTTATATTCAAAGCAGATCGATGCGTGATATTGCAGTGTCGGCGATAAAATGCGTTGACCTCGGTTTTATGGTTGAAACAACAAACGGCTATCATAAGGTAAATGACCATGTGCAGTGACCATCTCAATACAAATTAGTCTAGAAAAACAGATGCAGTAATTTGCATATGAAGCCATTCATGCTATACCACACACGTAAACATTTTCACAACTTCTAATACACTACAGCACTATAGCCATCACAGGTTTCTATGTTAATTACTTTTCAAGCTGCTTTATTCTACCGATAAACCGTAACACACAATTAGTGTATTTGTTATCTACGCCGAATCTGGAAATGCTTTATGATCAATGAATTGGAGCACAATTCAAAAATGGTTTAGGAACACCGATTATCTTTTTTTTCATACATATGTTTCGCGTTTCCAAATGTACAACTGTGACAAAAGTACATCGCATACATGTACATGTACATGTATTTCATTAGCCAAGTTAAATCTAAACGTTGATGATATTAACCCCTTCAGTGCCAAATTTCTAATTGTCGTCTGCAACCCAAATTTGTTAAACTATTCGGTAAGAATAAAAAATAAGATAAATAAGTAGGAATAAACCACTGGTATAGAACTAGAGATTGAGACAAAAAGTGAAGTCCCTGATCAGACACCGCCTTGAAAACGCTGCTTCTGATCTGGGACTGCACTATTTGTCGTGGTGCATTTTTGCGACATCGGCGGTGAAAGGGTTAACCTCTATTATGCTCAGTGCGACTTGGCTCGTAGTAGTAAACAGCTTTTTCCAATTGAGACGCCGAGTTACTCAAACGCTTGTACGAAACGGAACTAAGTACATTTGCAACAAAACAGAGTTTTGGCATACACATGTGTTTCAGTACGATAAAGGGTTACATATAACCATTTTCCGCGCAGTTGAACTGCGTGTCGTGCGAGGCTTTCTCATGTAAGAGTAGAAACATATATAAATGTGACACTTGACTGTACACTGACCAAATTAAGGACCGACGTTCAGATAATGGTTTTATAATGTCAGGCTTGATTCTGTAATAAGTATTTTCCCTAAGGAGAGTGGAAAGATAGGATGGCGTCACAACACTTTTTTGTCATTTATTAAAAGTAGATGTATGAGTGATGCTGGAAACACCGCATACAAAACACACAACCGCCCAAACAGCACCACAGCGACAAACAGCAAATGTACATGAATAAAAAAAATACAAAGCGATACACGTACATAACAAACACACAATAGGGGGAAGATGGAAGTACCGCCTTGGAACGGTCAGTGACAAATGTCACCGGGGGGGGGGGGTTAAACCGGGTTTTGGGTGCCCGCCCAGCCTCAAACTTATTCAATCCCCACCATAAAATACAAACAGTGTAAATAAACGTATCCCCTCTCCGACAATTCCACAACAACCGCGATGGCCAATACAGTGGTAAGCTGCATGTAAACCGAAAACATATTTAAGTGAAGTAACTTTATCCACCTATCGCTAGTGTACTCGATGATTGAGCTGCAAACAGAGTAACTGTGGAAAAGTAATAAAGGGTACGACAGAGACGAGATAATACACATATCTGACGTCTTCCTTCCGTTTCCGGATTTAAGAGGTCGCCTTCATTGAGTACTAAATATTTCTTGTCGGCGTACATGCAAAGATGCCCCTAAGCATTTTGAGTACATTTTCGTCAGCAGTAAATGCATACCTGCATGATCAAATTGTGGAACCGTATTTCGCCAATGTCTATGGCATTTCATCTGAAACAAACGGGCTGCAAAGGTAACAACATATTCGAATGTAGCGTGCCTACGCTTAACGCCTATGGTGAATATCTAGGGTTATCATCTAGGTCTACACTGTTTGCAAAGGACATTAGTGACTCGTATCCCGCATTGCAGGGGTTAATTGGCCTTCAAACGGTATTAGAATCCATTACATGTTTTAGATACTTATATATATATATATATTATAAGTGGTATGCAGGGGCTGAAATGCTTGTTGTCTTTTTATTTTTTTTGAAAACTGTTGTATATCTCATGTATATAATCGATGTTGAAGGTGGGATGTGTTCACTATTCCAAACCTACTTTTTTGCAATCCGACACAAGCTTTCATGCTATTTCTGATTGAACTAATTGTGAATGTGTATTCCTGTAACACAGCTGTATCTAAAGTGCATCCTTATTTGTTTGCAATTCTGTTCTCATTAAACTCCATTACAAAAGAAGCATTATGTGTGCATCTTCTGAAACTATTCTCGTTATCCTAGCTGCTTTGGGCAATATCTTCGGGAAATGTTAATGCATCACGATTCAGGCAGCTTTGTCGTGGCCGCACAAGACTGTTATTGTCACTGTGTACTTTAGTTGAAAGGATTTGAAGAATGTTTTAATTGTGTAAAATTTCTTACAAATAATATCATTATGTAATGCATTGGTAAGAATTTAAATCAATCAACTGTACAGTAAGAATCATTCCATTTGTTATTTGCAACATCTAATTTACGGCAGACAAACTTACTTAATAAATTACAATCACGAAGAGCGTTAGATTGCGTACACGTTACTATTACAATAAAAAACAAATATGTAAAAGACACATTTTTTAAATAATAATAATAATAAATGTATTAATGGAAAAGTAGTAAAGTCAAGCAGGCAAAGCCACATACAAGACGCAACCACCACCAAAACACCGATAGACAGCATGACACACACACACACACACACACACACACACACACACACACAACCACACACCCAAACGCACACTCACACACGAAATGAACACAGAAAACACCAAAAGACACACAAGAACCAGAGACAAACGTTCCACACATGAACAAAATCACAAGCACAAAGACGCAAGGCAAACAAAAGGAAGGGTGACAAAGAGAGTACCGCCTTGGCACCATGTGTGCCCAGTGTCAATTAAATGTGACTTAGGCAAACAGTGTAGATCATAATCAGAGGGCTCCTGAAGGAGCCCACTGATTAGGGTCAGAACTGTTTGCTGAAGCCACCGATGTCAATGGTTTATTCCAACGAATATTTTGTTAGCTGTGCCCCCTCAACATGAAAAATGGAGCCTTCCACAACGAAATTTTGACGAGTTTTCTTCAAATAATATGAGAATAAATGGGTTAATGTTTGGCTCTTTAACCTTTGTTTTGACCACAAATTCAAACGCGGAAAATCTGGCAGGAAACCCGCTGTTAGCTTTATATACTATGAACTAGTTTCACGCGAGACTTCCCCGCGCTCGAGATTTTGGTCGAGACAAACATTGAAGATTAAAGTGTTGATATATCAATACCTACATTTTATAACCGTAAATAAGGTGAGACTTATCATGTTTCCGTTACACAAATACATCAAAACTATACACAATTACATGCAATATTAGAGGGTTAATACACGTTTGTTCGGGCAATAACATCTGCAGTGTCCAAAGGGGCTGTTGTTGGCCCGAGCCCGAGGGACACTGCAGATGTTATTGCCAGAAAACAAACGTGTTTTAAGGCTATTCTTGCATAAAACCCTTTCCTGCATCAATTTAATTCTTCCAAATACAAGCAAAACTACGGCAGCAAAACTATACACTTCTTTGACACTTCGATCCATTTATGCTGTTTCCGGGCCTCTGTTTTCTTTCTGACGTCAATTCATGATTGTATCAAATACCGTTTACACGGAACTTCATTCAATGTGTGTGTCACATGATAAACAGTTCATTTCCGGCGCCCCTGATATGCTCGCACCCGGCGTTCACCTAGCTCAGGCCAAAACGCTATATAGCATTCGCGTCCAATGTTTACCTTAAGCCCCGAATAGGTATAATAAAAACCGGTCAACAACAGTGCGTGAGCACGAGAATCGCCTTGTTAATACATGGTCTAGCGGGACTAAAACAGCACGTTTTGTGCAAGAATATTCATTTACGTATGATCCATGATCATCAACTATAGAAATACGCTATGACTTACAACCTCTACATATATGACTGAAATTGATTGAAAAATTCGACCGAAAGCCACACTATGCCCGGGTCGCAACACGCATCAACATCAGTCAGACCACTGTATCCATCAGTCAGACCACTGTATCGTTATTATTAATCAGGGACACGAAACTGTTGCCCACGACTGATTACAAAGATATTTGTCACACAGAATTTCCGTACAAATATTCGAGCTATCAATTTAGAATTACCCAGGCGTTTCTTAGACACTGATTCAGACGGACAAAAGGACGGATAGACACATCTTAAGCAGTATCGTTTCGTCTGTGTTGATATATAATATCGAAAATATTGTCATGTCCATGCAGGGAAATACATTTTTGTGTAATTATGATATGTGTTTACGAGACCTCAGATGCTACTTAGGGAAGCCATCTGGCGTTTCCAAGACTTTTCTATATTCGCGAGACCCATTACTGCCAAACATTGTTATCTTTATACAAAATGTCAGGTTAACTTAACTTGAAGTCAGCTTAAGTTAGTTAAGTAAGAGTCTTAAAATAGGTTTCCTCGATATTAGCTGGAGCGAATGTATAATCGTAAGTTTCACCAGCAACAACCCTTGTACTTTAATAAGCCGTCATTTGCATAGATACCATTAATGTGGTTACTTTAAACCACTTTAATTTAATGTTTACTATTAAAACTATAGTTTGGATATATATATATATATAATAAAATCTATCTACAGCAATCTACGAACACAGTCCCAATTATAAATTAGAAGCATGAAGCATGCGGTAGCTTAATGCAGAACAGAAGGTAAGCTGAAAACGCCAACATTGATTTATTTAGTTGTTTCTTTAGAGCGTTCTTCGCAATACAGCATTGAGTTCCAAAATGCTACCAAAGGACATGTCGGGTGTAATATGCCATATAGGAATTGCGATAGGGCCTTCAATGGGACGCTTGTTTCGAATATTATTGTTAAACGGTTTTACCTTGTGCCAACTAAGTGTCGCAGTGTCTGAGATATATGATTTATATGTCTAGAGCAGTAGCAATATTCCTATACAAAACGATTAGCCAGATAATAATATCCAACTTAATTTTCTTAATTGTCTGAGAAAACATACTAAAGAAAATCATTTGCCTGACCTTAAGAATGTTACTTAAAAACAGGTCTAATCTATAAAGTATTTATGCAAGTGTTTATTTGATATTTTTTACCAATTTGAATGTTAGACACCACGTTGCCACGTGGTTTTCAGATAAAGCGGGTTATCAAATTCTACATGTATCGTTTATGCAAACCGAACTGGCGGCTAAGCGTTGCAAACATGATCGGACAGTTGCATGCAAGATTAGATGTCTGGCGTATTCTCCACCAGGGATGACCTTGGCACAAGCCGTTCACACTAGGGAAATGCGCTCGTTTAGCATGTAGTGTATATAAACTGAACACACAGCAGCGACCACGTAACGTGCAAATGACTGTACAGGAGACGAACAGCAATTGTAGTACAGTAAAACCTCTCTATAACGGCCACTAAATTGTGTTAATTAGTTGTAATTAGGACAGGTGGTTGCTTAAACAAGGTGAAAGTAAAACAGAACGCTCCAATAGGACCGTTATGTTTTACTTTCACCTTGCTTTATGCACACACCTGCCGTTAACACAAAATACTTGATGTAATTTAGTGGCCGTTATAGAGAGGTTTTATTGCATATAGTTATGTATGTTTGCAAAGTTATACATGTTCCAGTTTAGAATTCATCATCGTGTGTACACATTTGTTGAGATAGTGTGCTGAATTGCTATTGTCATTTATACTCAGATGTGTTTTGAGATTACTAGAATGCAAATATATCTCAAATTATGGAGAATACTCGGACTTTTACTACAAATAAAACGACATGTGGCATACATACGGACAGGAATTCGGTGCTTTAACAGTATACATACCTGAAATGAGAAAGGAAACGGAAATGAATGTTAATGTTATAAAGTAAAAAAACACAGCTGCATATTAGGGTGTGTACCCAAATACTAAACTCGCCATTTCTCTACCAAACCCTATACTGTGACAACTCTTTAGAACCGAGACGATTCAAAAGAGTGGTCACAATATAGGGTTTGGTGCAGAAATAAATAAGTTATTCTTGAAAATGTTGAATTTACGCATCTTAGTTGGACCTCTGAAAAACTCTTTAACCGGATGTTTAGTGAAGGAGACTTCAGCCATTATCAGGCAGGTGGCTACTTGTGTGTGAGGTTTATGCGTGCCATTAACACATTACCTCATAGGCTATTTTTAGATACAAACTCTTTGAATAAATCTACCGAAAAGGAACATTAACTAGAGAAAAGGAAACATTTTAGAATTTTGTAGTTGGAAACCATTGTGATAAATAGATCATTTGCTCCTATATGAGCAAATGCTCTATTTATCACAAGAATTTCACAAAGTGACTTTTACTGAGTCATCAAAAGTCGTCAACATGAGGGAATGGGTTAATCCTGCGCTAAGCTGCCACCTGTCTGTCATACGGATCAACATTTATATTAATTTGATCATCCGGGATAGAGGAATGTTACTGTACATGAACAGCGAAACTTTGAAACAGCTTGCATGAGAAGGTTATTTCAAAGGCCACATATATTTATGATACCGTACATAAACAATAACAAGCTTAACTGTACAATAAATCACTGCATGTGCCGCACTCGATTATGCTGTTATATAATTATTCCGTCTGACAAATAATTTATCGCTTTACTATTATTTCATTTCGAGGGCTTGGTGCAAAACTAGTCTAACTCCTTCACTAAAGTGAAGGAGTTAGAATAGTTTTGCACCAAGCCCTCGATTTGCATTCATTGCTATCTAAAACGTGGATATTCTACATCATCTACAGTAGTACAACGATCAGATGGCGTTGTTTACAAAACAGTACGTATGTAAACACAGAAAATTAACGATAAATTAAACTGCAACATGTTGTATAGGTTAATCCAGGCAGTTGACTTGTGTGGCTCCACCACCTCTTCCTATCCTAATATACATGCCACAGCTGTACTTATCGTAAATTTTCTGTGTTTACATACACACTGTTTTGTAAACAACGCCATCTGATCGTTGTACTACTGTAAACGTATATAATGCATACGTATTGGTATACAAGCGTATCCTTTGTATTTTCATACGTAACGTAATTCTACCGTAATACAAAACAAGTGCTACGTAAATGTGACGTCAGACCCCTAATTTGGCGCTGTGATAATGTGGAGACTTCTGTTCGAAGTATGCATGTCTTTTTTCATAAACGCTATATATTTTTTCATACCAGTGGTTCATCGTATATCCGGTTAGAATCCGGCATTGGGATAGTGACAATAAGATGGCTCAGTATTAAGGCAACTTCATCAGTATTACTCACCTTCTGTACTAAATACTGTTATTTAATACATGATAAATCGCATAACAGACGAACATAACTATATTATGCCTTTCTCTCATATAAACGTGTTTTCACGCATTTCCTAACAGAGAAGACCCAGATCAGACGGCTCCTAGATAAGCCGTCTGATCAGGGTCTGCTCTGTTTGCTAATATAATTTGGTAGATATGTTTATTTTCTTTCTAAAATGTCTATAATGCAACACCTTCCATATTTCTTTATAACTATTTTGTTAATGAATATTCAGTAGGTATTGGAATTTGACCTAAACAAAGAACAGGGAAAGGGTTAAAACAGTTACATCAATTTGCAATAAACGAGACCTAAAATGAAAGCAATTCTTGTACCGGGACCCTCTGCACATAAAAGCTATATAGTTATCCAGGGCAACAGACAAAGGTCCGTGCTCAAATACTAAAATCATCATTTCTCCATCAAACAAGTTACTGTAACCACTCTTTGGAATCGTCTATTCGAGACCATTCTATAGATTGGTCACAGTAAAGTGTTTGGTGGAGAAATAAAAGAGTTATTCTTATTTGTTTTATTATCCATATATCTATATTCGAGGAAGACCTGATGTGCGTTAAGTTAATATCAACGACCAGTCAGGTTCTAAATGGATGCTAATGGGCATATACATTTGCTATCCAAGGCATAAATGCATTTACCCAGTGGTTCTAATTTGTTGTATCATAAGATTTCCAATATTATCAGTCATTAACTATGGACCAATGTATCTAACCCATTTCAAATTATACGTTCTAGAGATAGGTATAGGCAGGTGAAAACCGCCTAATTTATTTGAAGTGACATTTGATCTTTTCAAAATTACCTTACTGGTAAACTGCTCACACAAATCAAGTATTTAGCGACCTTTTGCCTCTCAATATGGTGAGAAATTATGATATGCCTGATTTGAACTTTTATTAATACAGTGCTCCCTCTCTACAACGACCCCCTTTGGGATACGAAGATTGTACGTGTTGTTCAGAGGGAGTTGTTATAGGGAGGGAAAATCAAACATAATTAGCTTGTTCGCAGATCCCCAGATAAGGTGTATTTCGAGAACTAAAACTGTTATGCCTCCAACAAACCCTATGTTGTGACCACTCTTTAGAATCGTCACAAAGTGACGATTCTAAAGAGTGGTCACAACACAGGGTTTGATGGAGGCGTAAAGAACATACGATGGAAAAAGTTGTTTCTGGGGCCTTGTTGTTTCGGAAACAGTGACAGGCGTTGTTGTAAGGAGGGAATCGTTATTGAGAGGGTCGTTGTAGGGAGGGAGCACTGTAACGCTTTGATTATCGTCAGTGTTTGCACGCTAAAAAAAACCCAAACCAATTCTAACAAACGGGTTCAGGTAAATCCTATTCGAAATCGTTAAGACATAAATGCCGAATAAACGTATCTTCTGTCTTTGAAGAATCTGAAAAAGTACTAAACTAAATGCACTAGAACAGAAAGCGACGATAATGTGAAAGACAAACGCTAGGGCATTATGGATAAAGTAATAATATCTTTCCTTGCCAAATAGCCTTAACACCAATGCAACGAATTATTACCACTAATGCTTATTCTCTCTTAACCCTTTACACAATGAATACGCCTTTCTATGACATTGCAAACAGAGAAGACCATGATGATATGGAGCTGTCTGCTCAGGGTCTGCTCCATTTGCTTATGATATTATATAGCTATGTTTCAACAGTTTCTGCCATGGTCAATTATTATTGCGTCCATGTGCTGTTATAACAACTGAATATTCATGCTGGAATTATTCATGAAATGAAATATTCATGGAATAAATGGTTAAGGTGGTGCGGGAAATGTTTACTATAATGAGTGTGTGTAGACGGCATCAAGTATTGAACAGCGTACACAAAACATTGTCTATAGCGATTCTACCCCGAACGTTTGAGTGTCAAGGCGTAAATGGAACGTATTATATTCTCAAAGTGGAATATTCATAAGCAGTGTGGGTCAATATCTTTATGGGCTTAGTACACTATAGTTCGCTTTAATCTGGTACTGTATTTTACTTATCCACGTAAATTCACGATTATTCGAACACTAAAATGCGTATTATTATCTATCGTTAAGACAAATGACAGCTCAATGCATGATGAAAGTTATGCAGAAAGCTGCTCATCATGCATTGAACAGTCATCTGCCTAAAAGTGTCTAGTAAATTCTTCTATACAGAAAAATCGAATACTCGAGATTTTACTGTAGTTCAATTAAACATATGGCAAAATAGGAACTGAAGAAAGAAATGAGACAGAGAGAGAAAGTAATAGGCCGGCAATGTGCGATGCAGACGGAGATACATACATTTATCACATAATCTGCCTTGTGTGAGTGTCGTAAACGAGTGCCGTATATCGCGGAAATGCATTAGTGCATTTTTATGCAAATTAGCAATCGTTAGCCAATCGAAGCGCTCATTTAAGCGTTAGCCGATCGTAGCGCTCCATGTGCATCGTCCGTTGTATTACTACACTGTTTGTAAGGAAAGGCCGAAACAGTTGTCAGCTATACACGTATAGCCTGTTTAATTTTCTACGGCATTTTAAGGCTTATTTGATAAAACAAGAATCTTACATTCGTGTTCATTACAAATTGATTTCATGAAACTCGTTTACTATTATGAATATAACGCTCGTGTCATATCATTATAGTAAATTCGTTTCATAAAAGCAGTTTGTAATGAACACTCATGTAAATTCCTCTATATCGAGAGTAAAAGAGAAACATTAATTTTGTATTTGCCATCGCGGTTGTTGTAGTTTAGTAGTAGAGGGGATGTATTTACACCGTTTGTCTTTCAGGGTGGGGATAGAATAAGCGTGTGATTAACTGTCCATGAACCGACTTAAACCCCAAGTGACATTTCTGATTGACCGTTCTATCTTCCCCTATTGTTTGTTATATATTTGTGTGTCTCTATGTGTCTTTTGTTATGCATGTACATTTTCTGTTTTTGTCATAGTGTTGTTCGGGTGGTCGAGCGTTTCCCGCATGACCCATACATGTAATCTTGTATAAACTAATGTATTATGAAAATACCCATAGCATTAAATGTATTATATCAATATGCATTCATAAGTCGGGTTATTGATATTTTCTGATCGAATACGTTGTATTTAGAAATACAAAACTAAATCGGCTATTTAATACATACTCTTTATAAACGAACACACATAGCTGCAGTTGATACTTACGAGTTCTACTGGCGTCTTATGTATTAACCCTTCGCTTGCTATTCACGTCAAGATACCTACCTGTAAATAGTGAAGACCCAGATGAGACAGCTCCTGCAGGAGCTGTCTCATCAGGGTCTGCACTATTTACAAGTTTATTGTGCAACCGGTGCACTCCACAGCAGTCATTGCACTGCGAAATACTTGTACACATTGAAGATATATGTAATTATACAACAGGGCATCGGTTAAGAAGGAGAAATGTATTTTAAAATTCAGCAAGAGAAGGGTTAAGTAAACTATGCCATTACATAGGAATTTCACTACAAACACGCATCACGCGCATCAATGATTTAATATAATGTATATTCATATTCAACGAATATTGTGTTCAACGGACCATTTTCTTTCCAAGGACCATATGATCAAACATTTAAACACAATATACATGTATAGGTTATTCATAATCTATACCTCACAGCGGTAAAACTGACGTTCGGCGACTTGAACACTACTGGCGTATGCAGAATGCATACGTGGGTAAGTAATTGTTGTTCTCAAAGTAGATAGATCCACATTTTTTCTGTAAGTGTCGACGTTTAAGGAACACCCGAAACAATCAGTGCCTTTATAAACAGCCACGTGATCTCAAGTGTTTCAATCTGTCAGAAAAGCAAGCACGTATGTATATGGATTATATTGTAGTGGATGTATTTTCACTGTGAACTATCACAGCGGTGTACAAGCTTGGCATATTGGAAGTCCCAGCTACAAGCATATACACTTATCTGCTCAGTGTCAACTTTTCCTGGCACCTATTCATGTTTAGAGTTTCCTGTAGAAAATGTCACAGACTACCTATCACATGTGTCCTTTTTCTATATACGTTTCTTGTTTTACATGACTTAAACCACCCATTTTTATGTTTGTATCGTGTCGTCATTCCCGTGTCTTCTTAGGTGTATGTGTTCGTGCATGCGTACATGTGTGGTGTGTTCGTATGCACTGCTGAGTGACGTGGTATATGTATTTGTGTCGCGTGGTGTATGAGGCCCGTGTATGTGCGCGCGCATTCGTGCTTGCTTCGTGAGTGAACCTCATTTGTTGTGACTCGCTGTTTCTGTAGTGGATGTGCGGTTTTGTGTTTGTCTGTGTTTCGGTGTCTATTTCTATCCAAAGGGCAATAATCAAATCAATATCTAAGCCAATTAGGGCCTTATAAAAAGCACTATTATTATCTCTACAAACATGCGTACATTGGAACCTATAGAACTCTTATATGTAAAGTCATTTAAGATGTTTGTTATGTCTGGTGCTTGCACAGTATATTGAGATTAATAGTTTGTCCATCGATCTAATGTTGTGTTCGATTATGTTTTATACCAGAGCAACGTTTGTGATTAGGTAGATAATTCATAATTGCTTACTATATGTATCAAGACAAAGATAATATTGCGTACAACTATTCCTATAAGTAGATGCTTCTCTTTTAACTCATTTTCTCCCAGGCTATTTTAGACCCAACCTTTTTTTAATTAATTTACCCAAAAGGAGCATTAACTAGAGAAAAGGATTTTTTTTAGAATTTTGTAGTTTGAAACCATTGTGATAAATGGAGCATTTGCTCCTATAGGAGCAAATGCTCTATTTATCACAATGGTTTCACAGTGTGAATTTCATAGAGGCGTCACTAGGGGGTAATGTGTTAATGCAATACAGTTAAACCCCTCTAAATCGGAATTCTCGTGGGGGTTAAATTAGATAATTTTATGCAGATTGCTGATTCAGGCAGGATGACATTTATGCAGAAAGTTTCTAGAGCAGCATTATGCATGACGTTACCCTGTATTAAGCTACCACCTTTCTCCAGTACCGATGGAACATCAGGGGGGGGGGGGGGGGGCATTGTAGTTTGTTAAAGAAGTTCGTTTAATTTAATTTAATAATGTTGGTGATCTTATAAGATATATAAGATAAGATATATATATTTTTAAATCCTTTTTAGACTGTTTACATAATTGTCTCTTGCGAGAGTTGCTGGTGATGTCAAACCAATAAAACAAAAAGATATAAGAATATGGACTTAAATAGTTTCATTTGGACTGAAACAGTGCTACTACTACATATATTCAAAATAAATAGTGAATAATTAGATACGGCCGTCTGTATGCATTCAATGTTCGAGCTGATATCGACCGAATACAGCATACCCGCAACTGAAATTGATCATAAAATCGATGTATCTTTTTGTACAAGATATGATATATCTATGTCGAGAAGAATAAAATTACCAAATGCTTAGTACTCAGTTTCGTTTGCAATATAGAATGTAAAATCCATCTAAACTGGATGTTAAAATTAGTATCAGTGTATTTCATTAAAATACAGTAGAACCCCTCTATTGCGACCACTTAATGAATAAACATATCTGTCTTTATAAGCAGGTGGTTCCTATAGGAGCTTTCTGCATAACTTTCGACCTGTATTAAGCTACCACCTGCCTCTGCCATTGTGAAATATGGCCCTATTTGCTTGTCGCATTAGAGGGGTTTTACTGAAGTGGCAACTTTCTATATGGCTTCCACAATGGAATTAAGCGTAAGCCTACATAAATAGACATACATGTATATTGGAATTTATCAAAATTTCTGTTTAGAGGGATTTCTCTTTATTATAATTATTATGGTGTTAGCATTTGACACATATAGTTTCAAAGTAGCGGACACATTATAACTATATGGTGAGTCGTATTTACTGTTATATATTGTGATTTGCTCCGATGTGGATTATACATGGAATTTGAAATCAGTATAACTAAACAAATTGCTTGAAACCATTGTGATGAATAGAGTATTTGCTCCTATAGGAGCAAATGCTCTGTTTATCACAATGGTTTCAAACTACAAAATTCTAAAGTTTTGCTTTTCTCTAGTTCATGCTCCTTTTCTGTAGATTTATTCAAAGAGGTTGTATCTAAATATAGCCTATGAGGTAATTGATTAAGGCAGTTTCTACTGTATGACTACCAGTCAGTGCGACGTTTGTATATTTACTAATTTTGAATGTCGCGATGCGAACTCGGGTCCACTTAAAGCAACTGTGTATCAACTGTATCGTGATTGTCTTCCACGTTTGTCTCTCATTAAAGTCCATTATAAAACACCATAGTGTCTGTTACCTCTTAAACCAGTCTCATTACCAATTCAATCATCGGCAATATCTCAATCAAAGACTGCAGCATCACGCTTTAGGTTATTAAGAGAGAAAGCTTTTGACTGTAAACACGGTTTTAATTTCTACAAAGAACGTCATTGAAAAGATATTATAGCTTGACGTGATCCGAAATGATGATGAGTTTAAATTGTCCAAATCCATATGTACCGTCGTTACATGTCACGGTGCTACTTTGAAAGTTTTCATTACAGCGAAATACATACAATAGAGTCTTGCAAAACCTAACATTTTCTGTAAAAGCATGATGGTTGCTGAATGTGGGGTGAAAAGTAATACATAAATTTCCTACAGATATTATTCTGTATCACGTGTGTTCAGTGTTCAACAGCCATATCTGTTTTACAGATACATCCGTGATGACTATATAAAAAAGTTAAAACCGTATTTCCCCAAGTACATGTACGTAAAGCCCAAATGTTCATTAATACCTAGACATATAACCACGTATATTGCAGTTGTTATTAGTATTACATTCCATCTTGCTTTTTTCCACATGTCGGTGTGTCCTTTCTATTGTTTCGTATAAACTGGTTTAAGAGATGAACACATTCTGGATTAAAAACGTCTTGACTTGTGACTATTGGTCTAGCTAAAAACAGTATTGCTAATCAAAAATGCATATACATATTATACTCGATTATTCGAATTTTCTGTATGGAAGAATTTCGACTCTTTTAGACAGGTGGCTGCTTAATGCATGGTGAAAGTAATGCAGAAAGCTCCTAGCTGCATTACTTTCATCATGCATTAAGCTGCCACCCGTCTTAAAGATCGACAATAGTACGTAATTTCGTGTTCGAATAATCGAGATTTTACTGTATTATGTCTATTTAGATTAGTCTATATTGCATTAGTTGCAGGTTACTGTATTGTAGTGTCCTTTCGCCTCAGTATCGTTCTAAAAAACAATCCTCAAATATGTTTGGTATTAACCCTTCGCTTGCTATTCACGTCAATATACCTACCTGTAAATAGTGAAGACCCAGATGAGACAGCTCCTGCAGGGTCTGCACTATTTACAAGTTGATTGTGCAACCAATGCCCTCCACAGCAGTGATTGCACAGCGATATACTTGTACACAGTGAAGATATATGTAATTATACAACAGGGCGTGGGTAAAAATGGAGAAATGTATTTTAAAATTCAGCAAGAGAAGGGTTAAGTGTTTCATTCTCTTAATTCCATAGTTCTCATGTCATCTAGTCGTTGATCGGCGATAGTACTATGGTTTTCCACCAAGCATTGAGAAGTAAGTATACCGTCTAACGTTGTACATTGGAACATCTGGCATTCCTGATTTGAATACCATTATAACGTAAGTTTCCGTGTTATTGTTATGCCTACATGTAAAAAATAGCAATGAAATAAACATAAAATAGTTGTGCTACAAACGAGGGTACTAAATGGTATTATAATATACAGTAAAACCTCTCTATAACGGCCACAAAGTTACATCATGTATGTTGTGTCAAAGGCAGGTGGTTACTTAAAGCAAGATGAAAATAAACCGAAAGCTCATATAGGAGCATTCTGTTTTAATTCCACCCTGCTTTAAGCAGCCAACTGCCCCAATTAACACAATTTAGTGGCCGTTACTGTATGCTAATCAGTTCAGTGCCAAATAAATATCTGCTAAGATTATCCTCAACTAAAGGTTTCAAAAGTGCATTTTCTTCAGTTACTTTATATGACTACAATCAGTGTCAAAACAGTTTGGATCCTAAGGAGATGCAGATTGTCTCAGCGTCTCCGCTGGATCCAAACTCTCAGTAAAGGCTATCGCGTACGGTGGCGAAAAAAAATAATAAGAGACAAAATCATTGACCTGGAATTCGAAAGATATTATCTTGCTCAAACAAATAATAACTGCTTAAACCCCAATATTTTGTAATATTCACTTTCTTCTGAATTGTTCAATCTTCTGATTCGATTGAGAAATTATAGACAGTGTCACAAGCCTGATAAGACGCCCGAGCTACTTGCAAACGCAAGTCAGATTGCGCCTAATATGATGAGGGTTACGTTTGCAATGTAAAAACTATATTCGTCGCCCAAATAGTCAAAGTAAATACTTATTCTTAAAACTAATCTTCTTTCAAGGCATTTCCTATTGAGTATTTGTTTTGGCGTCGACCGGGACACAGGTGTTGCCTTGCAAATTTGTCTGGAGTTTTCAGTAAAACATTATGGTCAAGGGACATATAATAGCAACTAAGAGTTACTGCGTGTCGATGTCAGATTATCACTGCGACACTGTCAACTTTTATTAACTTTGCCATGCATTACCGGGCAAGTAGCTTTAGATCGACAATCAGAACGTTGTTCCCCAGGGATAATCAATGACACATTTATCTGCCACCGAATCCTGTAAAAGCCAGTAAGTTCAATAATCACAGGACAGATGTAGTTTTTATCGCAATTTCCAACAAAAAAGGTCAGAGCATGAGCGAAAAATGCTTCCACCCAGAGTTATTATTATATACAGTCAAACCCTGCCCAAACTGAACTTTAACACAGGTAAGTTTTGGGGGATTTATGCAAGTGACTGTTTAATGCAGGGTGAAAGTCGTGCTGAAGTATCCCTTAGGAGACGTTCTGCGCGACTTTCAACCTGCATTAAAATGACACCTGTCTGAAAAACCGACACTGATACTAACTTTAACGTCCGTTTTAGAGGGGCTTTACCGTATTACATATCATTGAAATGGCACTTTTGCCCCGATCCGTAAATGCCTAAAACTCTTATATATTTGGCCAATTACACGTCAAAACGTCGGATTGTGTTTGTGTAAGTATGATTTACATGTCTAGAGTTACGGCATTATTTAGAGAGAGAAAAAACAACATTTGCTAGGAATGTATCTTAGTCGTTTGAGGTACAACCGTCCAAATTGATGTTTTGCCCTTGAAAGCATTCTTCATATCCTTTATGTGTCTAATATGTCTGCCTGGATCAACATGATATCCACTCGTATGTATATTACATACACATCGAACCGTTGCTGTAAAAACGCTTACGCTTTCAAATGACAACGTATACGTTCGTATAATACGGTACATATACAGATTTCTCTCCGCAAACGTCATTGAAATCAGCAATGCTTAGAGGCATAAGGTAGTGTACTGCGGGACGAATGTTGTACGGGTTTCCGATCTGCTCTGACATTTTCTTTGTCAAATATTGTCGTCTTCAAAAATGTATATAAAATGCTACAATATTCGTTTATTTAACGTGCTCCTCTATTTCTTTCAAGAGCATTACAAGAGTAACAGACAGTTTGGAACCTGATCTTTCTTAAGCACTACAAGAATAGCAAATGGCTTGGATCCTGATGATACTCCAAAGTACTCGGCGTCTCATCTGGATCCAAACTGTTTCCATAAGTAGTCACGGCATTGCAGCGAAAGAGTCAAACAACTCTAAGCAAACACCTTCTGTTATACACAAAAGTATTTGCAAATCCAGTGATCGCTTAACCCTTCGCTTGCTTTCACGTCAATATATCAACCTGTAAATAGTGAAGCCCCAGATGAGACAGCTCCTGAGCTGTCTCATCAGGGTCTGCATTATATGCAAATTGATTGTGCAACCAATGCACTCAACAGCAGTGATTGCACAGCGAAATACTTGTACACAGTGAAGATATATGTAATTATACAACAGGGCATGGGTAAAAAAGGAGACATGTATTTTAAAATTCAGCAAGAGAAGGGTTAATATAAATTATACTGTGTATATCCAAATGTTTACACACCATGGGTTGGAAACACTGTCTGTATAAAATGTCAATTTATTATATTGCTGTATGTTTAGGCTGATTGAACACAGGCTTATTCGAACTCATTCGAGTGATATTCCTCAGACATTTTAGATCTCGTATAGTGCAAAGCTACAATATATCAATGGAAAAGTCTTGGTAGTCAAATTTGTGAAACATTAATTATCGATCTATTTAGCTTGGTCTGTTGTCAAGATGTATATCGAATAATACATGTACTGAGTGTTAGGTTTTTTTTAAATGTATTGTAAGCTGATCATAAGTTTCTTATGACAGTAATATCCATAGCAGTAATAATTATTTAACCCATTACCTCATAGGCTATATTTAGATACAACCTCTTTGAATAAATCTACCGAAAAGGATCATTAACTAGAGAAAATGAAAATTTGGGAATGTTGTTGTTTGAAACCATTGTGATAAATAGAGCATTTGCTCCTATAGGAGCAATGCTCTTTTTATCACAATGGTTTTACAAAATGACTTTTACAGGGTCGTCAAAAGTGGTCAATATGAGGGAATAGGTAAAGGGTAATAATAAGCAAAATGTAGAAAACAGCAACAGCATAAGTAAATATGTTCTATAATGTGACACCCCATTTGTTTATTGTTGTTTTGTTTAACACAGGTGAAAATATAATCAATCAACTATTTCAATTTAAACTTGATGTACTAAAGTTTTAGTAATAATGCAAAAACAAGTCAGCGTAATCACTACTCATGTTTTTAAAAGTCACCACAATGTGCATTCATTCTTATTGCCTCACTAACTATGCTACTTCTAAAGATAAAAAAAGATGGCCTTTGCTCTTTTGGCGCCATATGTGA
The DNA here is from genome assembly GCA_963576725.1 of Azorinus chamasolen. NCBI lineage: Eukaryota > Metazoa > Mollusca > Bivalvia > Cardiida > Solecurtidae > Azorinus > Azorinus chamasolen. Next base: position 59,919,040 of record OY755251.1, read on the forward strand.
ATATGTGATGACATGTGCCAGGAGTGTAGATGCAGAGGAGACGGGGAGTAACTGTGTGTCTCCTCAGGTTCAAAACTGTTTGACCCTGATTATAGTTTGGTAAAGAAATTAAGAAAACATCATTTAACCCTTTACTCTGTGAATATCCATGTAAGAAATAGTACCATCATGAACAACCATTCGCAGAATTTAAATAATAGCACTATGAACATACTATTTTCATGACAGAAACTGTATAATCTGATCTATATTTAATTTATATAAAAAAGGAGCTGTCTGATCTGGGTCTACTCTTTTTGCAAAGGTGTAGAAAGTAGTATTTATGGAGTAAAAGGTTAATAAAAACCAAGCAGAGGAAAATCTTATTTGGTGCCAAAAGGTTTAAACGTGATAATAATAGTGTATTTCTATACTGCTCAGTAGTAACGTATGCTTTCCTCGTAGAAATACATGTGGCTACATTGAGCACCTAACTGCTGTAAACTAGCATCAAGGTAGGACACAAATCAGGCAGGTAAATAAGAAATGACACGCGAAAGTCCGCAGCAACACCAAAGGCAACTGTTACTCGAACAGTAAAACACGACACTCGTGGTCCGTACAAAATTATTGTCACAATAGATTAGACAATTTATTTATTTTCTAGTGTAGTTTCGTGAAAACTAACTGTAAACTGTATTATACTTTGAATTACGTAGTTACATCTGTGTCATTAACAACAATAGAATACCGCACTATTCCCTGACAGAAAACTGTATATTTGGTATCAGTATTGAAAAGGTCTTTCCTAAATAAAGGTCATTTTAGGAAACTTTCGAACAGCTAACCATAAAATGATTTCACATTTAATTGTGCCATTCGTGTGAAATATGGTCTTGTACTAATACCTTAAGAATCTACGCTCTCGCAGAAGTTTATAATTTATCAATAGGTGTCAAAGCATTTTATCAAAATGCTTATAAACCACATACAGGAGAAATTCTCATGGGTCTCGTAAAACATTCAAGATTGATAAAGATTGATAGTGAAACAGTTTCAATGCTCAATAGTGAATTAAATAAATTCAAGTTTAATAATAGTTGCAGTTACAAATCACAGAGCTCTAAAGTGCCTGCAGTTGCTTAATGTTTTTTGTCAACTTAACGTATATCTCATTTAAAAACGATCGATAGCTATAAGGTAAAACATATTTTGATAATTGCGAAAGCCTCCTCGTGATTGCGTACATGTGTTTGGTCTGGTCCGGATAGTTTAGTATCTAGAGTGCTGGCGTCGGTAATGGCAAATCGCAGGCTGGACCTTTGGTCGAGACATACAGTAAAACCTCTCCATAACGACCACTAAATTGTGCTAATTAGTTGGTATTTAGAGCATGTGTCTGCTTAAAGCAACGTGAAAGTAAAACAGAACGCTCCCATAGGAGCGTTCTGTTTTACTTTCACCTTGCTTTAAGCAGCCACCTGCCTTTAACACAAACAAATTGATGTAATTTAGTGGTCGTTATAGAGAGGCTTTACTGTACTAATGTCAGTAATAACACAGCATTAGCAGCTCGCTTGTTAACGCTAGGCAGTATTGGGTAAGTGCTACGAATGTTGACTGGTCGGCAAGGTGTCATTTTATAATGTGTCTGTGACATGCTGTATTAGTCTGGCAGCATTACGTCTAACTCAAATAGAAACGCCGTCACGGTACAATTGAAATACGCAAGGATGTAAACCCAACACACACGAACGCAGACACACATGCACGTACCTGTTTGACTTTGTATATAGCAAATTTAGGACGCCATATATGACTTGTTGAGTATGGATAAATTGGTGAGACGACACGGGACAATTCAGTGTGAAGCATATGTTTTGTTTAGTTTGATTATCAATACCAATCAGTTTCAACATTTATATCGAAATCAGAGAAAGTTCAATACACCAGGTAAGAAGCACATTTTATACAACATTCGTATATTGTTAATAATAAAAGAGCTGTTTCAAACACAGTGGTTTAGCAACTACCTCAGAAAGCTGTATGCAAGGTTTCACGAACGCAACAGTAATTCCTACATGAACTGCTCTTCACCGTGGTGAAATAATAACCAAGACGACGGTCCGAGTTCAGATAATAACCAAGACGACGGTCCGAGTTCAGAATTGTATTGTCCTTATTCTTCTAAATTCATTTTCCAGACCCCCGAATACACATATCCCAACCCTATTCACAGTAAAAACCTTCAAACCGGAATTCTATCGGAGAAGAATTTAGATACCTTTAGGCAAGTGGGTGATTTATGCAGGGTGAAAGTCATACACAAAACTCCACATTGAGAGGCTTTCTGCCTGACTTTCACCCTGCATTAAGCTGCCTCCTGTCTCGAAGACAATTATTTATACCACATTTAACACCCGGTTTAGAGGGAATTTACTGTATTTATGTTATCCCCATTAAGTATACATTAAATTTCTCTGTTACAAAGTATATTGTTACACATTCGTAAACACACTCATAATAATGCACTTCCCATGATTCTGTCACTCGACTCACACACTGCTGTAGCAAAACAGCACCAAATGGAAACTATTTGTTGATTATTACTCATTCATTATATGTAAGTTTAGAGGGCAAAGTAAACAGAATATTTGCTGGTAATCGTCCACTGGCATCGATATGTTCAGCATACAGGAGCCCTCTGGTCTGTGTCTACACTGTTTGTCTATATCATTTCTAAGGCACACAGAGCACCGTGACGTCAATCCCGACAGTAGGGGTTTTCCATTGAAAAGTATCCATACAAGTCCAGTTGATGGATATTGAAAACACATCATCCCCTCTTGAAAGCGGAGAGGCAGCAGGAATTGGTTATACAGGATAGCAAATAAACCACCCCAGGCTGACAAAGTCAAATATTTCACTATCATGTTGGCCAAATGTAGGAGTCTGTATTTGTTCTCATAAGATGTATATGTCTATCCCTAAGTTTGTTTACATAACGAGCAATTTGTTAGTACGAAAACGCATGGATCCATTTGTCTGAAGATGTAAGTCGAATATGAAATTTCTGATCATACCATGCTGCTGCCGCGAGACTGAATTGCCACTGACAATGTTTTAGGCATATACATAATCACGATCACCGGCGAAATAATTCACCCATTCGCGCCCATTGGATTATTCCATGTTTATATATTGGATTAGTCCATTTTTTATCTAAGGGGTGCCTGGTCTAAAGTTTCAATTTCGTTTTGTTTCATATTGAAATTCCTTTCAGCAAACAGTGTAGACTCTGATCAGAGTCTACACTGTTTGCCTACGTCCCATATATGGGACCGTGGGAACAAATGGGTTAATATAAGTCGTTATGGAATAAGACGTTAATCAACTTATTTTGGTATATATTATCAAAATACGTCACGGGAATGGGCTGCTATACATTTAGATAAATAATTCGAAGAAGGAGCATTTGTCAGACAAGAACCCGTTCGAGTAAACACATTTTAATATCATCATAAAGAAATTGATTATTCTATGTATTATCCCTTTATTCAATGAACATTATTGTAAGAAAGTATGACATCATGAATGAATATCAATTTGAATATATATTGTTTTATATAACATTTAGCACATGGGCACGGGGAATTTGAACATGGCAAAAACTATGGAATCACATTTACATGTATATTAAATTATAAGCAAACAAAGAAGACTCTAATCAGACGGCTCCTATTGAAGCCTTCTGGTCTGGGTCTTTAACACGTGGAAGAACACTTTAGATAATATATTACATCATACGTCATATATGACGTCAAACATCGGAAAACGATCTTCACATGTCATTAAACGGGCGGAAAGAAATCTAGATCTACACTGTTTTGCTTATGTGAGAAAAAGAATCTGATGTTCGTTGTCTTTTAAGATCACATGTTCGTAAACTCACCAAGCTCTACTATCATTATCAAGTAGAGTTCAAACGAACGGCATATAACTTGAGTCTAGTTTCCTACTACATTGCCGACTAACACTACGGGTACAAGCATTGCACAAAAATTCTACGGACGGACGTCTTAATTTTTGCTCCTAGTTTCCTACCACTTGGAAATATTACACTACACACACACACACACACGAGTAAAACAAACATTCTGTAAACGGGCACAGAATATATTTCTTGCGCCTGGTTCTCTTATATGTCGCCTACTCATAGTATATATACATTTGTATCAGAGTTACAGTTAAAATTCGTACTCAAATACTAAAATTGTCATTTCTCCACCAAACCATATACTGTGACGAAGAGACGATTCTAAAGAGTGGTCACAGTATTGGGTTTGTTGGGGACAATATAGGAGTTATTCTTGAAAATATTTAAATTTACGCATCTTATCTGTACCTCTGCATGTGTTGGAAGGTATCGAGTATGGATTATCTGAGTTGTTCAACCACTCTCATGTTTGAACAAATACAGTCTGCTAAGACTCTGATCTGTTACAATATTTGCTTACACCCGATGTGTTAAACGTGTTCAGAAAACAAATGTTTACCGAGTGTAAAACAGATTAGACTATGAGGAGACGCCGAGTTTCTTGGCGTCTAATCTGGACATACGGTGTTTGAAAATGACCAATGGTGTGTTTTCTATATATTCAAGCGGAGTACATGCTGCCTTTAAAGTAACGAATCTGTTTATATTTTGGGTCAGCTTCTGACATATATTGAATTCAACGGCATTTACAGAGACACGCTGAAGTGTTCACTGAAGTACTATAATTATACATCTATTCATTTTAAATAGCATGACTAACGTTAAGGTAAAACAGTTGCTATGTCAATCAAATGCTAAAGCGCTCAGACAAGCTTACAAACCGAGAGCATTCGAGATTTGTAATGTTTGTGTTATCTGTATAACAGAACGTTTTGGCGGTGCGAAATGACTTATGGGCTGGATATGGGTCCTTGGAGATGTGTATATCCATGGAAAATAATCTATATACCGCATCAGTTGCATGTGTTGTACCGAAAAGAAATCTAACAATATTCAAAAAGCTCTACAGTGGCGTACCTGAAATACCAAGATATCAATGGCGTGTATCTATAGGCGTCTTGTGAGGTCACATTATCTCGTATGTGGACAGCTCCACAGGACAAGGATCCATATGCTTATGTGTTTCGCAAACAATATGCACGAAACCTCGGGGCGAGGCGTCTCATCGTCGGCTTCGTTGTTTTTCAATTACAGTAGAACCTTGTCTTAAGCGATCTTTTATTAATTGGACATAGGAATCTTAAAAAGCAGGCGATTGCTTAATCAGGGCAAAAGTAATGCAGAAAGCTCCTAAATGAGCTTTCTGCATTACTTTTGACCTGTATTAAACTACGATCTGCCTTACAGACAAATAAATATACCTCGTTTTCTTAGTCGCTTAAGACAGGTTCTACTGTAGATAATACAACTGCAAATACCGATGGGTATGAAAGGAACGTGTTTCTTTTCTTTACACACACACAGGTGGGGTTTTTTTTAAAAAAAAAAAGACGCAGAAGTGTGTTTCATAAGACAAGTGTAAAAAGGTGTTTACATTCCATTTATGAACAAAATAGTATGTGCATTTATACTGTTTGTTATATATAAGTGTATCCTAGCTACCGTTGTGCGACAGGCAACACATGGATTCCACTTACGTAGTAACACTCATTTCGTTGTCAGTGAAGACGTTTATTAAACAAGGTCAATTTACAAATTAGTTTCCTTTGATCGCTGAATATTTAGAGCGGAATGACCTTTCAATGTTCAGCGCTTGAGTCGATTCGGTATGAAATTCTGCTAGTGGAGTCTGAATTACAAGTAGTTGGTGCTGAGAGCTTGATCTGGGCCTACAGTGCATAATTATAGTACATACACGTTTATTTCATCATTATACGTTAAAGCGAACTAGCATGCTTTAGAAATGCAAAACAACATATACGAACGATACTCAGGCATGTTGTTACATTATCAAAATTAACGAAATACATGTAGTTCATGGTGAAATACAGTTGAACTGAGATATCTCGAACTTCAAGGGATTATAATTATGAATTAGTTTCTCAAGTTCACAGCTAAATGCAGGTCTACAGTAATGCTGAAAACTCCCATAGGAGCATTCTGCATTAGTGCAGACCTGCATTTAGCTGTGAATTGTGTTTCTAGATATGCGTAGTGATACATTTAAGAGCAATTCTGTACTGTAAGATGCTGGAAGGACTGAACTTTTAGCTCGAGTTATCCCGAAGTTCGACTTATCCGAGTTCGAGATATCGAAGTTCAGCTGTAGTTTTATCTACTATTGCTGTACCAGATGTATATGATGAGACACGTCTTCAGCAAATGAACAGTGTAACTGGTAGTAACGATTCCGTTTAACCCTTTACTCCGTTAAATATTCATGTTAGAAAAATGATATCGTGGACATTAATAAGATTCAATTTTATAATGGAACGCGTTTTAGCCATGGCAGAAACTGTAGAGTCAAACCGCTCTGCTACCGTTTGGTTAATTTAACTCTTTTTGCGTAGGCCAATAAGAACGAAAACAAAATAGTTACGCAAACATATTCAAAGCTGTGTCGATGTGCATATCGAAACCAACTTTAAAGTAAGATAATTATAATGTACATAACATCCGAAGATGCCCAGATTGAAATGTTTTTTATATTGTATTTGTAAATGATTTAAATACTGATAGGCTTTTTTGTGTATGGTACTTTAAATAAGGTATAATAGTGAGAACATAGTATACTCATTGTTAACTTTAACCTGCAAGTTACAGTACTGCACTCGTCAATTAAACAATCGTTACGTCCAGGGTGTGACAATGAACAAATAAAATGACTGCGATAGAGAGAAGGAAATAGGAAGGAAAGAGGACCAAATTACGTACCATGGATTAAAACAATTTATTAGCAACTCGGCATATCAGGGATGTTCAAGGTATCAAAAACAAACACCTTATTATGGCTAACAACAGCAGAAAACATACTTTGGTAAGATATTAATTCTGCATCGGCTTTAAATTCGTGCTTTTATTGTGATGAATGTTCCCTGGTAGAATAATTAAAGTCTAACGTAAAGCATAAATCCCAAAGAGATCGTGTTTTAATGTTTACCAAACATTATATTAAAGTATTAAATCGTTGTATCTTGTTCTTATCCGATAAAATAAAAGGATACGAGCTTACGTGCATTAGTTTGTGTAATCGGATCGACAATTTCCGCAACTTATTTATTTCGGTATTACCATGTTCATATTATGGTACGGGAACAAAGTTAAACAGTATATTTACTTCGCCCGTATGTTGCATGTCGTAAAATAACAGGGAGCATATTAAATACTGGTAACCTTACCGTACCTCAATATAGTGAATGCCACACATTATTAACGTGGATTTAAGTAGGCTCCTCTATGTATGTAGAACATGATTGTTCTTTTCGGGTGGAGACCATTTTAATGACATTCAAATAACACAGTACTTAGAGTCCCGCTAAAGCGACCATAATTAAAAAATTATGTTTTATTACCACAGGGTACTGTAATCACATGTGATAGAATAACGCTGGGTAAAACTTCCTATGTAGTATACTTTATGCATCACCAAATCCCTGTATTAAGCTGCCACCTGGTTTAAAATTCCAGAATTAGACATCAATGCGTGATTGTATTAGGTTTGATGGTACTTTCCTTTGGGTTTTACTCATCTATATCCAGTGATTATGTCTGTCAGATTGGTAAACAGTATTGATGTGTATTTAGTTGATTAAATACACGAACTCACTTGTGCATGTTTTCGAATCTTGTTCGACTTATACCGATTGATGGGTGTAGTTAAAATCAAATACCTGTGCTGCGAAGGTTTTCAATCGTTGTGATTACTTACCTAAAAAGAACAACATCTTAAACTCAATAAATTAGCATTGTAGATCACATTTGTTTTATATTAAAAGCGTATATATTTCAGAGCTACAGATAACGGTGCATACTCAAATACTAAATTCATCATTTCTCCGCTAAACCCTGCTGCGACCACCTTTTAGAATCGTCTCGAAGAGACGATTCTAAAAGGTGATCACAACATAGGGTTTAGTGGAGAAATAAAGAAGTTATAATTGGAAATATTTTAATTTACACATCTTATCAGGAGCTCAGCATTCCGTACACGTTTACACTAGATGTTTAAAAGGTCGGATAATTGTTGATACAGACAATGCATCTCCATTGAGGTGAGGTGCAGAGATATTTGTCGGAAACAATATCACTGATGGAATTGATAATGAGATTGGTTTAAGATATTGCCGACAATATGTTGTCTATACAATGGATTTAAGTAAATGCAAATTGCAAGATAATCAGGGTACAGGTTTGACAATTATATACAGTAAAACCGGAATTTTAATAGAGAATAATTTAGATACTTCCATGAAGGAAGGTGGCTGCTTAATACCTTCCATCCTGCATTAAACTGCCATCCGGTACGTCTCTAATGTCATTATGCATACCAAATTGAACGACAGGTTTAAGTTGGGTTGATTGTATCGACATTATAACGATCAACAAATGCAGTATCATGCTGGATACATGTACCAACAATAAATCTGACGACATTCGGTACCGCAACATGACTGTACCAACGGAACAACAACACACTAGCAAAATGGGATATCAAAGTGATACATTGTACATCAGCAATTTATGCCAATACAACTTTAAGCAATACTCAGCTACACAAAATTGATCAGTGATAAGGAATGCAAATACGACCTACAACTAACACCGAATTTTTAATCTACAAACATGGAGATGTAGATCTGTTTTCAACAGGATACAACAAAACGCTGCTATCACGCTAGGCTAGGAATGTTTGAATTGAGTGCATTGTGGTTTGTAAACAGTGTAGACCCAGAAAGGAGTTACTCGAGAACATACTAACCGAGAACAGTATATACCCTATTGAGTTACTCAAGAACATACTGACCGAGAACAGCATAGGCCCTATTGAGTTACTCGAGAACATGCTGACCGAGAACAGTATAGACCCTATTGAGTTACTCGACAACATACTAACCGAGAACATTATAGACCCTATTGAGTTACTCGAGAACATACTGACCGAGAACTACATAGTTACTATTGAGTTACCCGATAACATACGTAATGAGATATCCCTCTTTCTCTGTCTCTCTCTGTCTCTCTCTATGTCTCTGTCACTCTCTCTGTCTCTCTCAAACTATTTCTCTCTCTCTATCGGTATTTTTCTATTCCTGTACCCCTCTCTCTCTCTTCTCTCTCTCTCTCTCTCTCTCTCTCTCTCTCTCTCTCTCTCTCTCTCTCTCTCTCTCTCTCTGTTGCTGCCTCTTTCTGTCTATGTCTCTCTCTCTCTGTCTCGCTCTCTGTCTCTATGTTTTTTCGTCTGTCTATGTATCTCTGTCTCTGTCTCTGGCCCTGTCTCTCTGTCTCTGTCTGTCTGACGCTCTGTCTGTATGTCAGTGTGTGTGTGTGTGTCTCTCTCTCTCTCGCTTTCTCTCCCCTCTCTGTGTATGTCTGTCTTTCTATGTCGCCCAGTCTCCCTGTCTCTCTCCCGCTTTTCATACCTTTAACACTTAATTCCGTAAAGGTCATTTCCATCCTTCCAGTGTACTTCTTTCATTACTTTATAAATTGGCTGGCGAGCTTATTGTAGAGGAAATGAAATTGCAGACACTACTGAATAATCACCAATTTACTCAATCTTGTCGTTTGGATCCACATTAACCTATTCCCTCATACTGACGCCTTTTTAACGTCTCTGTAAAAGTTACTTTGTGAAACCATTGTGATAAATAGGCGCAAATGCTCTGTTTATCACAGTGGTTTTAAAAACTACATAATTCTATTTTTCATTTTCTCTTGTTAATGCTCCTTTTCGGTAGATTCATTCAAAGAGGTTGGATCTAAAAATAGCTTATGAGGGAATGGATTAAACATCCATTATATCGAAGTGTCTGTATTAACCGCCTGAATATGTGACATCCATGTACGTTCATCTGCAGACAGTGATGACATAGAACAGAGGGCTTTTTTATCAGAGGGTTCCTATATGGTATGGGTATTTATAATTTTTCATTCAAAATATTCTAGAAGGTTTAAGCTATTTATACTGAGTATGGACTAAGTTTAAAAACGGATGGGCTATTCCACTGTGATAATTAAGCGCTGAAAGGGATACAGTAAAACCTCTCTATAACGGCCACTAAATCATATCAAGTATTTTGTATGAAAGGCAGGTAGCTGCTTAAAGCAAGGTGAAAGTAAAACAGAACGCTCCTGTAGGAGCGTTCTGTATTACTTTCACCTTGCTTTAAGCAGCCACCAGTCCTACACACAAATTAATTAACACAATTTAGTGGCCGTTATAGAGAGGTCTTACTGTAGTACACTTCTTGACAGCAACACACTTCATACTAATCATACGCTGTATAATCTTTTGCATTCCTACACAATATCATCTGCTGAAACTGATTCAATTTATTTACTAAACATTAGTTCTTCATCATTTTAAACACCAATGCTAATATAATTATTTACGTGTGTAAATGTCCGCATATATATTAGATGTACCACGACCTCTGAGTAATGACCTTTGGAAATACAGTAAAACCCCTCTAATGCGACCACTAAAACAAGTATAATTCCTAGTGATAAGTGCAAGTGGTAGGAGCTTTCTGCATAGGAGCTTTCTGCATTACTGTTGTCCTGCATTATGCAACAAACTGCTTATAAAGACAGCCATGTTTATTCATTAAGAATTCGCATTATAGTGGTTCTACTGTACCGTCACGCCTCAAAGCTTTTTGTTTATATATAGCGTATTGCACTTGATAAGTAAACAATGAATTTATTAATGTAGAAATGAGTTTGTGCTAAGTACAGTACTTGAGAACAACACATTCTAAGCGTGCATATGGGACTCACTGATACTATACCGATAAAGAAAACCAATTTAAATGGCGTTTGCGTATAGTGTTCTGTAGCGCGCATTATTCTCCGCTGTTATTGTTCTACGACACTCGGTACGACTCGTTGTTTGATCAACTACAAGACAATGGGAGAGCATCATGATTATTTACCTAGCATCTTATTTCGACCCAGGTCGTCTGCACGTGGCACCATGCATTAGTTCAAAGTATACAAATAAGACAATGGGTGTCTGGAAGCCCGATTCCCATCAAATAAGTCTCTGATGTCACCAGGATGCCATTCAATATTGTTATCAGTATCGCATGATAAACGTTCATAAACAAAAATGCAACTATAAATATCGTGCCCATTAATTGTAATATGTTTAGGCTTTACGATTAATTGCGTGAATTGAAGTCACTTGACCCGTATTATACTACGCTCAACATGACTAACATTCACTAACATCTAGGATCCAGTTAATACGTAGTTAAGTAACTCGGCGTCTCATATTTATCGTTCGGTCTATCATGTCTTTGATTATGGATTTTTTTGCAAAGAAACTGAATAGAACCCCCATTTTCAAACATGAATTAGATGATACTTTAAGTAGATCTTAAAAGAATTGTTTTGCGGCAAAAGTTTTAAAGATAGCCAATACACATTGTCATGAATACACTACCCATTCTCATCCAGTGCATGTTTTGCCTACGCAGCACTTTATCATATACAGTAAAACCTGTCTTAAGCGACTTTGAATTGAGTGAACGTAGAACTCTTAAAAAGCAGGTGGTTGCTTAATACAGGGGAAAAATAATGCAGACAACTCGTATAGGTTTTTTCTGCATTAGGTTTGACATGTATTGAGCTACCACCTGCCCTGCAGACCGATAATCAGACCTCCTTTTGAAGGTCGCTTAAGACAGATGTTCTACTATATACGGCTGTGACAAACGTTTGTTATGATTGACAATTGGATTCAACCATTTCTGACACGCGAACACACCCTATATCGCCCGGACAGGATATCGTTATGTAGCAAAAAAAAAACACGATTAATTAACATTTAGCTTGCTATGGGCTGATGAGTGAATACCTATGCAAACAGTTTGGATCCAGATGAGACGCCGAGTAACTCGGCGTCTCATCAGGATCCAAACTGTTTGACACCCTGATTGCATTTTGGTAGACACATTGATTATAGCTTGCAATTTGAAAATGTTGTAGTTGAAAAATTCTGTAAAAAATAATTTGCTCAGCAGGCTAAAGGTTATTTTTTATTTGTACTGGTCAACTACATGCATGAACGAGCACATGACATTTTATATAATTAATATACGAGTTCATAAGCAAAGAGATCAGACACCGATCAGACGGTTCATACCGAAAGTGTCTGATCTGGATATACTCTGTTTGAAAACACAACACGTTAAAAGTCATATCTAGGGATATATTGGTTTAATCACGCCTTTGGCGAATGAGGAGATTTCATCACAGTACGATAGGTGATTCTGCTGGATTAAGGGATGATTAGTTGCGCCAGTCGTATCATTTGTAAACTTTTACCCCGTTTTATTGTATTATTATAAGTAATCTTGCATTAACCCTTTCGCTGCCAATGCCATATATGTGATTACCTTTATGCAAACAGTTTGGATCCAGATGAGACGCCGAGTAACTCGGCGTCTCATCAGGATCCAAACTGTTTGTTACTGTTACTATGTTTTTGAAACAAAAATGAAGAAAATAAAACAAAATGAAAATTTGTAGCAGACGACAAAGTTAGCAGACGACAGAGTTTGGCAGCGAAAGGGTTAATCTTTTCCCTGTTCTAGATTTAGAGTCAATTTTCAATACCTACTGAATATTCACGGGCAAATTGTTATAATAACATACGGAAAGTGGAACATCATAGTCATTTTGGAAACTAAAGAAACAGATCTATCAAAGCCCATTAGCAATCAAAGCAGACCCTGGTCTGGGTCTACTCTGTTTGCAAACGTTTGAAAACACGTTTATATAAACTCAGTTATAGTACAAAGCAATGAAGACGGTCTATCGACTACAGCAGAAATATATACAATGTATTGCTCACTGCGTTGACTGTCTAAATGTTAAAGTTTCTTCATTAATGTACTGAACGTAAGAAACACTCCAACACACTTACACAATACTAACCACTGATGTACCAAAGATCCCGTCCTAAACAGCCATTCGTTTATTGAAAATAGTAGTCTTAAAAAGCAGGTGGTTGCTTAAAACATGGCGAATGCAATGCAGAAAGCCCCTATACGTATGGCCTGCATTAAGCTAGCAACTGTCTTACATACCCATATGATTGTCGATTAAGAAGGTGGAGCTCTCTGCATTACGTATAGCCTGCATTAAGCTACAACCTGCCTTAAAGACCAATAAGAATGTTTTAATGTATTTAAAAGAAATTCACATTGTAGGTTACTTATCGCTCCGATACATATCTTGCTAAAGAAAACACATCTAACCATCCTCCGATATATATCTTGAGTAACGAAAACAATACCTGGCCATCCTTATGTATATAACAGAGATAGAGCACATCCCCCACACAAACGCCCCATGTCTTCTCTGTGATTTGTTTTCTTCACTAAGAACAGCGTGTATTCATGAAGAATATCAGAAGAGACTATATATACACCGAGGCAAAATACAGTTGAATAGACGAACATTTGATATTTGATGCAAATCATAATATCATGCATGGTTAATATTTATATATTCCGCAGTTCGTCAGCGTAACGCATAATGTGCCCCGTGTTAATATTTACAGACACCATGGGCCCCGTTCTGCAAACTACCCCACGACAGACAAGTAGCGTAAGGACTAACATACAACGATGCCAACTGTCGTCCGGAATTAACCTTAACCCTTCGATTGCTATTCACGTCAATATACCTACCTGTAAATAGTGAAGACCCAGATGAGACAGCTCCTGCAGGAGCTGTCTCATCAGGGTCTGCACTATTTACAAGTTGATTGTGCAACCAGTGCATTCCACAGCAGTGATTTTACAGCGAAATACTTGTACACAGTGAAGATATATGTAATTATACAACTGGGTATGGATAAAGAAGGAGAAATGTATTTTAAAATTCAACAAGAGATGGGTTAATTATAACGTGTTATAATTTCGGTTATCTGAATAGAAATTCATGGCATAGAATCAGACCGTATGATACGTTCGGTCATGCTGTCCTTTGTAAAACGAGACCCATGTGAAATTACATATTTAATCAACAGTAGCATTTCACTAATAAGACAACCAAATACACTTTTAATGTATTAACTTAAAAACAAGTTGCAGATTAAGGAAAAATAATGTTTACGGAAAGTTTATTCACGAGCTTTCTGCTTTATACTCGGTCTGCATTAAGCTACCACATGCTTTTTAAACATGCATGCTTATTTATCCTATACGTATGGCATGCATTAAGCTAGCACATCATAATATCATATTGACCCGCTAAATTACTGACTGCCTTTCACAACTCATTTAGGTCTGCATGTGTTTCTATACTTGGCTTTCAAAACAAACAAATAGTTATCGAATTAGAATTTGTTCTATACGAGTTTGTAGTTATTTGTATTATGACAGTGTCACAGGAGAAGGTGTCTGCATTATGAGTTGCATACAACAAAAACACATAAAAAACCCGATGAAAATAATTCTTACAGTAAGTAACAGAATCTTTGTTTACATGCCTATTTGTTCTGTTTACAGAATATGCATGAAGCATACACAATGGGGAGATGCTAGACTGATAAACTCTAACTCTATTCGCGCACAAAATTGTATTTAAGTGAAGTGAGATTGGCATAAGACATAACACCACCTGGTGAAAATACGATGTACATGTATAAGTCAGTGACCTAGATCGCTTGCGCATTTGCTTTGGTAACATACCAACACAGCAAATTACGTACTCGTTACACTATATTGGACACAACTTCAGATACTTAGAAAAAAACTGAAGTCTATGAAGACTTCAATAACACTGTAAGCGAACACATTATGGTGATATTTCCCAGAGATATCTCGTTCGAGGTTCGGGAAGCCTTGTCATCACCAGGAATCATTACTGTAATGTGTAAGATAAGGTATGATTCAAAAAGTTTAACTGGTACAGCATTGGCAACGAGCTGCAGCTTATAAAATGCAAGAACGCTTTCTCCATGCTAAGAGGGTTTTGAGTGAGTAACTCGGCGTCACATCAGGTTCCAGGCCTCGTGTCACTCAGTCAATATACAGTTGATATTCGATATATCGAACTCGGATAACTCGAACTTCGGGATAACTTGAACTTAAAGTTCGGTCCTTCCAAAATCTTACAATACAGAACTGCTCTAAAATGTATCACTGCGCATATCTAGAAACACATTTCACAGCTGAATGCACGTCTACAGTAATGCTGAAAGCTCCTACAGGAGCTTTCAGCATTATTGTAGACCTGCATTAAGCTGTGAATTTGAGAAATTGTCCAGATTAGAAATAAGGATAACTCGAACTTCCGTTATCTCGAACTGATTTCTATAGTCCCTTGAAGTTCGAGATATCGAAGTTCAACTGTATTATTAAACAATTAAGCCAACTGGATAATTGTTAAAAGATGATTGTAAGGAAATATTCATTTGACATTATTATATAGCATGGCACGGGTTAATTGTCGACCTGTATAAAATATGGTGGAGTAAACATGTAACGAGCTCTGATATAAGAAAACTTTACCCAGTTAATAATGACGTCACCGGGTGTTGGTCATATGCACGTTTCATTGCGATTAGATATTGACTTTAATATTAACCTCTAGCCTGCTGAGCGAATTATTTTTACAGAATATTTCACCTACTATATTTTCAAAATTCAAGCCATAATCAATTTGTCTACCAAAATACAATCATAGTGTCAAACAGTTTGGATCCTGATGAGACGCCGCGTTACCCAGCGTCTCATCTGGATCCAAACTGTTTACATAGATATTCACTTATCCGCCCATAGCAGGTTAAAGGTTAAGATAACGTGCAGATACATGTTTGTTGGTAATATAGTTATCACCAAAATTCGACTGAACAGAAAGGCTGTCGCATAGACTCAAATGACGGGCATAAACGATCGTAAGTACTCGGTGGTGTCCGGCAAGCTCGGAAAGGTACGTTGCATAATTATGTTAGTTCTTCTGTAATACAGTTATCTGACTTGAGTGATTTGTAAAGGCGAAGTTCTCATTACTGGGTGAGCAAATAATGGAAATTATTATCCATCCAGTCAGACACAAAGGAAGCAATGGTAATGAAGATATTATGATAGCTGACATTTCAAATCACTCATGATTCAATATGCCACAGCGGTTTATAAAATTGCATTTAAATCGATATTCCGAATTCCGCGACTTCACGTTGAAATGGGCCGACAAAATTGCAACGTATGTATTGTTTCCGATTTAATTTACGAAGAAATTCCTTAGATGTTCCCATTGGGACGTAAACTGAAAACGATATGTAATGTACAGAAACTCAGTCCTACTGGTAACAAACATTAAATATGCTGAGCCAATTTCCATTTAAGTACTTCTAAATATTATAATAGCTACAGCGAACGTTTCAAATTGAACTTGATAAATTGCAGATAAACGAGATTTAATTAACATTTGACATGCAAAATATACATAATTATATTTATGTACACCCGTCATCGAGATATAGCATGTTCTGTTTTGTTTCTGTATGTATATCATACGATAAATATGTATATATGCTCCAGTATTATTAACCCTTTCACCGCCGATGTCGCATAAATGCACTACGACAAATAGTGCAGTCCCAGATCAGACGCCGCCTTTTCAAGGCGGCGTCTGATCAGGGACTTCACTTTTTTTTATCAGTCTGTAGTTCTATATATGTGCTTTATTCCTTTGAAACTTGCATTTATTTTTCTCATTTCCTTATTGTAACGAATGACTTAACAAAAATTGGATTGCAGACGACAATTAGAAATTTGGCGCCGAAAGGGTTAAAAACGTTCACATTCGAAGAGTAGTTTGAATTATCGGTCACACAACACTGATAATACTAGTGACTCAGTGCCCGTTGCTCTGCATACATGGTTAACCCATTCCCTCATATTGACGACTTTTGACGAATCTGTAAAAGTCACTTTGTGAAACCATTGAGATAAATAGAGCATTTGCTCCTATAGGAGCAAATGCTCTATTTATCACAATGGTTTCAAACTACAAAATTCTAAAAAAAATCCTTTTCTCTAGTTAATGCTCCTTTTCGGTAGATTTATTCAAAGAGGTTGTATCTAAAAATAGCCTATGAGGTAATGGGTTAATGGAATGACTGATAAGTGTAATCTTAGGGTAATGGGTGTGTACGTTTATTAAATTTCCAACACATCTCGAAGAGATGTTCGATGGGTATACACCTGTAGGATCTACCCTAGCTTATTCATTAACCTTTAATCTGCTGAACAAATTATCTTTACATAATATTTCACCTACTATATTTAAATTAAAATCAATTTGTCTACCAAGATGCAATCAGAATGACAAACAGTTTGGATCCTGATAAGACGCCGAGTTACTACATGTTTACATGTTTGTTTGAGACATGTACTTTTGATTCAGATCTATATTAGTTCGAAAGCAAACAGCGCAGACCTTGATACTATAGCTAATGATGGAGCTGTCTGGTATTGGTCTACTTTGTTTGCACAGGTGCCAAAATTCGTCGATATGAATGAATGGGTTGAGTCAATTTCTATATTTGAAAAATCAACTCTCTCGAATATTTTCAAAATGTGATTGAATGTCAATTAAGAGGGCGGTAATATAATTGACTGGGCATATCACATAATGTAATACAACATACTTGTATGACAATTAAACGATAATGGGGTGTATATGCTACGCTGTGAGTCAACCAGAATAAGATGTTATCTAATATTACGGTAAAGTTTTAACTATTCATTATTATGTTTTATGCATGCCTTGTCTAGCATTCGCAAAAAAAGCTTGGATCCAGCCGAGTCGCCGAGTGACTCTGTGTCCCATCAGCATCCAAACTGTTTGACATTCTGTCAATAGTTTTTTCAATGGATTGTGGTAATCAGACGTCGGCAAATCAGTGATTGAGCATGCCTTATCACAGAGCTGCAGATAAAGGCGCATAATCAAGTATTAAAATCGCCATTTCTCCACCAAACCCTATGTTGTGACCACTCGTTAGAATCGTCTAAAAGAGACTATTATAAAGAGTGGTTAAAACATAGGATTTGGTGAAGTAAAAAAGAAGTTATTCTTGAACATGTTTTAATTTACTCGTCTTATCTGGTGATCTGCTTATCTTTTCTGCACGAGAAACAGTTAACCTTAATCTATCATAAACAATGCCTTCTTTCACCGCTTTTATCAATACATAGATATGCTGGTCTGATATAGTCTCTCATTTATACCTCATACAGCTGTCTTTGACATGTAACAGATATAGGGTATACGTTTTAACCCTTTCCCTGTTCTGTGTTTATTCCAAATTTCAATACCTACTGAATACTGATGAACAAAATAGTTATAATGTCATATAGAAGTTGGACAATTGTAGCCATTTTAGAAAGTAAAGAAACAGATCTATCAAATTCTATTAGCAAACAGAGCAGACCCTGATCAGACGGCTCCTCTAGGAGCCGTCTGATCTGGGTCTATTCTGTTTGCAAATGCGTGAAAACACGATTATATGAGGGAAAAAGGTTAAGAAAATCTCACATCTACGCAGATGAATTCCCACACACCATTTATTAATTTAGTACCCATCTACATGTACATAATTTGTAGAGGTTTAATGCTAATTCATATATACTCGCCAATGCTATTTGTGTTTAGAGATGGCTAGTAAACCAAAATGAAACGTCGGCAATTTAACCATTTACTTGACTGTGAGTGATACATTGTGTACAATATTTCTTTCATCAGGGCATGTTTGTTCACTGAACTGCGGATTTACATTTGTCTTCTCACTCTTTCTTTTAAACACATACAATGTATATTCAACTGGCGTACTGAAACGTGATACATAAGTGGCGCGTAAATCAATCAAGGCGTACTTCATGTGAAAAACTTAACTAATATAGGTAGGAAATTTGTCTAACATTGTAGATTCATTGGGAAATTATAATCGATAATTGTGGAAATACATTTCTTAACAAAAACGTGCCCACTCTGTCGTCTGCTAACTTTGTCGTCTGCTACAAATTTTCATTTTTTTGATTTTCATCATTTTTATTTCAAAAACATAGTAACAGTAACAAACAGTTTGGATCCTGATGAGACGCCGAGTTACTCGGCGTCTCATCTGGATCCAAACTGTTTGCATAGGTAATCACAGATCCGGCATTGGCAGCGAAAGGGTTAATGCATTAGGCCAATTGTACCTTTATTCTATGTGAAACTTGTTTATGATCTTATTGCGCTAAATTGAATATGAATATTTACAGTACGTCGCCTCTAAATATTGAAAAAATAGTCAAACAGGGAGAGCCACACATGAAATGACATCGCACCAAACACCATCAAACAAGAAACGGTATAGCCACGAGACAAAACATAAGAGGACGCATATCAAGACGAAAAACATTAAACAGTAAGCATATTAAACAACAAAATTGACCATAGGCTGAAAGCAGGAGTACCGCCTTGGAACGGTCAGTAACCAAAATAAGCTACTGGGGGACTTAAACCTGGTTTACGGGTACCCAACCTCGTCCTTATCCCACTTTCACCAAAGTCAAAATGTAAATAAAATTCAAATCCCTCCCCCCCCCCCCCCGACAACTTCACAACATGAATAACGATGTCTGCCAAAATGAAATGATTTTAAAATAAACTTTAGAGGTAAACAAGCGACGTCATCATTTAAATGACGTCAAAATTTAAAAAGTAAGGGAAAACTATATGAAACACTTCTACACCGACATTTTATAAAAATTAAATCGCAAGAAGATACAAAATACTAGTGGATATTCAGTATGTACAACTGTTTTGTTTGAAAAAGAATAAACTTGACATCATAGGCATGTACTCGATGACTATTCTGAAGTCAGAGCAGCTGTGGAGAAGTCATTTGGGGTACGACAGAACTGGCAAAATACAAATATCTAATTTCCTCCCTAAACCGGAATTCTAGTACATACTAATTTAGATACTTTTAGACATGTGACTTTCACCCTGCATTAAGCAGCAACCTGACACCAAGACCGATATTTATGGATAACTAAAAGTTCAATCCTTCCAACTTAGAATACGGAATTTCTCTAAACTGTTTAACTGCGCATATCTAAAACACGTGTGGCAACTTAATGCAGGTCTAAAGTAATGCTGAAAACCCCAACATTAAGCTGTGAAATTAGAAAATAGTCCATATCTGAAAACGGATAACTCGGACTTTTGTTATCTCGAACTAATGTGTATGTTCCCTTGAAATTCGAGATATTATAACCGAAGTTCAACTGTATGTTGTTATGGTATCTTTATCACACAAACAGGCAGAATGCAAGAAAGTAAATATTACAAACACAAACAAGCGATTGCAATAGTTATGTCTCGAGATTGAATACCATTTGAAATCATATTTCGGATATTAATAATTACTGTACAGCCTCTCTATACCGATACTTCTATTGATAGACTATTAATAGTCCATTAAATTAACCATTTCGCTGCCAAACTCTGTCGTCTGCTAACTTTGTCGTCTGCTTCAAATTTTCATTATTTTGATTTTCTTCAATTTTATTTCAAAAACATAGTAACAATAACAAACAGTCTGGATCCAAACTGTTTGCATAGGTAATCACAGAGCTGGCGTTGGCAGCGAAAGGGTTAATACATTTGGGAGTGATTAATGCAGAACGAAAGTAATCCTGTGGCCGTTGTGCATAGATTTCGTCATCAGCAGCCACAGACACAAGCATTCTACCTGTTTCACTGCAGTAACATTCTTCTAATGCGGCCACCTAAATAGGCACAGATTTGAGTCCTATAGCCAGGTGGTGGCTCGTTGAAGGACGAATGTAATGCAGAAAACGTCTACAGAAACCTTCTGCATTACCTTTGCCATGCATTAAACAAACATTTGTATTTAAAGACGAGCATCGTCAATAATTAAGTGGTCGCTTTATAGGGATTGTACTGTATGTCGTTGTATAAGCGTTTTATTGTATGGAAGTATCCACAGTTGTTGTTTTTCACAATTTATGCAAGGGAACAAATACCCAAACTGTGACAGGTTTTAACGTTAAAGCAGGATCCTACAGAATAAGTACGCCGTAAATATAATTAGTGAGGTGTGAAAACTTGAGAATGTCCCTTATGAGCCAGTTGGAAACAAGACAAAAGTAATTTGTGCTTCTATATCCTGGATGTATGTTGCCTTACTGGTTTCAGTTTTATGTCGTCGCAGAGTGACGGTAGTCGTTTCTTGTGTCTAAGTGCTGACGTTGAAGATGTATTATGGACAGGTCCCGGTGTTTTATGACAAATGGAATACGGTATATTAGTTTTGCACATAGTTTATTCTAGGGTTCTACCATTAAAGTACAATTTTCACGCGCTAACAAATAGTACTGTACGTAAAATGTGCGTTCGTCTTCAACGTGTCCATTGGGACCGTATGTCAAAATATAGTTCTAGATAATGTATACAACAGAAAGGCACTTTTGTAGGGATATGCACGTGTGTTCATACGAACGGGAATAAAGATTTATAAAGTTAAACAAAAGCGAAATGAGGAAACAGCAGTATGTGTTCAATGAGATATGATGTATTGAATGGACTGTACATACACCTTGCCCTGCTGAACGTTAATCTCATATAGAACAGTTCTAGAGATCTGTACGAGATAAAACATACTGTTGAACACATCTGAAACAGTTGAACACATCTGAATCAACCACTGAATAAGGCAAGTGGTTGTTTAATGTAGAGCGAAGTGACGTTTGTCCTGCTTAGAACTATCACCTGCACCTACGACCCAGTAACATGGTAACAGTGCTCCCTCCCTACAACGGCCCTCTCAATAACGATTCCCTCCTTACAACAACGCATGTCACTGTTTCCGAAACAACAAGGCCCCAGAAACAACTTAGGGTTTGATTGAGGCATAACGGTTTTAGTTCTCGAAATACACCTTATCTGGGGATCTGCAAACAAGCTAATTATGTTTGATTTTCCCTCCCTATAACAACTCCCTCTGAACAACACATACAATATTCGTATCCCAAAGGGTGTCGTTGTAGAGAGGGAGCACTGCAGTCACATTATAGGGGTTTTACTTTACTTTGTCAGTTCAGAAGGCTCCAGTATGATTGTCCAGGTATGTTGTGGTTTTTTCTGCATCACGAAATCAGTCCTATGCTCGATAAGAATAAGGTTGCATGTTTGTTATCATCCAAATAACGCTCTTTAGCAGTGATAGAGTTTCGTCTGTGTTCGATTAAGCATTGTAAATTCCTTGTGATCAATTAGTGCGGAACACATTTCATTGAGTGTACTTATTGTCTTCTTTCTCATTCATTATGGCTATTAAGGTTTTATGATGGGGTCGTCTGCGGTGTGCCTGTTTTGAAACGTTGGAACACCTGTTCGTGATACCGATTTGAAAACCATGGCTTGACCTTGAATATATTCATATGCTGTGCCCAGGGTTAATAAGTATAAATTATTTGAACATGCTATTCACATAGGCATGGGATTATGTAGGCCCCTTCCATTTTTTAATGTTTATAAGCATGTGCTTGTGGAAAACTCACTACACCTACATATTTTTTTTCATAGTACATGTACACTCTGCATTTCTGTTCACAAATGAATCATTAGCCTACACTTGCTAGCGGTAAATGATAAAGGCCGGAATGTGTACATCGGTGAAATATGCTCGGAACGAAAACTATTTGAGAGACATTTGCAAATGTAATTCACAGTCTAACCATTGGAGATATATGACAAAGGGTATATAGAGAATGGGCCATTTAAATTTCAAATATCAACCAGATAATGTCGAATTTAATATATGCTACTATACCTTCCGGGCGCTTACTGCGAACTAACTGTGTTTTGAAACTGCTTGAATTCAGCAACTAAACTCAGCAATTGCGGCAGTCCTTTTGTTATGAACGCGTCTTCCGATACTACATGTACATACACATTAAAACCCTTCTAATACAAAAAACTTAAAAACGCATAAATATGGTCGGATCGAAGAGGCATGTGGTACATGTAGCTTAACGCACGTTGAAAGCTCATGTAGGAGATGTCTGCATTGCTTTCCTCCTGCATTATATTGAACATTATGAAGAAAGCCCCTGTATGAGTTTTCATCTTTACTTTCGTCCTGTCTTACGCAACAAATTGCTTTAACCCTTTCGGTGCCAAATTTCTAATTGTCGTCTGCAAACCACTTTTGTTAAATCATTTGGTAAAATAAGGATAAATGCCATTTTTAAGGAATAAACCAAATATACAGAAATAGAGTTTGAGACAAAAAGTGAAGTCCCTGATCAGACGCCGCCTTGAAAAGGCGGCGTCTGATCTTGGACTGCACTATTTGTCTTGGCGCATATTTGCGACATTGGCAGTGAAAGGGTTAACATCCCATCCTTATTAAGTGGTGATTTTAGAGGGGTTCTTCTGTATTTTTAATCAGGAGAGAAGACACTTTGAAGGAGCGAAACGTCTGTACTATAAACAGACAGAGACAATTCTGACCGCGCGAAATAATGAAATGAAATGCTACATTCGAATACAGTAGAGCCTGTTTTAAGTGGCCATAAAAAGGAAGTCTAATTGATGGTATGTAAGTCGGGTGGTATCTTAATGCATGTCAAATGTAATGCAGAAAGCTCCTACAGGAGCTTTCTGCATTACGTTTCACCTGCATTTAGCAACCACCTGACCCCTGTGTTCAATAAATGAGTGAGTGAGTGAGTTGGATTTTACCTCCGACCAACAGTATTTCAGTTATTTGCAGACGGCACCCGCATGAGGCAAGTTACAGTGCTGTCTCACTGGAATACCCTTGCCGCAGATACATGGCAAGGGCACCCCACCCAGTCACATTATCCTGACACCGGGCCGACCAGTCCTAGAACTACCCCTTTAATGTCGAGTGTAGACAAGGGAGATACTAGTACCAACTTTTAACGACTTTTGGTCTGTCGCGGCCGGGGATCGAACCCACGACCTTCCGTACAATAAATGAATGACCGCTTAATATTGTATACAAGTACATATCTTGAACTGAATTTCTCCAGATATTCGAGCAACAGCAATCTTATTAATCCTGCTATTGATTGTCGACTTAACCTAGTCATGTTTACATAATACACAATAACGCTGCCAGAGTATAGAATTATGGTATACGACACAGCAGTTAATTTGATGGTGAACTATGCTTCATAGATTGGGGTTGTCAACATGAGCGTTGTCATCTGAGCAAAATTTAGTCTGACAGTTTGCTAACTAAACCTTGCAAATGAAATAAACACTACTATATTATGCAGCAGGTGTCAGCAGAGACAGACAGTTATTTGATTGGGTCTGTTTGTCATGGGCTTTGCGCACAACCACCATCATTGCAGTCTATATAAGGATTCGCAATGACAGTTGTGACCAAGGTGAGGCATTAAGTGACAAATGACATACTAATTGCGTAAATTCAGGAACTATGTAATAATTTATTCATTTACTTACACATTTGAAACGCAGTGTTTGCTATTAGCAGGAAGGGCAATCCTTCGATATCAGAGCCGTTGTTTATAAAACATACACACTTTATATATTTTACACCGGCCTCCGACCCAAAAGTAGACAAGTCGTTTCGTAGCAATAAGGTAGCTATGTAAAACTATGTAAAAATATATTTTTTTTACAAAAATCACCACAATCATATACGCGTTTCGGTGGTATAATTTACACAATATTCGGATCCAAAATAGCTGCAAACATCACTTGATGATTGGTAAGGATCCATTTTGCCTGACACCAGTATCAAGGTAACCTGTTTAAAATTAGTTGATTCCCATACAAAATGGCAATCAGTGAAAAGATTCTAGTTCAAGAAAATGCAAAACCTCTCGTGAATGACGTGTTTTGCATTTTTCTCCATCAACGCGGCCTCTGTTTGTTTATTGCATTGCTGAGTAGCATTTGTCCTGTCAATCTTCTTTCCAAATATTCGACTTGCGTGCAGAAAGGTATATTTGTACTGTGTTTTCTGTAAAATGCACGAATGTAAAAATACATCAGGTAATAGGCGCGAAAATTGTCTATTTATTGAGAGAGCAATATCTTCTCTACAAATGCAAATGCTACACCATCTTTTCGTACAGTAAGATGTAAAACATTAAGAGAAGTTTGAAAACAGCGAATTTCATATTGATTCTATAGGCATGCCAGAGTTGCTACAATGTACTACGTTCCACATGCCAGTGTTGCTACTACGTTCCACATGCCAGTGTTGCTACTACGTTACACATGCCAGTGTTGCCACTACGTTTCACATGACAGTGTTGCCACTACGTTTCACATGCCACTGTTGCCACTACGTTTCACATGCCAGTGTTGCCAGTGTTGCCACTACGTTTACCATGCCACTGTTGCCACTTCGTTTCACATGCCAGTGTTGCTACTATTTTTCAACCGCTCCTCGAAAGTCGACAGGATGTTCAGTGTTTGTACGTTTGAAAAGGTATTCAGTTACTATTGAGACGACGTGTGATATACTCACATTCATTAATGCACTGTATGTTGCGATTACCATTTTCTCAAAATGACGCACGGGAAACATGTATTTTTTTTATTTTACTAAAACATTTAAAATGTAAACTTCATGGATGGAGTATGCTGATTCAAAATATATCAAAACACATTCTGGCCTTTTTTATAACTAAATGAGTTTCACACATCCTATTGTACAAAACGGAAATAAGCAGAATGCCAAATTAAGTATACAGTACATTACAGTATAACATTTCCTTTTTTGCTTGCTTTTAAATGTTTGATAGAAAAGAAAACAATAGACACATGACATAGCATAATTAGGTACGTGGCAGGACCGTTAAGAGAAATATAAACACAACAGAAACTATGTCTGAATAATTTAGTAAATGTAAAAATATATATTATGATGGCATATTTCTAACACCACATAACCACGTATTTATCATGAAAGTTTCCTGTAAATATTTAAAATAAATACTTATACGTCAGATAAGTACAGTAAAACCCCGCTAATGCGACCACCTAAAAGATATATAACTATGGGTGCTAGATGCAGATGGTAGTTTAATGCAGGCCAAAAGAAACATTACTTTTGTCCAGCATTAAGCAACCACCTGCAAACACCTGCTTATCAAGACAGATATGTTTATTCACTAAGTGGTCGCAAAAGCGGGGTTTTACTGAAAAGTACAACCTGCCAACTTTTCACGATAAGCAGATAAATATATTAACACGAAGTTTGTCATGTTACTGGTTTAAACTGCCAACACTTAATGAAATTATCCTTTTACGTAACTAATTATTTATCACGAAAACAGATAATTAACTTGAAACGTTTCATGTTACAACTTATATAGAAAAAGAAAATTGTATTCGGATGACTGCGATGGTGACCCGTTTATGTGCAAAGACGAAATATCAGCGAACATCATCGTCTTAGAATATCTATTTTTAGATAAGTTACACGTAACAAGAATGTTTTCGAGAAAGGCTTCGCGTTATTTATGTTATCTGGTGGCAGTATATGGCATGAACGGGTCATTTTTGAGACAATAAGATAATTATCATGTTTAAATTAAAATATTCCACTTTCCACTAATTAGATATTTATTGAAATATTAATGGGAAACTTTTCACGACAGTTAAGTCATGTCAAACATATATCACCATAGTTAATACAACTGATCATTTAAGAAGTTAGTACTTACATACCAATTTATGTTTAGTATGTATTACAATGTTTGGCCTAGTGGGTGAAGCATTGCGTAAAGGAACGCGAACAGTTACATGCTACCTTGGATATATTAACCCTTTACTCCATGAACATTCATGCAACATTAATGAGACTGATTTTCAAAATAACGCATTACCATTTAAAGTCAAATACCATTTGGATGCCAAAACAGCCACGAACGTTCACATTACAGTAGAACCCCTCTAATGCGACCACTTAATGAATTAACATGGGCGTTTTTATAAGCAGGTGGTTGCTTAATGTAGGACAAAAGTAATGCAGAAAGCTCCTGTAGGAGCTTTCTGCATTACTTTTGTCCTGCATTAAGCTACTACCAGCATCTGGCACCCAGAATTATACCTATTTTAGGTGGTCGCATTAGCGGGGTTTTACTGTATTCATACTTTCTAATCATAACACAAAAAACTAATATTGTGCAATTATTGATACCTAAGCTCAAAGATAAAATGAGATAACAATCACAATTAATAAACTCTAATCAATTTAAAACCTAATGAAAACCTCTCAGTATGATTATCGTAACTCTTTACTCCATAAATACGCATTTCTATCGTTTGATATCAGTATTTCCTTCATGGACTTGCTAAAGTGGACCTATAGAACGCATCGTTTTTGTGCATTGCATGTTAAAGGCGCTGTTGAACCTGTATGGAGAATACCTACGGCTATGTCACAAATAGGTACCCCGTCCAATAATTCATATGTTAGTGTTCTGTGTGTTGTTCTGATAAGGTGAAAATACATGTTTCCGTAGCAAGGGACTGAAAGTACAAATATGAGTCATGCAGGAAACATCACATACAGAACAAACAGCCGCCCGAACAGCAACACAATAAAACACAGCAAATGTACATAACTAGCAAAATCATAAAGAGAAGCACAAATACAAAACGAACAAACAAAAGGGGGAAGATGGAAGTACCGCCTTGGTCAGTGACAAACGTCACTGGGGGTTAAATCAGTATAGGGTCTCCCAGCCTCACACTTATTTCATCCCCACCCTAAAAGACAAACAGTGTAAATACACGTATCACCTCTCCGACTAATCTACAAAGTTTGTTATTTGCTCAGAAGGTTATGAGTCAATACATGCGGCACCATCAATACAATTTGTATCAAGAAATTGTCAAATATTGCAATGTAACATTAAAGGAAAAGCATGTGTAAAGTTTGTGAATACGACACATCGTTATGTTATGGTAGACATGTATGCTTAAATCAAGTTTAAATTCCACTATGAATGAATAACTCACAGGCCGATCACCAAAATTACAAGGTGAAAATGAATAAAGTATAAAATTACAATAATATGACCTTTTCAGTGGACTTAGGACCTGGGCCTTGCACGCGACACTTTCAAAGTGCCCTGATTGTCTTGACCTTTAAACTATGAACCTGGGTCTTGACCCTACATATTGTCTTGATTTGGTATTGATGTGATCAACACTTGCTACAAGTTGTTTGCATATTAATCTATGAATCGTGAAATGTTTGACCGGACACGAAATGCAACAGAGTGTAGGACAAAATGTCAAACGGACGAACGGACTGGAACGAGCAAAAGCATCAATGATCTTCCTTTCATTGAAACCAATCATATTTTGTGTCAAATATATCATTATGTTTAATGTTGAAGGAATTCATGTTTAAGACCACTCAGTGTGTCCAATGGAAAGACGTATGCCAAGTGAAGAAAATGCGATTATCACAAGTGTATCAAGTAGAGCAATTATATGTATTATAAATGTGTTGAATGGAGCAAATGCATGCAAGACAAAAGTGACAATTGTAGCGAAGCAAATGTGTGTAGGACATTTGTGTTAAGTTGTGCAAATACATGTACGATAAGTGTGTCAAATGGAACATAAACATGCATGCCACATGCGTCAAGTGAAGCAAGTATATGTATGAACTGTGTGTCAAATTGAGCAAACACATGCATACCAGTTTTGCCTACTATTCATGGATGACACGCATGTATATTTGAGGACGCCTTCACAAATGCATACATTAAAAATAAAATATTGCAATTATTGCAAATAACATTTGCAACCAGGGACAGTTAGACATACAACTCTATGGCATGTAATGTTTCAAGGTGGTATTCATTTACGTCTATAACTAAAGTTTCTTATTTTGCTTTACCTTGCGAAAGGCTTCTGGAATGAAGATTATCACACCAAGTAAACAGTTTCAAAAATTGTAAATTGAAATATTTTAATAACTCTGGTATTATGTGCTATTTACTAGGCATTATGTTTGGCATATCTTTTCTTCTACCTACATATTAATTGATAACGTGACAGTTCTGTGCATATGTTTATGAAGCACATTTGACGTATGTATTCGTTACATGAAATGTGAATAATACTCAGGACAGGTAATCTTAAATATAATTAGATCGAAAGATTGTATTTCCGTAAATAGAACCCACGTGTTAGACATAAAATTATGATGTGTTTGGAAGACGATTTACTCAAGCGAATTGCGATTGACATGGGAGATATCACAATCGACCTTAAATATCAAAACACGCGAACACAGCATTACGAACACTTCTGCCAGGAAAAGCTTTGCCAACATAACGGTGAAACAATATTAATGATTTAACCATCGTCCCTCTAGGAGTAAACGCCAAGAAAGTCTGCAGCATCTTACGTATCAATTTACGTTTATTTCATCATAATATCAAAATAATCTTATTGCACGATCTTAGTGTTTTCTCGATCGTAAAATATCGTGTTAGCCTTTTGCAAAACAGTACAAACCACGTAGAACGGTAATAAAAGACGGCAACATGCTATAAATGACCCAGTCCAGAAAACTTGCAGGATATACATTGAAGACTTATAGATACACCGAAACGTGTCCAATTTGCTCTCGATTGTGTTTAATGTTGCACATAGTTTTAACTTCATGGCCATAAACATATATTTCATGTGCGATTTATTGCTATATTTGATAACAGAACAATCCAACACTTACAGTTTAAACATGCACGTTTAATGAGGGGCAAGAATACGAACGATGTGGTAAGCATGGCAACTGTTTGACTAGACAAATACATGCAATTAGTTCTTACAATTTCAATTCAAATTGTGACTTTGGGGTGAACTTTAAACATGAGAAACAGTCTAAGTTTAAAACTGCAGCCATGAACCAAATAACCGAGGTTAGCAATTAGTGTGACTGGTGGTGAAAAACCTGCTCATCTGAATTAGCCAATATCCTACCTACTGTCCATATTATTGCTTAGAGGGATATCAAAGCAAATTAACCCTTCGCTTGCTATTCGCGTCAATATACATGTACCTACCTGTAAATAGTGAAGACACAGATGAGACAGCTCCTGCAGGAGCTGTCTCATCAGGGTCTGCACTATTTACAAGTTGATTATGCAACCAGAGCACTCCACAGCAGTGATTGCATAGCGAAATACTTGTACACAGTGAAGATATATGTAATTATACAACTGGGCATGAGTAAAGAAGGAGAAATGTATTTTAAAATTCAGCAAAACTGAAAGAAACCAACTGGAGGCGGTTGTATCCATAAGAGCTAGCATTCTTTATTACTTCTGCCCGGCATTACCCCATTCGTGCCCAGTGATCCATAACCCATTCCCTCATATGCTATTTTTATACCCTACCTTTTTGAATAAATTTACCCAAAATGAGCATTTACTAGAGAAAATGATTTTTTTGAGAAGTGTGTAGTGTTGAAACCATTGTGATAAATAGACCATTTGCGACTATGAAGCAAATGCTCTATTTATCATAATGGTTTCATGAAGTGACTATTACAGAGGCGGAGAAAGACGTGTTTATGGAGGAAATGGTTAAAAGACATAGAGAAACAGTGTAGACAAATATCATAGGACTTTTGAGTTGGACCTCTGATGAGGGTATGTACTGTTTACTGAACCCATCGATGTCAATGACTAATACCGACAAACATTCCAAACTAAGAACCGGGTGAGTTTTCCTAAAATGATGTGAGAATAAATGGATTAAACAACCATCTGCCCCGTGTCTGGGTGTTGGGCTGAGGGTTATCTATACCTGTATATATTTCTTTCGATCTTGAAACAAACTCCAGAGTGTCTTCAATGTATTTCCATATCAAATTCCTAATTGTCGTATGCAATCCAATTTTGTTAAATCTTTCGGTAAAATAAGGAAACAAGATAAATAAATGCAAATTTCAAAGGAATAAAGCACAGATATAGAAATAGACTTTGAGACAAAAAGTGAAGTCCCTGATCAGATGCCGCCTTGAAAAAAAATGAATCTATTATATAAGCATCTTTATATGCCAAACGAGATATACTAGCTTTCACATGGTAAGCATCATTTTTAACCCTTTCTTTACCGGATGAATATCCACGAGCGAGATATATGTTAATATATGTTAAGGAAATATATTGCTACGGTCAGAACTGGATACCCGCGAGACACAAGCCAAATTAGTAGGCTCGTTATGCTGTATGCGTACGAATATTTCGCATCCGCCTGAATGTTGAGATTTAGAAAAATACGTAAACTTCACATGCGTTCTTGAAGATTATTCAACTGCTAGATCCTTATAGTTTCACTGTTTCTTTTGTTATTGTTTGTTTTCCTATTCCTCTCCTGTAGTGAATTTATCAAGGAGCACACACAAACAGGTGCAATGCATATTAAGCTGCATCAAGTCAGTTTGGAATTACAGTATAACCTCTCTTAACCGGAATTCTAGTAGATAATAATTTAGATACTTTTAGGCAGGTGGCTGCTTAATGCAGGGTGAAAGTCATGCAGAAAGCTCCTCTAGGAGCTTTCTGCATGACTTTTACCCTGCATTAAGGTGCCACCTGTCTCCAAGACCGATATTCATACTAAATTTAACTGCCGGTTAAGAGAGGTTTTACTGTATTATATAGTTAACAATTCATTCAGCACACTCTGAAACATACAAACAGCATTTCTTCCACTGAGTTTGAGAAATAATAAATATTTTACATTGACAGTAAAACTTGTCGAAACATTTTACACTGATTAAATATTTCTCCGAAACAGCAATCAAACTGTTAAATCTGATGAACACATCCCATATAATATTAAATATGTGTCCCAAGAGGATGAACGCGTTATGAATTATACAAAGTCTTGTGTCTTGCTCTTCAGACGTGTGTTTTACCACCTTGTACAGTAGCAGCTAGCTCTCGGTCTGAGCATGAAAGAATAAAGGTTAGGTGACGGAATTCATGAACAAGAGTCAATTGTAAACAAGCGAATGTCAGGTGCGGATCCAGGATTTCAGATTGGGGGGGTGGGGGCGTAGAAGTTTTTTTTGGAGGGGGGGGGGGGCGTATATTTTTATGTTTGATGACATAAATAAATAGTGTGTTTGTAATACATGTTGAAAAAGAGCTGTGGTAAAGGTGGTTGCTTAAAGCAAGGTGAAAGTAAAACAGAATGCTCAGGACTACAGGAGCGTTCTGTTTTACTTTCACCTTGTTTAAAGCAGCCACCTGCTCTAAATACCAACTAATTAACACAATTTAGTGGTCGTTATAGAGAGGTTGTACTGTATATACATTTTGTAGATATAAAATATTACTAAAACAATTGCTTTGGCAATCTTAAGGGGGGGGGGGGGGGGCGTGCGCCGGCTCCGCCCCTCTAAATCCGCGCCTGAATGTGCTTGGTTTTTATGGCGCAGCGAACCTTAATAAGTCAAATTACTCCACAGGACGAGTAAGCTGATGCAGATGTTGATACGAATAATTCATTTGCCCTTTTAACTTTGGCTTTTAAAATGGACTATTTAAAAGTTCTAACAGATCAAACTTAATGTAAATATTCAGGGTCTTTTTAAATAAAAGTGTAAATTGACTGTTAGTACATACATGTACGCTGATGAGATGGCTACTGTAGAAGTCTTGTCATCTTAACCCATTCCTTGATATTGACCACTTTTGACAAATCTGTAAAAGTCACTTTGTGAAACCATTGTGATAAATACAGCATTGATTTTGCTCCTATAGTAGCAAATGCTGTATTTATCACAATGCTTTCAAACTACAAAATTGTAAACTTTTGCTTTTATCTAGTTAATGCTCTTTTGTTTGGTAGATTTATATTCAAAGAGGTTGGATCTAAAAATAGCCTATGAGGTAATGGGTTAATCTACGCTGTTAGTTAAAAGTGTTAAGGACTTATTTCCATTACTGAAAGGGTTAACCTTTTACTCCAGAAATACGCTTTTCTACGCCTTTGCAAACAGAGCAGATCCAAATCAGACGGCTCCTAAATGAGCTTACTGATCAGGGTATGATCTGCTCGCTTATGAAATAATATAGATGCGGTTCTGCAGATTATGCCATGACTGAATTATTCCCCTGTCTATGTGCTATTGTAACAATTAATCTAATTGATAATCATGATATCATTAGTATATTTACATGAGTATTCATGGTGTAAACGGTTAATAAAGCTAGGTATGGGTAATGACGGTTTTAGGACCATTGTACGCTTTCAATGGTGCTGGATCATCATCTCATCCTGCCAGTGGTTAACCCTTTCGGCGCCAAATTTCTAATTGTCGCCTGAAAACTAATGTTGTTAAATCATTCGATAAAATCAGGAAATGAGATGAATGAATGCAAAATGCAAAGGAATAAAGCACATAGATATAAAGTCTGAGACAAAAAGTGAAGTTCCTGATCAGACGCCGACTTGAAAAAGCGGTGTCTGATCTGGGACTGCACTATTTGTCGTAGTGCATTTTTGCGACATTGGTGGTGAACGGGATAATGTTCATACGAGGGGTATGGTTTGACAAAAACAAACACTAACCGAACAAAATTCCGACGCGAACAACTCAAACGATCACTGTGGCAGTAAGAGAACTCGAGCATGTCTTGATGAAAATACTTGTGACATACCATACTAGCTGTCTAATAGGTTGTTTTGCTAGATAGTAGGGAAGTTGCAACATGGTTTACAAAACACTGATTGATACCCTGTATTATTCAAGGAAAACACATGAATGATAATCAGATTAATTATCTGCTTCTGCAGACTTTAGCTCGCGTACTGGGAGTCAAACATGAAGTAAATACTTTGAATTTGGATACAACTGTCACATAATGAATGAATGAATGAATGAGTGTGGTTTACATTGAACTGACCACATACCGCCGATGAAAATCCTTAAAGATACACCCTAAAAATAAAATGCAGACAGGAACATTTTACAATTGAAAAACATATTTATATACATCTTCCGTTGTATATATTTGTAACATAACTTTACTCCGAAGTATGTTTCATATTTGCAAGCTGAAAGACCTGCCAGCAAATATCATCTGCCTCTCAGGTGTCCCAGCCATTTTAACACGTTAAGAAAGCATTACTTATACCCGTTGCACCTGTCTCTGACACAATAAGACAGCGAATATGTCTTAAAGAATGCCAAATCCCATGAGATACGATGATTTATGTGTGAACTGTACACTTCTCCGCAAGCCATGGGTAGACATTTGGTATATAACAAAGCTAGAAGTTCATATATAATGCGCTTATCTGTCAATTATCTGTCAAAATTTAAAAAAGATGAAATAAAATACACCTTACCACTTGAATATATACAATATTTAGCAAATAAAGGCAACTCGCAAGAGAATGCCATAATATTTTGTCAGCAGCATTTACATTGGTATTACCTTGCGGTTAATGCACCGTTATATTTACCGTCATGCAACTGTACAAATCTTATCAAAACTGAATCGTTTCGTTTATGATTTGCACGGTGTCTCATTTCATATTGGTTTAGTAATGAATGGATACCACACGCTTATCGTAGGAATATCCTTTATTATATCGCATATCGCAGACGTTTACTGCTAAAAGGGGAATAAGGACACAAGTTTGTTCCAAAGCATATTTTTAAAAAGAAAGTACTCAGTCAAAACATGTTTCTTTTTGTTCGAATACAATTCATCGCGAAACGAACAAAAATGCTGTGTACACATCATAATTATGGACAGTGGCATATAATATAACATACATATATACACTAGATATATACATACAGTAAACCCCCTCAAATGCGACCACCAAAAATGGGCATATTTTTAGGTGGCAGATGCAGGTGGTAGCTTAATGCAGGACGAAAGTTATGCAGAACGCACCTATAGGAGTTTTTTCCAAACCTTTCGTCCTGCATTAAGCAACCACCTGCTTATAAAGGCAGATATGTTTATTCAAGAAGTGGTCGCATTAGATGGGATCTACTGTATATACACTAGAACCTGTCTTAAGCGGCCATCTAAAGGAAGTCTAATTATAGGTTCTGTAAGACAGGTCGTAGCTTAATGCAGGTCAAAAGTAATACAGACCGCTCCTATAGAAGCTGTCTACATTACATTTGCCCTGGATTAAGCAACCACCTGCTTTCAAAGACTCCTGTGTCCAGTAAATAAATGGCCACTTAAGATGGGTTCTTCTGTATCACCAGACATGACTAAGAATACGTAATATTGTAAACCTGTAGACACATTGATTAACAGTGTGTGATATAAGGAAAATCCTAGGATTCTCGGATCTGGGTCTATACGGTTTGCAAAGACGTGAAAAGACGTTTAAATGAGGAAACGGGTTAACTCTTTCCCTGATAAATATTCATATAAGAAATAAAGACGTCATAAATATTAACAATATTATTTTTTATAATGGCTTATGAACAAATGACATTTTGTCTCAGGAAGAAGCTGTAGAATCAAATATATATTACACCATAAGCAAACAGAGCAGACCCTGATCAGACGACTCCTATAGGAGGCGTCTGATCTGGGTCCACTCTGTTTGCAGATGCGTCAAATGCGCTTACATAAGGGAAAGGGTTAAGCAATCATTACGGGAATACCATGACAGATTTCGTGTGATGTAACCCAAAGCAAATAGAAGTCATTACAACCTAAATACGTTGTGTAGCTTAGGTGTCTGTGTTCATTAAATCTGATAATAGTAACCCTTTCCTTCATATAAACGCATGTTCATGCATTTGCAAACATAGTAGACCCAGGTCAAACGGCTCCTATAGGAGCTTGTGGTATGATCCGAGTTAAGATTTCATTCTACACTTTCTGTCTGAGCCAAACATCCTGTATACATATGCCATTATAAGACACCAGCTACTAAATATTTACGATTTCATTATTTTGTACATGAATATTAAACAGGGACAGGGTATATATGCGTTGTAGTGAGATCAGTGAACTGCGAGCTTATGTAATTGTCATGCACACAATGAACGCAGAAATGTCAACCATACCGTAGCAAAGATATTACACTATTCCTTAGAACAATAGCCTGCAAATGAAGTGCGTTGTAAATATAATTAGGGTTTTTGTAAAAATTAAAATGCCCAGTATACGTCAGTGAGAAAAACCACAAAAAGTAATTTGCCCCAGAATAAACTAAAGGTAATTAACCCAAATTGCCTTTTTTCAGCTTTAGTGTTATGTCGACGAAGAATGATGGTATTGTGCTGTTGGCATAAAACTGACTTTCTCATACACTATTCCCGAATTCAAAGTAAACATACCTGTAATATATGGGTGCAAAACGTAAATTGGTTGTTTTCAGGTGAAACTGGAGTATAACAATCATTCAGTGGCCGCAAAAATACACGCATGATCAATTAAATACCCTTTTGATACGGTAACACCATTTGAACGACAATATGGTTTAACCCTTCGCTTGCACAATTTTAAAATACATTTCTCCATCTTTACCCATGCCCTGTTGTATAATTACATATATCGTCACTGTGTACACGTATTTCGCTGTGCAATCAATGCTGTGTAGTGTACTGGTTGCACAATCAACTTGTAAATAGTGCAGACCCTGATGAGACAGCTCCTGCGGGAGCTGTCTCATCTGGATCTTCACTATTTACAGGTAGGTATATTGACGTGAATAGCAAGTGAAGTGTTAAATTAAATTAATTAACCAATAACATCACGCGATCCCATTCATAGGCACACAATGTAGACACAGATCTAAGTTTTTCCAGAGGAGCCATTTATTCGCCGTCTGCACTGCGTGCTATATCAATCAATGTTTTCACTTGTACATATCACTTTTGCACAAACCACTCACATGTACATGGATGAATTCCGAATTAACATTTGGGCGAGTTTCATTCCTATGAGTTAAAGGGTAAGATGTTCATTACAGCACTCAAGTATACAACTACAGTGAAACTCACTTGTACGACAGACCCCCAGCAAAGCTATTGAAAAAGTGTCCTGATAACGGTTGTAAGTGGACACTTTTGTACGCACGTGATTCTTGTGGTTAAAACATATCTACCTAGGATTTGAATTGGGTGAACCAAGGGGAAAACATTTTGTACTCATTTGTGAAATATTCATTTTTAATCAAAATTAAAAGTCTACAACGTACTGTCGTACAAATAAGATACATGTACTCGTCTTACTACCAAAGTGTCTTCTTACAACCGTTATCAGGACAGTTTGTTCGCATGACCTCAGACAAGTGTCCTCGGCTACGCCTCGGACACGTCTTCGGTCATGCGAACAAACTGTCCTGATAACGGTTGTAAGAAGACATTTTGGTAGTAAGACTCGTACTGTATCTATTACTTATAACGAACTTGGATATAACGAAATACTGCTTATAACAAAATATAATTTATCCCCCCTCTCTGATTACATATAGCAAAACGGACCTGATATAACGAAATTTGGATATAACGAAAGAAATCAGAGGGTCCCGAGGACTTCATTATAAGTGAGCTTCACTGTATATGATTGTACAGAATTCGTAGAAATAAAGGTATGAAACTATTTTTGCAAACAGTAATCATCTGATCAACATCTGCTTTCACATCGCTAATCATACTATCTATTAATGAATGGAATTGTTAATCATGTCACGGTTCTATGTGTATTCAACATTTCAATAGTTACTGAATATTCATGTACAAATAGTTATAATGAAATATTGAATGTAGAAAAGTGTAGCCATTCTAGAAGGTAAAAAGTATATTTCACATTTCATTAGTCAGCGGAGCAGATCCTGATTAGACAGCTCCTATATAAGCCGTCTGATTTGGATCTCCTATGTTTTGCAAATGCGTGAAAACGCTTTTATATGAAGGCAAGGGTTAAACAAACATGAATCAGGTACGGATATATATGCATACATGTAGTTGGATTACAGTAAAATCTCTCTATAACGGCCACTAAATTGTGTTAATTAGTTGGTATTTAGGGCAGGTGGCTACTTAAAGCAAGGTAAAAGTAAAACAGAACGCTCCTATGGGAGCGTTCTGTTTTACTTTCACATTGCATTAAGCAGCCACCTGCCTTTAACAAAAATACTTGATGTAATTTAGTGGCCGTTATAGAGAAGTTTTACTGTTTTATGAATGTATTCTTCTGTACGTAGTACCCATGGGGATGACAAACAGGTGGCAAATGTGCCCAAAGCCACCAGTGGACTCGATGGGCGAGGTGTACTAAGTATACTCAGCTGTAATGTACTTCACAAGCCCAATGAATATACCATAGCGTACATAGAACCATCACATGGACAGATCAAACGGAAGTGGGGCGTGGCAATGGCGGCATTGCACTTAAAAAACGTTTCCTTTCAATAGCTGTGTGTTTATCATTTCTATTATATTTTGTTGTGTTTGGCTTCAGTGAATGCGTACACCGTACAATCAAACCCTTAGTACATGATTTATACAAAACAAATAGATCAACAATATATAAAAACCCTGAATTGTATATGCGGCCAGTATCATTATTAAAGATAATCATGTTAATATAATTAAAACAACTCTGCATTAATCCTTAGTATTGGTTGTCAGTAGTTTGTAAATCATTTCCAATTAACCCTTCGCTTGCTGAATTTTAAAACACATTTCTCCTTCTTTACCCATACCCTGTTTTGTAATTACATATATCTTCACTGTGTACAATTATATCGCTGTGCAATCACTGCTGTGGAGTGCACTGGTTGCACAATCAACTTGTAAATAGTGCAGACCCTGATGAGACAGCTCCTGCAGGAGCTGTCTCATCTGGGTCTTCACTATTTACAGGTAGGTATATTGACGTGAATAGCAAGCGAAGGGTTAAGATAGTTACGTAACCATTTTGATTGCATTATACGCCATTAACCATCGTTTTATTCTAAACCGAAGCAGATGCTGAGTGATACAAGAGAAGCACGTTCAATCCGTCATTGGTCATACTGTCTTTCCATAGACGCACATTCTGTTCAGTTTCATTATTCCCACGTCCTTCGGCCGAAACTCGCATATGTAAAATAATATTTGTTTAGCCCTTTCTCCCATATTATGCGCTGTTTAACCCTTTCCTCCATAAATACGCATTTCTACGCCTCTGTAAATGTTACTTTATGAAACCATTGTGATAAATAGAGCATTTGCTCCTATAGGAACAAATGCTCTATTTATCACAATGGTTTCAAACTACAAAATTCTACAAGTTTCCTTTTCTCTAGTTAATGCTCCTTTTCAGTAGATTTATTCAAAGCGGATGGATCTAAAATAGCCTATGGAGGAAAGGGTTAAAGTCTATGCAAACAGAACAGACCTAGAGGAGCCGTCTGACCAGGATATGTTCCATGTGCTAATCAAATTATAAAACAAACATGTGTACATGTGCCATTATAAAACTCTTCCGAATATTCCCGATGCCATTATTTTGTACATGAATATTCACACGAGAATATGTTAACCATACTATAGAGCGGTTGTGTTTGAATTGTTCAGCAGAGACGGAATACATTATACGATTAAATATTTGGTCAGTTTTAAATGCTGAGTGTAAAAAGAACAGCTATTATTTTAAATCATACTAATCAGAGTAAGCGGAATTGGGTTATCTGAACATTAATGTTAATTCCATTCACACCATTTCCCTGTGTCTATTCCATTTGATAGCAGCAAATTGAATTGGGACCTTTACACATGTTTTATCCCTCTGGAATCCTTTGAGTGTGGCCAATAAAAGTATCAATGACATAAAATGTTGACTTTGATGTACGTCTTTCGTTTCGAATCAGCATGGTCAATAATGACGTTATAAATAGTACTCCGCTAGAATCCAACTTGTGGGTGTTGTTGTCCACATAAAGGAACAATTAATCTTTCAGGACGGGGGTTATACATCACGTTTATTCCTTTGTTTTAACCTCTACCAGAATTTTAAGCTCGTATCTCCGAGAGGTTATGCCTTTTATTCTATTACATGGAATGGCAAGTGAGGGCGGAAACAAGTAGAAACACCTGCTATATCCATAGCAACTCGCTAATTACAACTACAGTCTTCACCATTTATCAGCCTGTTGCCTCAGAGATCCACAGAGGAGAAAATTAAGATACATGTTGACTACAAACCCGAGAGAGTTATAAACTCAGCTGGTAGTCAACAGATTGTTGTTTTGCATGTGGCAAAGCGAACCATTCATCTAAAGTTTACTAATGAAGATTTATAGTATAATGACTGCAGTACACATGTGCAATCGAAGAGGAGCTCATTACCAACAGGAAGAACGAGCACACCATGTTTTTAATATGTAAGTAGAAAGAGACATTCTCAATTATATCTAAACAATGTACCAATACCATTGTTATAATCTGAATTTCCCCCTAACAAACGCAGAAAAATAACTGACCATACAGATGCCGTATACCTTTATAAACACTACAACAAATGGAGAAATATGAGTTAACACCAAGCCAAAGAGGCAAAAACATTTAAATCAGAGTTGTCTATTAATTCGCTCAATTAAGAATTTAGTGAAACGGGGAATGCTTCTTCGAACATTTTTGACTGGTCCTGTGCAGTTGGTTATTATACAATAAAACAATCTTTATATTATGATATTAGTGTTAGTGTATTAAATGATTGTAATATGCCATAAAACACACATTGACTATATGATAGTGATGTTAGTATATCAATTATAGTATGCAACGAAACATGTATAAATTATAATAGGAATGTAAGTGTATTAATTTTGATATTCAAACAAACATGTGTTGACAACGTAACTCCATGATGTGGAAAGGTTGGACTTGTAAATTCAAACAATTGAAAGCTTAACCCAGTTGCCCCCACGATCCCATTTATGGGACGTAGGCAAACTGTGTAGAGTCTACACTGTTTGCTGATAGGAATTTCAACATAAAACAAAACGAAATTGAACATTTAGGACAGGCACCCCTTAGATAAAAAATGGACTAATCCAATATATAAACATGGAATAATCAACTGGGAGCAAATGGGTTGAACTCGTAAATCAATAAAGTTAAAAATCCAAACAGTTGAAAAATGAAACACATAAAATCACGAGGTTGAAATTATAAATTCATCAATATGAAATCGTGAAATAATGAAGTTGAAATTCTTGGAATCGTGAAATGTTGATAACCTGGAGTTAATATCGTGAATTATTTTATCTGAAATTGTTCAATCTTTAAGTTGAAATTGTGAATTCCTACAGTTGAAATGATAAAATATGGTTTTCAAACTATTGAAAAATTGAATCGTTGAACTCTTCAAGCATGAACAAAAGACGTGTTTACGTCATCGCCGGCCTTTTGTACAATAATTCTAAAATAAGCATACAATAACTGCCAATTACATTTACCGTCGTCTACCACAATAGGAGACTAACTATGTCATATGCCATCTAGGGAGATATACCATAACACATAAAGCAATATCAGGTGTGTGAGACAGCAAACCACTCAGTCATCCAGGCAATAGCCAAATCCCATTGCGAAGTAACAGTTTTTTATGTTTGGCTCAAAACGTTCGGTGAATTGGCAGTAATACGGGATGTGATATTTTTCACACTCCCATAAGAGCAATGTGGAACAATACTGAAAAAGGGAAATTTGAAGTCGAAGCAAAACATTATTTCTATTTCATTGTACTCATGTCAGGCATAAAAAGAAAGCCGTCGCCAAGATGAACCATCTAATTGACTTCCTATGACTTACGCTATACTACGTGGTAACGTTGACAAATAGTCTGCACATTCCATACATTAGAGTCATGACGGCCACGAATCGCTCAGCTGAATCACAGCATACTACTTCTATGTACAGTGCTCCCTCTCTACAACGGCACCCTTTGGGATACAAATATTGTATGTGTTGTTCAGAGGGAGTTGTTATAAGGAGGGAAAATCAAACATAATTAGCTTGTTTGCAGATCCCCAGATAAGGTTATTTCGAGAACTAAAACCGTTATGCCTCCATCAAATCCTATGTTGTGACCACTCTTTAGAATCGTCACAAAGTGACGATTCTAAAGAGTGGTCACAACATAGGGTTTGATGGAGGCATAAAGAAAATACGATGGAAAAAGGTTGTTTCTGGAGTCTTGTTGTTTCGGAAACAGCGACATGCGTTGTTGTAAGGAGGGAATCGTTATTGAGAGGGCCGTTGTAGAGAGGGAGCACTGTATTTGTTGTCAAGCAAGAGCATATAATTAACTCTAAGCGTACTTGTGCTGATGATAATGAATTTATAATGTACTTCATGAAGATCGAATTACTATTGAATTACCATACTGATTGAATATGTAAATGATAAGAATCAATAACGACATATACACGTGTATGAACTGCTTGTAATGGCAGATCCTATAGCCATACACATGTTGAAGAGCGTAACAATACACGGCGAAATAAAGGTGCACGAGTGTTAACAAGATACAATGTGCCATGTTGTTACATACTTCTGAGAATCTGTCCACAATAAAACGTGGTGTGCAGTGCATGTGGCATTGTGACTCAGATTCGTGTATAAATGAAGAAGTTAGTGTTAACAAGATAATTATGCTATGTTTGACAAATGAACGACACGTAAATCTTTGTCGACTAAATGTGGCCATACACATTACATATCATGGAATGTGCGTGGATATTAGAGTGTTAACTAACTAACGTATTGCGGTCGACCGACAGACGGACGGACAGACGACAGTCATTCAAGAAACCTTATAGATCAACACGAGCACTCCGAGCTCATGTTAGCTAAAGGGAACCCAGGCAACATGAACATTCCAAGATCAGACGTAACCCCAGGACGTCCCATGAACTTGCCTATACACAATACTTAAAGAGGTAATGAACATACTGTTAAGTACCATAACGAAGTATTACGTAATTTGATGCAGCAGCAAACCTATTATCATGTTAGGTACACGCTTAATGCAATGAATGATATAGTACTGACATTCATTTGAATTGTTCTCAAAGTAGCCATCGTTAAAATTGTATCAAAGGAAACTTCGCTAAAAATAGCACGTGAATGTTCAGTGCAGTGCCACCAACGATTACTGTGAGAACGTCTCAAACCTATGTCAGTCAATAGACTATGATTCCAGAGACGATAACAGACTACCATCTTCCAAATATTCCACATAAACGTACTAGACCCCTTGATTTACAGTGTAGGCCTCTTCCAAGGCAATAAATGTAATTAATTTTGACATTGGTATTAGCTTAGAAACATCTTGTGCGCAATCAGATGCAGCCATGTTGGCATCTTTTCAAATTATTGCAGCGTGTGTAAAATAACATTCTGAGCTGCGAATACTTAACTGAAAGTTAATTGTAATTATGTTACAAAATATAACTGGTCCGTTAGATTACGTGAGATGAAAACCTGAGAGGCACGATACCGTTTGTCGGCACGGATATATTCAAACGAGTAAAAAAGACCTAATACAAGTCATGGCATAAATAATTTATATCAGATGAACATAAAGCCGCCATCTTTTCGATAGCTAAACTTGATTAACAATATACAACACGTTGTTGATATCTGACACTCGGCTACGAAACAGAACCTAAACAGAAATAAAATGAATCACATTTAATCCTTTCAAGGAAAACATTACATGGCTAAATGGTACAATATTGGTAGTGTCGTGAAATGTGTCGTGTTTTTCCAATACGCTTGTATTGTAACACTGCATTAGAACGTAAGCGACGTGTTGAATGATTGTGTCGACTTACCCTGGTCCTTATTATATCTTGATTGATACATGAAGTAAATATAACAATTCATTAGTAAGCAAGCTATGTGCTGAATGCATCGATTTTCCCTGTTTCCCTATTATATCTTGATTTATATATGAAGGACATATAACGCTTATTTCGTATTCAAGTGAAGTGTTGAATGTAGCGATTTCCCCTGGTTTCCCTATTTCATGTAAGACAATATCATATTTGTTTTTGTCTATTTTTTTATGATCACTTTTATAGTACTCATTGACTAAATATGATATGATACAAATCATACTATTTTCGTCAGCTCATTTGAAACAAACCCTTATACAGAAACATTCATTTAACCAATTATTTAACGGACTACTTTAAGATCCAACCTCTTTGAATAAATACGCTGAAAAGGAGCATTTACTAGTGAAAAGGAAAGTTTTGGAATTGTGGAGTTTTTAAACCATATGTGCAAGTGTTATATTTATCACAATGGTTTCAATAAGTAACTTTTACAGAAGAACCAAAAGGCGTCAATATTAGGGAATGGGTTAAGATCCACTATGTAATATTCTTTTAACCCAATTAACTAGAGAAAAAGAAAATATTAGAATTGTATAGTAGTGAAACCATTGTGATAAATAAAGCATTTGCTCCTATGGAGCAAATGCTTTATTCATCACAATGGTTTCAAGAAGTGACTATTTCAGAGGCGTAGAAAGGCATATTTATGGAAGAAATGGGTTATAATGCTGAATGCTATGTTGGCGTTTTCTACCAGCACTCATCTACTTAGCATTCACGAAAAGAATTTTCGTGAGAACATTGTATATAA
The DNA here is from genome assembly GCA_963576725.1 of Azorinus chamasolen. NCBI lineage: Eukaryota > Metazoa > Mollusca > Bivalvia > Cardiida > Solecurtidae > Azorinus > Azorinus chamasolen. The sequence goes on from OY755251.1 coordinate 59,963,958, forward strand.
TTATCAAGTATGTAAAGTCTCGAATACATTAATGCAAACCATTTGCACATCTTACAAATATTATTCACCCTATCCTGTTAGTGCCTGTAAACACCACAATTTAATCAGACGAGCCGGTTATTTAATCATAAATCTGCAACGAATGTGTTTTAAGCAAAATATTTCTAGAACAGGTTTGTTGATATGACTGTGAGTTCCTACGTTAAGTGCTATCTAAATTAGATAATTCATTTTTGAAGATTTCTGTAAATGTCGAATATATATGTCATATGCGCATAACAGGTGAATGGAAGCCCGCTTGAAAACTGTGTGCTCATGTTAAATCGTTTTAAGGAAAGCTTTGCGAAATGTTTCGAGGACAGACTTGCGAGTGATTGTTATTACCTACGAAATCAATGAGGTACATGTAAACGCAGTATATGTCAGTAACACGTACACTCATGATGGTGTTCATAACCGACTCGGGTTAACCTTTTCCCTTCTGTAATCGCAGTTTGACGCATCTGCAAACAGAGTAGACCCAGATCAGACGGCTCCTATAGGAGCCGTCTGGTCAGGGTCTGCTCTGTTTGCTTATGGTGTAATATAGATCTGACTATACAGCTTCTGCCTGAGCCAAAATGCCATGTATTCATATGCCATTATAAAAAATACATCTTTTATTAATATTCATGACGTCATTATATCCTACATAAATATTCATCAGGGAAAGGGTTAATCTCTTATTACAAACTCACAGGAAATATTGACCCAGAAATATTTCGCGAACGCTTAGTGGTTAAGTGTGAAAGAAGTATGCCGCAATACCTAATATATATTGAATATGTTTGATATTCAGAATTCAAGTTTTCGTTTTTGATGACACCTCGTATAAACCTCTGCACAGGCTGCATGACCAACACACACGGTCCAAAACTTTGTAAATAGTTTTGACACGGATAAGTCGAGATATTTATTCGTTCCTTTTTCTTCATGTTAAATAACGATAGTGGACATGTGATTCGTATTTAACTGAATGGAGCATAATGGTATGTTAGTAATGTTAGTTAAGACTCTAGTGGACATTATAATATATGTCAAGCCTGCCAAGTTAACAAGTCGTTGATTTGCAATCTAAATTTCTAAACACATATATAATGTATTTGATTGTTTCTCTTATTGTAACATTAGTTTGGAAATACATATAGTTGTATATGTGTCATGACACTATTTACAATTATTAGAACAAATAAAACGAACAACCGTTTCCATGAAGCTACTCCGGACGAATTGTGTTATCTATGTTAACGTATTGGCCATCAGAGGACACACATGTTGTATAGTTTCCTGATACAGAAATGCTGATACCTACACTGAGGCAGTTTCCTCCTTATGGTAATCTGTAGAATAGTTTGATTCAGCTATACCCGCCACATGTTGAAGGGTATTCATGAGTTAACCCTTTCCTCTACAAGTACGCCTTTCTACGCCTCTGTAAAAATCACCTGTTGAAACCATTGGGATAAATATAGCATTTACTCCTACAGGAGCAAATGCTATATTTATCACAATGGTTTCAAACTACAAAATTCTAAAGGTTTCCTTTTCTCTACTTAATGCTCGTTTTCGGTAGATTTATTCAAGGTGGTTGGATCTAAAATAACCTATGGAGAAATGGGTTAAAATCAGCGCAAACACATCAGATATAACAGAGAGCAGTGTTACCATTAGCAGTAGGGTTTCTAGTATTTCCGGCCTGTATTATTCGTAATTATTCCATATTTACACAGTGAAGTAATGATAGAACTATCACACCATTATGAAAAAGAGCTTCACATGTTAGGCCGTTGGCAGTAGCTGAGACCAATTAAACATTTTCAATGATAAATGTTTCGTATTTGGTATTAAAACTTAGCATGCTGGGCTAATGTTCAATGAAGTAAAAGTTATAAGCTAAGGGTGTTCGTAGCGGAGTTAAGTTTACCCAGACAGACGGATTCTGCCTGAGAATAATATAGATACGATTCTTCAGTTCTACCATGGTTAGATATTCCTTGATTAAAATGTCAGTATAAAGGTCAGATAATTAATATTCGTGATATAAACATTCAATGTTAAATGCTCATGGGGAATGAGTTAATTAAAAGAGATTGAAGACATGCTCGTGTATTTGTTTTGTTTCCATTCCTTACAATATGTATTTTTTATTTTACACTTGGAACTATTGTTATATAATGTACATAGCACATATATACGCAAGAGAACAAATGTTTGACGCGGCATCTTATTTTCATTTTGTAAATTTGGTTTTCAAAACATCAGCAAAGACAGGTTTACATGAAGACAAATCGAATATGACGCTGAAAAAAGGTCTACAAATGTACGCTAGTCTATTCCTTCATTTTTTGCATTATATAACGATAATCACCACAAGTTTGTTCCCCTGATAAATAGGGAATGTGTTTGCACTTGTGTTGCATGAAACACTCAAAAACACGGCACTGAAACCATTGAGAATCTGCGCATTGACTGTGTATTAAGTTAGATACTACCTTAGCTACAGGTTGGTAGTTTTGGAAGCAATAATTACATTCGCCCCTAGATGTAATTAACTACTAACTATAATCAGCGTGCGTTGATTATCGTTTTGATAATATCTATTAGCGGGAGATATTAAAGCTGTCATACAGAGATCATAAATATTAACTCATTATCGTGTGAAAATATACCTATGAAAATTTCGACCTTGTCCGCGTTTCAAAGAGGAGCTTTCTGCATTACTCCAACGTGCATTAAGGTGCCACCTGTCTCCATGACCGATAATTATACTACATTAAACGTCCGGTTTAGAGAGGTTTTACTGCACATGACAGTGGAATAGTTCAAAGTTGTTTATTTCTGTGTATAAATAACCGCTATATGAAAATATACCAATACAGAAGTACCTGCCTTAAGTGGTCATTAGAAAGAGGTCTAATTATGTACCTGTAACGCTAATGGACGTCTAATGCAGATCAAACGTAATGCAGAAAGCTCTCCTATTGCAGCTTTCTGTATTACGTTTGCCCTACATTAAGCAGCTCCCTGCTTTTTAAGACCCCGTATTTAATGAATGTAAATGAATAACATTTTAAAACCAGTTATCCCGTACCTTGTCTAGAATGATTTAGCGAGTTAGATCTATTAGCGATAAGAACGAATGTGTAAACACGGGTTCCAATTTGAAGTTATGTACTGGATTATAGTGCGCTCTTCTTATCAACTAGATTTAGACTGATATATCTATACGACTTTAACCATTTCAATGCAGGCAATGAGTCAATAATGTCTACTGTAAACAGTTTAGACCCAAATAAGACTACTAGAAGTGTTCTCCCATCAGAATATGTGTTGTTATGATGTTACACTTTTCTTTAAACATATATATCTATTCACGGTAAGCTTGACACGTAGCTCCAGAAAAGATGCGTAAATTAAATCATTTTCAAGAATAACTTCTTTATTCCCCCAACAAACTATATATTCTGACCACTCTTTAGAATCGCAGAAGAGACGATTCTAAAGAGTGGTCACAGTATAGGGTTTGGTGGAGACATGGCGAATTTAGTTTTTGAGCACGCATTTTGTATGTAGCTCTGTTCACGTGTTTGAATTTTGAAATAGCTTTGAAATGTTTAACTGGATGCATATTCGGATCGTAATTGCTTAATATCTTATCGACATACAAATTAGTTGCAAATTTCGTTTATCAGGCACTCTTGGCAATCTCCTCTGTGGTAAATATTACAAATTGAATAGATGGCAGATATTAATATGTCACTCAGCGAGAGGCACCGACACAAGCAGATGCTAATTGTTATAGGAAACAACAGGAAACTGAAATGTGAATAGGGCTATAGCATTCTGTACCTAATTAGAGTTACAATTAGATACTGAATGATATCCATCACAATTAATTTCAAGAAAGTCCTGGGGCTTTGTATGTTTTTTTGTTATTTCTCCAGTTTTGCACTGAAAACGGTGGCCTTATTCTAACACATCGGATAAAAGATTCCATTTAAACACGTCTCTATAACACGAGGATGTCATTCGATAGCGACACTGAAAAGAAAATCTGTTCTAGATAAAGGTCAACCTCAAAAGTAAACCAAGGTCAGTTATACGCAATATCGCCTTAACCCTTTCCTCCATAAATATGCCTCTCTACGCCTCTGTAAAAGTCACTTTATGAAACCATTGTGATAAATAGAGCATTTGCTCCTATAGGAGCAAATGCTCTATTTTATCACAATGGTTTCAAACTACACAACTATAACAAAAATCCTTTTCACTAGTTAATGCTTCTTTTGGGTAGATGTATTCAAAGTGGTTGGGTCTAAAAATAGCATATGGAGTAAAGGGTTAACCTAGACTAGTCGTGATAGGATACTGTTTGATATTCTCATGCTAGCAAAACGGGCACACATCTGCATGAGCAAACAGTTAAGACTAATATGAGATATCTCCTAGATGAACTGTTTATACGCGTTTATACTAATTGCCATGGTAATCCACTTGCTACATGTTATCTAATTTACATGTATAATAATCAACTAATTGATATTAATAGTGGATGGATATGGAATGAGCAGGGTTAAGGAGTTCCGTAGTTGTGGGCTGTCGTTTGAATATATGACATTACAATTTTACACAAATAACACGAGGAGTTGCTAAGGAATCGCTAAACGGTATAGAAATTAAAGGGTGTACATACAGATCCGTGGTTCTCTGAGTCGGTACTTACCTGAAATAAACAAAAAACAGACATGTAATTTCATACTGTTTAAACTCACATCGTGCAATATTTAAATGACATTAACAAACCCTTACCGTACACTAACACATCTTTGTCAGCATGTATATATGAACATACATACATACGTACATACGTACATACGTACATACGTACGTACGTACGTACGTACATACGTACATACATAACATACATACGTACATATATACATACGTACATACATAACATACGTACGTACATACGTACATACATACATACATACATACATACATACATACATACATACATACATACATACATACATACATACATACATACATACATACATACATACATACATACATACATACATACATACATACATACATACATACATACATACATACATACATACATACATACATACATACATACTTACATACGTACGTACATACGTACATACATACATACGTACATACATAAGATACGTACATACGTACATACGTACATACGTACATACATACATACATACATACATACATAACATACATAACATACATACATACATAACTACATACATATATACATACATACATACGTACGTACGTACGTACGTACGTATGTACATACGTACGTACGTACGTACGTACGTATGTACATACATACATACAGACAGACAGACAGACAGACAGACAGACAGACATAGATACATACATACATACATACATACATACATACATACATACATACATACATACATACATACATACATACATACATACATACATACATACATACATACATGCGTACATGCGTACGTACGTACGTACGTACATACGTGCGTACGTGCGTACGTACGTACGTACGTACGTACATACATACATACAGACAGACAGACAGACAGACAGACAGACAGACAGACAGACAGACAGACAGACAGACAGACAGACAGACAGACAGACAGACAGACAGACAGACAGACAGACAGACAGACAGACAGACAGACAGACATACAGACATACATACAGACAGACATACAGACATACATACACACACAATTTTGTTCAAGTTACTGCTGCTATCCCAATCAAGCTTCACAAGCTCTTTCAAATCACGATGGTTATAGCCAGTGTTAAAATTGGTATGACTAATGACAATGCAATGGAAAGGCAATCTTGACCAGCAACAGAGAAAAATAGATTCACTTAGACAATTGGGAATAAAAAACCCTAGCCTCGAACGTCGGAGAGAGCGCAGTCGCTCCTCTTAAACGGAAACACGATATTATACACCAAAGACGAAGTGTTTGCACCATGTGAAATACCATGCTGCACTTGATCTTGGTAGAAATCATGTTGACTCAATGCTAAATATAAAACTACACAAAGATGCGTGTGCATTGGATAGATGAGTTTAAACCTATGCTGAATAGATGTGCATATCCTCTAGGAAAGTGTGGATAAGATCCGAATCGTGTCGTAACGTACACGATCATTAACTTCTTTTAATGTCTGCAGATAAAACAAATAATATTACTATTCCTCAGCAACGTCATTGTTTGAGTTAAGTGTGACACTGAAGTGATTATGGAGTCACTAGATGGAAAAAAGCATGACAATGGGCACACTCCACCATACTATATGTGCCTCAAACTGAAAGTTTTAATGAAGTATTAATACCTAGTAATACTATATATTTCATCTTTACACTGTGAAACATTCTGTGTTGATAAGTACAGTATACGGTACTGCAATGTTCCACTTTTAAATATGGTCTGCTAAACAGTGTTGTAAATAATCAAAAAGGATGTCTGTAAAGTTATATTTTATTGACACTTTTGTCGTACAATGCGAGGTCAAGGGTAGTAGGTGTAAATACGTAACCATCATTACATTGGTATATCATATTTTCTAATATTATACGTATATGTATATATAGTACACAAACACAGAAGGACCGTTATGCACCTCAGACGGTACCGACCGACCCTACTGGATTATGACTTGTTAACCCTTCACCATAATGCATGGTGAAAGTTCTGCAGAAACTTCCTCTGGGAGCTTTCTGCATGACTCTCATCCTCCATTAATCAGCCATGTTAGACCCTGCATCTTTGAAACAATCTACTGAAAAGGAGCATTTACTAGAGAAAATAATATTTTTTACATTTACAGTGTGTAGTTTTGAAAACATTGTGGTATTGTCATAATCGTTTACAAAGGTGACTTTTACAGAGACTGCAAAAGGAGTCAATATGAGGAAATGTTTTATAAGATGTGACGTTTGGTTCAAATGTTATAGTAGTAGAATGTTCGACATATTTCTTTCTAATTAGTATGATTGGATTATCAAGTACAGTAAACCTCTCTATGTCGGCCACTAAATTGTATTAATTGGTTGGTATTTAGGGCAGGTGGCTGCCTAAAGCAATGTGAACGTAAAACGATCCCATACTTTTACATTGCTTTAAGCAGCCACCTACCTTTAACACAAAATACCTGATGTAATTTAGTGGCCGTTATAGAGAGGCTTTAGTGTAAATCCGTCGTCTCACATATATTCAGAGGGTTTGCAAAGGTAAGTACCAGTTCACTTATAACTTTCTTACTATTTATTACAACAGATGCCCTTTGATTATCTCTAAATCTATTTTCTAGCCATGTTTGCTGACTTGGACACAAGGCCGGGCACGGCAATGTTTTTATTATAATAAGGCTGATGCAACTGTCCTCTTATTTACTAAGATCGAATAATTGCTCCAAACTTTATAGCCTAATAAATAAATAGCCTAGCGATCGTATCATACTTCTTTTAATATTTATGGCGCTATCATGCATTAACTCTTGGAACAATTTCAATTTCCAGTCATCTATCAAACCGTAGCCTCATATTAACTGTTATGCTGCTGTAAAATGTAAGCAGCTCAACATTTCGTTTACTGCCGTTTACACATAACTGGCTGATCTATTCAAGTTTATTGGAACCACTACATTAAGTGGTACACCCAGTGCATCTGTATGATATTCTGTTGATGTTGTAGTCATCCAACCGTTTAGAATGCATGCTACGTATTCACATACATGTAGCGACTAGCAGCGTGAGGGTTAAACATTTTGGTTAGCCCAATTACCATTGACTTTGATAAAATGCCATAAGTACCGTTAACCGAAAGAATAGCATACATGCATACATGCAGAGCACATGATTACTTACAATAAGGTCATAATAACATATGCAGCTATGTGTTGTCAATGCAGCTGCAATTATATCAGTATTATGTAATGATATTTTGAGAATATTAACAGGAGATGGAATAAATCAAAACTTGATGTGTTCTCGTTACTCATTTATGTTCGATGTGGAATCAGAAATGTTCGCCAACTTGATGCAAGTACGTTGCCGCTGCACTTGTTATGGGAACCCTGGTTCTCACTAATGCATATATCACATGTACTGTTCTGAATGTAAATCTAACATGTAAGCGGTTCACGCAAACAACTATAAACATTTTGAGGGATAATTGACCTATAAAGCAATGTACTTAGTGTACCAAAGCATTTTGCGTTTTGTATTATAGAAGTTATTGATAATTGATTAAATCGAAACGCATGTCATACATATACGTCGCACATATATGAATATTAAACACTTGCATCATTGACCAGAACGCTTTACGAGTATTCCTACTGGTAACAAATAACCCTTTCACCGCCAATGTCGCATAAATGCACCACGACAAATAGTGCAGTCCTAGATCAGACGCCTTTTCAAGGCGGTGTCTGATCAGGGACTTCACTTTTTTCTTAATCTCCATTTCTATATCTGTGTTTTTGTCCTTTGAAATTTGCATTTATTTATCTCATTTCCTTACTATACCGAATGATTTAACGAAATTGGATTGCAGACGACAATAAGATATTTGGCGCCGAAAGGGTTAATCAGCAGTATCTGTTTAACCTATTCCCCCATATACATTACCAAACATCTGTGAAAAAAAATCTACCGAAAAGGAGTATTTACTAGACAAAAGGAACATTATAGAATATGTAGTTTTTAAGCCATTGTGGTAAACAGAGCAAATATATAATACTATAATATATCAATATATATTTATATATGTATCAATGGTTTCAAAAAAGGGCTTTTTTCAGAGGCGTCAACGGGCGTCAGGCTTAAAGACGTCATTCTACTTAAGACTTAACTCTTTTGGCGCCAAATTTAAAAGTGTCGTCTGCAATAATAAATTCATATTAAATATAATTCTAAACTAAATAATAAAGGTATATTAGTAAAACATTTGTTTTAAAAAACCTGTATGTTTGGGCTAAATAAATACAGAAAACAGTTAAGTCCCATGTCAGATGCCGCTTTGAAAAGGTGGCATCTAACCATGGACTGCACTGTTTTCAATGGTGCCAACAGGCGACATTGGCGCCGAAAGAGTTAATTCGATTGTTGAAATACATTTATATTTAGCATGCTGTAGGTGAATGTATGATGACATTGTAAATAGATTTGATTGAACTGAGACGCCAAATGTGTCGTATGATGAGGTAATAATCTTGTTTATAATGTTCAATGCTTTCAGAGTTCCAGATAAGATGAATTGGGTGAATTAAAATATTTAAAGAATAACTCCTTTATTTCCCCACCAAATCGTATACTCTAACCACTCTTTGAAGAGACAATTCTAACGAGTGGTCAAAGTACAGGGTTTAGTGGAGAAATGACGGTTTATGTATTTATCTGTAGCTCCGGATGTTTTTGAAACACAAGATGAACTGACATTTCAAAACGTATTCATAATACATACGAACTAACTAAAACCTGAAAATACCATGATAGTACAGGTACTTGTTAACACAAGGCGAGTGTCGATGTAATGAATCGTGATTTGTACATATTCGGATAACCATGTAAGACATTTACTTACAACAATCATTATACAAAGAGCTTAAAACGTTGTTTTGGCAAATTTCTAATTGACAATATTGCTCAAGGCATTACGTCATCAATTAGTACCTTTAATACTTGCTAAAACGATATTAGATTAAAATTGGAAATAAGGTAGTTGTTTTAAGCTACCATCATAATATAATTACAGGTCAGACACGTGGTAGCATAATACATGTCAAACGTAATGCAGAAAGACCGTAAAGAAACTTTATGAATTAATTTGACCATGTAACTACCAGCTTTATAAGAGCCGTCTGATCAGGGTCTGTTCTGTTTGTTTATGGTGTAATATAGATCTAAATTCTACAGCTTCTGCCTGAGCCAAAATGCCATGTGTTCATATGTCATTATAAAACATAATCTTATTAATATTCATGACGTCATTTATTCATCTGGGAAAGGATTAAGACAGGTTCGACTGTACCTAACGTACGCAAATGTTCTTAAATAATAACAACATGTATATCAATATTTATATGATATCCGGTAGCAATGTCAACGATAACCAATTCGTGATAACATTTCGCGACACTCTCGGTCATGTCAGTATTATCAAGAACCCCGATGGGAATAAGAAAAACGTTTAGGTGTTTTCCTATCTCGTGTTTTCCTTGGTATTAGTGCGCATTTCCTGGTGTTTTGTTTGATGCTCTTGTTGTTATTGTCATGTGATGTACACGTTTTTACCGAATTAAATCTATCTATCTAACAGACAATAATATACTATGTAAAACACGTCGCCAAAGAGATAACTATCCAGCAAAGAGAGTTTAACCCTTACAGCGTGGGACATTATTCACCTTTGTAAACATTATATTTCCAGATGAGAGGGCATTCACCTGGGTCTGTACTATTTGGCATATTACACGTTTCGTTAGAACAATCCCTAAATATTCACCATAAGCTTGACTGGTTTTGAATTTGGAATAGCCCGTTTGAAAAGTCAATGTTATAACGGTTAACGTTCCTCAAATTTAACCATTCGCTTGCTGTTCACGCCAATATACCTACCTGTAAATAATGAAGACCCAGATGAGACAGCTCCTGCAGGAGTTGTCTCATCAGGGTCTGCACTATTTACAAATTGAGTGTGCAACCAGTGCACTCCATAGCAGTGATTACATGTAGCGAAATACTTGTACACATTGAAGATATATGTAATTATACAACAGGGTATGGGTAAAGTATGAGAAATGTATTTTAAAATTCAGCAAGAGAAGGGTTAAACTGTCAATACAACCTAAGAGGCGCATTGTTGCATTGCTTACCCGGTCGAGAAAGTTCGACCGGAGAAATAATCGTAGGTAAGACAACTGTGTTCATCCCACCCACTGCAACCAAATGTAATGTACACCATAGGTAAATCATGGCGGTCACTCATCCAGACATTAGCCACATATGCCGCTATCTACCTTGGAAATGGTATCCTGCTCTTTAAGACATTCTATGCAATCGGAGTTTTAATGACTAACAGTGCAGACCCGTATCACCCGGCTGCTATATGCCACGTGTCTACACTTTTGTGAAATGATAGTTCATTCGTTTCCGTCATTCAAAGGGTTAAACCATGTCGCCAAAGTGTTGGCTCCCCGACAAGGAGGGTATAAGGTGTATATGTATCTAACATAACATCCCTGTTGTTTTGATATTTAAGTACACTTCAGACAATTAGTAGTATTGCATTAGGAAAGTCTATTATGTACAACTTTGTAAAATTTAAGTATTATTTTGATCATAGATTTACGTAACCGAAACGTTCAGTATTTATATTGTTAAGTTCATTTTATCAAATTTATTGATCATTCCTGCGATTTATACACTTACAAATTTGAAATATGGGTATATCTAGACACGTTTATCACTTATATCGATGAATATTGAATGAAACGTGCTATTAAAATTCATAATTTGTAATTTATGATTGTAGGTACAATCTACTTTGTGCGTATATATCTATTACTGCCACTTGTTTATTACAGTTGTTTGGCTTCCGGCAGTCTCATAAATTGGTATCAGCTTATCCTTTGAAGAGGTCTAGCTTTGATGGTGGTAAAACGGTTGTGCCAATCTACTCTCAAACTATGTCGAGTATTGAATTATTAGATATTATAAGTCCAAATGTAAGATAAAAGAAGCGGAAATAGGGAAACGCTGTACATAATTGCATTTTATCATAATGCTGTAACAATGCTGACTGTCAATCGTCCATGTCCCATTTGTTGAGAACAAATAATTTTATTTCTAAGATGTGTCTGGCGCCTTATGATAATTCTACTTCACGTCGTCAGTTTCCCGTCCATACCAAGATACCTATGTTTTGGAAAGAACTGTCGTTTCTACAATCAAACGACGACTATAGTTGTATTAAGTCATGTACCCTAAAACGCATGTTCGTCGCTCTACTTGTATTTAAACTTAAACCCAAGCACAATCAGTCCTCAAATTTGAAAGAATGTCGTATATTGTAACGTAAGTTTCAATAATTAGTTTACTGAACAGATGATATAGATAGCGAGACGTATGGCAATTGAGTGTGTTAACCCTTTACCCCATAAATACGCCATATTACGCCATTGCAAACAGAGTAGACCCGTATCAAACATCTCCTATAACTGATGCGTTGTTTGCTAATATAAAATACAGTAAAACCTCGATTATCCGAACACTAAAATACGTATTATTATCGATCTTTAAGACAGGTGGCAGCTTAATGCATGGTGAAAGTTATGCAGAAAGCTCCTCTAGGAGCTTTATTCATGACTTTCATCATGCATTAAGCAGCCACCTGCCTAAAAGGGTCTAAATTCGTTTATAACGAAAATTCGAATAATCGAGGTTTTACTGTATAAATATGATTCTACAGTGTGTGCCGTAGCAAGACCTCGCGTATCCATGTGCTATTATAACATTTAATATAATTAATATTCATGATGTCATTACTTCTTACATGATTATGAATATTCATTACATCAATGGTTAAGTACATTCTATGCGTTAAGGGAAATTAGCAATACTTTCTCAACCAGCCATTAAATGATGTTATGGACGACAGGGAAAAGACGTACTGTCAATAGAAAACCCTGTTTTATTACAGGGATAATGCAGTTTTGGAAAACCTTGCATTAACCTGAATACATGTTATATCGATCAAGTACACACACAACTTAACCATACATGCCATATATCATTTACCTATCCATAGCAGGACATGTACCATGCATATACATGGTTTATGATGCATCAGTACAATTACACAATTTTGTAAGATATTGCAGTCACTAATGGTAAGGATAATATTGGCATGGTTCTTTGTAATTAGAATGGCAGACTCAGACGTTAATATCACTGTAATGCAGTCAGAAATGGAATGCGCAGTAATTGAAACGTGTACAATAATGGAGGCCTGAAGAATGACTGTGCAGTAAAACTTGTCTCAACCCTTTCTCTGTTAAACACTCATATAAGTTATAATGACACCATGAATAGTTATTTGCTGATTTTGTTATAATGACATGCGTACAGTAGGTTTTTTGTTATTGGCAGAATCTTTAGAGTCAGATCGATTATAATTGTACAGTAAAACCCCTCTAATGCGACCACTTAATGAACAAACATGGTTGTCTTCATAAGCAGTTTGTGCATAAGCAGTTTCATAAGCATAAGTGGTTGCTTAATGCAGGACGAAAGTTATGCAGAAAGCCCCTATAGGCTACTACCTGCCTTTAATACCCAGAATTAGACCTGTTTTTGGTGGCCGCATTAGCGGGGTTTTACTGGTTAAGCAAACAGAGCTGACACTGATGGGACGGTACCTACAGAAGCCGTATGATATGATTCTACTCTATTTGCAAAGGCGTGATATTGCGTTTGTATGAGGGAAAGGGTTAAACGATCATTAATATGACTGTTATACTGGGACTTGGTAGCTATGGCGGTAAGGCAAAACTCATCCATAGAGATTACTGTATAAGCCTGCCGTGCAATATGCCACCACATGCATAGAAAAGCTCATGTGTTTAGTTATACAATTGTCGCCTAAGCCATGTGGAATACATTAAGCCATATTCACAGTGCACATTATGTCATAAGTAATGGTGTTTCTGATTTGTTCGCTGTACAAAGCCAACGTAACTATACAAATTTACAGGTAATTATTTTATCATCAATGAGTATACAATGTCCTCATACAGGATATATACTGTGGACGGACTTCGAACTGTATCGTACAAGATGAAAACATCCCATATGTATATAGTTTGTTTTACAGTAAAACAATTACAATGGGGTCTACGTATGGGTCTATAAGACAGGTGGTAGCTTAATACAGGACATGAGTAATACAGAAAGTTCCTATAGCAGCTTAGCTCCAATAGCAGGTTTCTACATTACGTATGCCTTGTATGAAGCAAGCATCTGTTTTTTAAGATTCCTGTGTTCAATTAATATAATGTCGCTCAAGACAGGTTATACTGTATCTGCAATAAGTGCACAGTAACATAAAGATTTTGTCTCACTTCGATTAGGCTAACAAGTCTCCTTAATGCGTGAATGCATTGGCTTAATTTGTATATCATCCTTAACCAACACCGACATCCAGAAAAATAAAGTCAGATCTGCGCACCGTTATATTTAATATATTCTGAAAATGGGTGATCCCTCGAAAGCAAAAGTAGAAATGCAAAAAGAGAAAATTGCAGACTCGGTTTTATTGAGTCTGTTCATGAGTAGTAATTAAAAGTGCAACACTACTCACACCCCTAGCACCGGCTTAAGCAGTATTCATTTTTCAAAACTAATAACATGAAAACTAATGATCCCGAAGGACCAGAAAATATAACAACACTGATAATGAAGTGTCCAAACATAGCATTGCCTGTGTACAATGCAGCATTGGATTGATTTGTCGAAACGCAATTAGGAAGCAGACGAGTTGTAGATAACATTATATTGAATGGTATAGTAGTGTGATATTGTATTACATCTGTTAGATAACATTTGTAATGTCGTGTTTTCAAATATGTCTGAGGTGATACGATGAAAATGGCAGTTGAGTTAAACGTGTTATCTGTTCCCTACCTCTGAATCAACGGTTTGAAATTACATAGTTCTGTATGTGTCCCGTCTACCATTTAACTTGTGAATTACAGTCGTAATATGTGATATAATCTGGTAAACAAGCTATGGTGTGTAATTTGAGATGAATGAATGGCGAGTCATATAATTCGTCTGACGCATTAAACTTATTCCGAAACAGTTACAGTTGGTAGCCAAAAAGATCAAATGTCGTCTAGAAATTGCTCTCACTCCTTGTTTAAAAAAGCGATGTTCTATTGCAACAGACAGAGTTTATTACCTACACCTATCAATCACCAACATACGCTACTATAACATGCTCTTTTGTTTTACATTTATAAAAATACAGTACTATAACATATTTTGTTTTATATTTACAAACAATACGGACAATTTTCATAACACATTTTCTCTATCCGGAATCAATATTACTACTATCACTGACACGCTGCATATATTGACTATGCGGGTATCGTCTGTCATGTCGATTTTTTTTTCTGTTTCGTTCTAGTGCTCAACGATTATACGAGAACTCGTTTCATGACTAGTTTGTTCCGATTAACCCTTTCTGTGCCAAATTTCTAATTGTAGTCTGCAATCCAAGTTTGTTAAATCATTCAGTAAAATAAGAAAATGAGATAAATAAATGCAAATTTCAAAGGAATAAAGCACATGTATAGAAATAGAGATTGAGACAAATAGTGAAGTCCCTGATCAGACGCCGCCTTGAAAAGGCCGTGTCTGATCTGGGACTGCACTATTTGTCGTGGTGCATTTATGCGACTGTGGCGGTGAAAGGGTTAATGACAATATATTGCATCAATGTATGCTATTGAATAGAACTGTTCTGATGAGGTCGACCCGTACCGCGCACTGAGGGACACGACATCGGAAGGGGCGTTTGTATGTATATCACCTCCTTCGTTTGCCTATCGGCAACCTAAGTATTAGCCAGCTAATGTGTTAACACCTTCACTCTAAAACCGTCCGTTGTTCACTTTGTCCTTTCTCCTTTTCTTATTTTTTGATTTTGATGCCCTTCCCATGTGATTAAAATATAATCAAAACACAACGCCATTACTCAAAGTTTCATAAATATCCTAACTGTTTTGAAAATTGATCATAATTATCTTTGCCATTGCCACCAGAAGAAATACACTTTATGTTCACTACAAATGTAAGATTATGCCTAAAGAAAAAGAGGGGTAATTCTTTCACGTGTATAACAAATGTTTAGAATTTGAAAGTCGATTTGAAAATTGTACACACCGGCACAGTCACATTTCTCTACAAAGGATGCCCAGGTTTAGCATATACAATGTTAATTGTTATGTTTTCAATTACATGCTAAATCAAACCAGCGGTATAATAAAAGCCATATGTTATCCACAACTAGGAAACATAGCAAGGGTTATACAAAACATAGTGTGTTATCAGGTTTTGATTTGTACCACTACTGCATGAATAGAGGCTTCAGTCCCATCGACACACAAATATCTCTCGTACGATTGCCACACTTATATCAATAGACATTAACCACTCTGATTCAACAGACCGAGCATCTGTTTGTGCTTCAAAACACATCCAGACCACTCGAGCATTTCTTCTCGTATTAATGCTTCTCTTGTTGAAAGGTATCGATACCTATAAGAACATCCATAAAGCGTTCCATTCGCGAGTGCAGTCTGCGTTCATACCTTAAGTACGCAGCACATCATGCCATGTGGCATTTTCTTATACAGTAAAAAACAAGCTAAACCGGCTATGTAATAGTTCTCGTGCTGTAAAAATGGGTATCTGATTCAATTCCGATCTGTTGCATTTTCACTTTCTTCGCAATCATACAAGCATTTTACCCCATTCCCTCATAGGCTATTTTTAGATCCAACCACTTTGAAAAAATTTACCGAATATGAGCATTAACTAGAGAAAAGGAAAGTTTTAGAACTTTGCAGTTTGAAACCATTGTGATAAATAGAGTATTTGCTCCTATAGGAGCAAATGCTCTATTTATCACAATGGTTTCAATAGGTGATTTTTACAAAAACGTAGAAAGGCGTAATTATGGAGGAAAGGTTTAAGGGCAAGCACTGAGTGAGTTGCAAACACCATGGACACTGACGAGAGATCAGATTATTCGGCATTTCATTGGCATCCAAACTGTTTGCAGTCAGGTCGCACTCGGCGATATAATGGGCAACACTTCACTCCATAGTTAGGCATTTAAACCTCTTTGCAAACACAGTAGATCAACATCAGACAACTTATGTAGGAAACATCTGCTCAGTCTCTATTCTGTTTTGTTACGGGCAATTATAGATATGATGCTACAGTTTTCAACATGACCAGAATTGCCTTGGTTGCATGTCATTACAAAACTTATAAATGTTCGCACTGTTGTTTTATACATGGATATTCATGACGTTAAGGGTTAAGATCATCTAAATGACGACCGTATTGATTTGAAGGTTCAGAATTGTACCCTTATCGTGTTGCGTGCGTCTTAACTTGCAGCTGTAAACAACTTAGATCCAGTGCAACTCACTTATTGTCAGGATAAGTTGTTGTCATTCGGTCACTATTGTCTCAAATTATGCCAAATGGATACATTTTGTTCAATAAATAATCACAATGAACAACGATGTTAACAGCTGATTTCATTTTTGACAGCATGAAAGAGTTAAATACAGGATCAACTTAATGCAAGATGATATAATTGAAGTTTTGTGCATTCCTAAGTTCATTACATGTTTTTGAAGTTCCCCATGTTTGTTCACTGTGGGACCAGCTCTACAGTACTGGTGCGTTTGATATCTCATTTTTTGTAAGCTGCATTATTGCCAAATGAGGAATGTGTCATTGTTTCATAATTAAGACGTTTTGCATTCAAACGTTTGATTTTCGACTAGATGCTCTTAACTAAGTTTGATCAGAATGCTTGTCGAGTGAAACTTGACTGTTACACTAGTAACCATTTCTTTTATACAGTAAAACCTCTCTATAACGGCCACTTAATTGAGTTTATTAATTGGTATAAGGGGAGGTGACTGCTTAAAGCAATGTGAAAGTGAAGCAGAACGCTCCTATTGGAGCGTTCGGTTTTACTTTCACCTTGCTTTAAGTAGTCACCTGCCTTTAACACAAAATAATTGATGTAATTTGGTGGCCGCCGTTTTAGAGAGGTTTTACTGTATAAAAGTATTGTTCACGCTTTTGCTTATAACATAATACAGACTTGATTCTATAGTTTTCGCATTGGTGAAATATTATATTGTTTACGAAAACATTTTAAAATACCAGCTAATTGATACCCATACAGTCAGTATAAGGCTTACTTAATATTCGCACATTTACATATAAATCGTACTTATACTCATGAGGGAAATAATTAAAATGTATTCAAGAAATAGGTATGCATTTAAGACAAGGTTCGTAATGAATCATACAAACGTCACAATGCAGCAATAATAGCAGTCCCCAATGCTCTATATCGTGACAAATGACAGTGGTTGTGCATGATCCAGTCTTAAGTAAAACATGATTATAGCAGTCATTTAACCCTTCCTGTGTTCTACCTACAGTTGAACTTCGATATCTCGAACTTCAAGGGACTATATAAATTAGTTCGAGATAACGGAAGTTCGAGTTATCCGATTTCTAATCTGGACAATTCCTCAAGTTTACAGCTTAATACAGGTCTACAGTAATGTCTCCTGTAGGAGCTTTCAGCATTATTGTAGACTTGCATTAAGCTGTGAAATGTGTTTCTAGATATGCGCAGTGATACGTTTTAGAGCAGTTCTGTATTGTAAGATTTTGGAAGAACCGAACTTTAAGTTAGAGTTACCCCGATGTTCGAGTTATCGGAGTTCGAGATATCGAAGTTCAACTAGTTGGTATTTAGGGCAGGTGGCTGCTTAAAGCAATGAAGCGTTCTGTTTTACTTTCACATTGCTTTAAGCAGCCACCTGTCCTAAATACCAACTAATTAACACGTTATAGAGAGGTTTTACTGTATCATGTAACTAGCAAACAGAGAAGACACTGATCTGACGGTCGCTACAAATGTCATCTGATATGCGTCCAGTCTGTTTGTAAATGCGTGATAACACGTTCATATGAAGCAAAGCGTAACACGAAATTTCAAAAGGATCCACACCCCGTATCACATTAATCATGTTTCTGGCAAGAAACAATTTACTATGAACATTAAAGCAGACGACAATAAATGCAGATGGTAGTGGCACATGCTGCAGAAGGTCGATGCAGGATGAATGTAATCAGAAACACCTTGATAAAAAAAGCCGCTTCTCCACGCACTGGCTAAAAAGTGATATTCCTAGTTTACCATGTGAACCACGTCAGTTTTGCATTTATACATTTTGTTTCGATAATGCATGTAACAATATATCATGTACACGTGTGTGCAAATGATCCTTGGGTATATTTCGGATGTTAAATCGGTATTCTGAATTAATGATTGCTGCCATGCTATACAATGGTTTAGCAGACAGCTATGAATGTTGCTTTTGGACAAAATCCAAACTGCTGCAACACAACAAGGTCAGGTTGTCAAATTAAGCATCAAACATGTCGGGCTGTGTTTACTCGGGTTATCGCAGAGGTCTAAATTATCGGTAAAATGTTTATACAGCTTTCTGGAACGGCATTAGATAAAATTAAGAATGTAAAATAAAACAGGCTATGTTTTGAAAGCTTTGATATTTTAATGATAATTTACGTATGAAGGCAACACAAGTGTTATGTTGGCATTTGTGTATTCGAAATACATCAACCTGAATCAATTTGAGAATATATGATATTACATATAACTATTTCCCCAATGAATATTCATAAAATAAATAATGACGTCATAAATATTTAGCCTAATTTATTATAACAGCACATTGACACTGGTATGTGTGGCCAGGGCAGAAAAAGTAGAATCATATCTATATTATATCATAGGCAAACAGAGCAGACCCTGATCGGACGGCTCCTATAGGAACCGTCTTGTCTGGGTATAGTCTGTTTGCAAAGGCGTAGACATGCATATTGATGAAGTAAAAGGTTAACTCGTTAAAGTCCAAGTATTGTCACTGAATACTCGTCCAGCAGGTAATAAGTGCTTGTGTGGCGGCCGTAAAAGGTCGCCCCGTACTTCGTATTTTCTGGTCATTTTGGATCACTAATTATGATTGAAAATTGAATACTGCTTAGGCCGGTGCTAGGGGTGCGTGAGTAGTGTTGCACTTTTAATTACTACTCATGAACAGACTCAATAACACCGAGTCTGCAATTTTCTCTTTTCGCATTTCTACTATTGCTTTCGAAGGATCATCCATATTCAGAATAATGTATATCTGTTCGATGTGTTTACCTTGTTCTTTCAGATATCGCAATATAAAAAACAGTTTACATGTATATCATGATACGACACCTTGTTCCTCATCGTCTCAACCGAAGCCAATCAATTGCATAGGGAAATGCTAATTCGCTATGGACTGCTAAGGTGTCTACTGTTCTGAAAAGGCATGCTATTTGCTACACATTACCACTGAACAATTAAGACGAGGTTAAGGTCGTATGTTCATTTTGGGACCAGTACTGAGTATATATACAAACTGTAGAATATTTCTGTATGACTTCCAATCTGCATTAAGTTGCTACCTGTCTCCAAGACAGATATCTATATTTAATTAAATGTCCACTTTAGTGGGGTTTTACTTTATTAGACTAGCCTCAACACGTGTCTCTAACGAACTGAAGTTACGCCGAAGCCCTCGATAACTTTTCTGAAGTCAGGGGAACTGTACACAATCAACCAGAGGTACGGCTGAAAGAACAACATATACATATCCGATCCTCCTACCGTCTCCGGGTGGGAGTCCACCAAAGCAAAGCCGGAGGCCTGGCGATCGATTTTAGAGGGGTCGACTACTAAAGATGGTGTGTTGCAATATTGTGGAAGTTTATTTGTACAAATGACGGTTTATACACAGTGTGACCGATTTAGAAATGCAGTCAAGATTCAGACAACAATGTTCTTATATGTCAGGTTGACTAAGGATAATGGAGAAACTGAGTAAGATAAGCCGCAATGAAATGTGTATGTGTTTAATTTTGATATGAACATATGGGCGCGCAAAGATGTATTCAGTTTTTGAATCTGTTTCTGATTTGACCCTCTGTTTCCTAGAGAATTTACATTGAACGATACCTTCTCTAATGACAATACTAGTTTGCTCAACACTCTTCACAACTGCACTACACTACTGCGTTTGACAAGCATTAAAGTACACTATAAAGTTGTCATTAAGTAACAATTCACATCATTGTCTACGGTCAAATTATATCTGTTGCAAACTGGCAATGTTTAACAATTTCACATGGTGTTTTTTCACCTAAGGCGTACTTATCATTCATACTATCGAAACGTTACCGTACAATTGTCGTTTGTGATCTGTGACTTTGTATATGAGACACGGGTCAGCGAACACGCACACTGTGCATACAAGTACGACAATCAATCGCGAACATGTTTAAGAACGGCCGGCCTTGCGTTCACTTATGTATAACACACACAACTATTTCATAAAATCGCAACTAGAAGCATGTGTGTATTATTGTATATAAACAGCAAAGTGGACACACATGTTGTGCCGCTGAAATATTTTGCAAAAAGGGAACCGTTATTCAGATATTTATAAACCTTTAAACAGTTGTCGAAGAGATTAGAAAAAGCCACTCAAACACTTGTGTTCATCTTGTATAACACCGAGTTACTATCATTTAGAACACGCGAGAGAGATTGCAAGATTTACAGGATCTGTCGCGAAGAATAGCTGTGCTATTAATTCAAATTGACTTTTATTGTCTTTGTGAAGCATTTATTGCCCTTTGGTACACACAGACGTTGGGTTTATTCCAAAGGCTTGTGTAGTTTTTTATTCCGATTATGTTTTTACTTGTTTCACAGTTGGCATGTATGCAAGAAATGTTTGCTCTAAAGCCTTCCGAAAAGCAACCTATGCTTAACCCATTTGCCCCCAGTGGATTCTTCAATGTTTATATATTGGATTAGTCCATTTTTATCTAAGGGGTGCCTGACCTAAATTTTCAATTTCGTTTTGTTTTATATTGAAATTCCTATCAGCACTGATCAGACGACGCATTATGCGGCGTCTGATCATAGTCTGCACTGTTTGCCTACGTCCGATATGTGGGATCGTGGGAGCAAATGGGTTAATTTACCCTATGTATAATAAGTTAAACGTTTATACACTAAGCATAGTTCTTATGAGAAAAACAACATCTAATTATGGATATTATCTTTTGAAAGAGATGTGCGAATGTCGCTGTCGATAACAGAACGTTATCTTGTAGTGTGAAGAAACTAACAAAGTACAATGTCGATAACCTGAACTCTAAAATAAATATTACAGTGCTCCCTCCCTACAACGGCCCTCTCAATAACGATTCCCTCCTTACAGCAACGCATGTCACTGTTTCCGAAACAACAGGGCTCCAGAAACAACTTCTTTCCATCGTATTTTCTTAATGCCTCCACCAAACCCTATGTTGTGACCACTCTTTAGAATAGTCACTTTGTGACGATTCTAAAGAGTGGTCACAACATAGGGTTGATAGAGGCATAACGGTTTTAGTTCTCGAAATACACCTTATCTTGGGAGTTGCAAACAAGCTAATTATGTTTGATTTTCCCTCCCTATAACAACTCCCTCTGAACAACACATACAATCTTCGTATCCCAAAGGGTGCCGTTGTAGAGAGGGAGCATTGTACTGATCTTTATGATAGGTCGCAGCTCAATGCAGAAAGTTCCTATATGAGCTTTTTTGCATGACTTGAACCCTGCATTAAGCAGACGCGTTCTTAAAAAGGTTCTCAATTATTCATTATTAAAATTCGCGGTAACGACGTTAAGCTGTTTATGAAGTTTCAAAAGAAATAAATAAAAAGGCACCGTGTGCTATTTGCTGCTCGTTTTAGAGTATTTACACTGTGAAAGTATTATTATTACGATACGTTCCCAAGCATTGAGCCACCGGACCAGCGTGATAAGATACTCATCAAATCGAAATATTAGTATGGCAGCATGTCTAATAAAACTATTCCATATATTACTTAAAACGTTAATATTCCAACCTGAAACTACTCAATTGGTGTTCTGCGGTTCTCCATTTTGGTGATGTAGACCACTTATACAGTAAAACCTCTCTATAACGGCCACTAAATTGTGTTAATTAGTTGGTATTTAGGGCAGGTGGCAAGTTTAAAGCAAGGTGAAAGTAAAACAGAACGCTCCTATGGGATCGTTCTGTTTTACTTTCACCTTGTTTTAAGCAGCCACCTGCCGTGAACACAAAATACTTGATGTAATTTAGTGGCCGTTATAGAGAGGTTTTACTGTATTCATAATAAGAACCCGTTTAAATACACAAGACCCTGTCTTAACCCCTCCCCTATTATATATTTTCTCCAAATTGAAATACTTACTGAATAGTCATGAACAAAATATAATAAAATATGGAAGGTGGAATGATACAGTCATTTTCGAAAATAAATAAACCAATCGATCAATTCCACTAGCAAATAGAGCAGACCCTTATCAGACGGTTCCTATCGGAACCGTCTGGTATATGTCTACTGTGTTTGCAGATGCGTGAAAAGCCGTTTATATGAAGGAAATGGTTAACCGCGAATGTTGTAATGTTTGTATCGATCTGACCCTGTATTAAACATCCACGGGCGTCT
This sequence comes from Azorinus chamasolen, assembly GCA_963576725.1. NCBI lineage: Eukaryota > Metazoa > Mollusca > Bivalvia > Cardiida > Solecurtidae > Azorinus > Azorinus chamasolen. The sequence goes on from OY755251.1 coordinate 59,987,515, forward strand.
CTGACCGAGTGGTTATGGTCTACCACTGCCAATCTCTTAGCCACTCACCGCAGTGGTTTGATTCCCGATCTGGGTATTTTGATTTGTCATGTGAGGAAGCCTTCAAGCCAGCTTGCGGTAGGTCGGTGGTTCTAGCCGGATGTTCCCAAGTGCACGAACCAATGCAATTTGTCCCGTGCACAGAAGAACATCCGGGGTCTTCCTCTGCCAGTAATTAGCTTGATGTCGTGATATGAATGGAATACTGTTAAAGCGACGTAAAACCCGATAAAAACCTAAACCTGAACCATTAAACATTCAGTCCCAATTAGTATATCCGATTTTTAATCAGTACATCGTAGCTTACATTGATTTATTGTTTCCTCCCAACACGATCTATGTTATGGAAAATGTTTACACGACAGATATCGTTCTAAATGTGTTCGATCCTTCTAGTGTAGCTTCATTTCTAACATATGATCAACTAATTAATGTGAACACATCGTCTAGTCATTGAATCGGAACGACAGAATAAAACATGTTGATAGTTCCGGCAACACGTGTTACTTAAACCCATTTAGAATATGAATTAGATTTAACACGTGCTTTATGAGCACTTTGTTAGAGATTTAATGGCCTAATTAATGGTTGCCATTATATCCGTCCAAACCACTTAAGTACAATAATTGACTTTATCGTTGGAATCGGTTCAAGCACACACAACCTAGCAAGATTCCTTCTGCAATATACAGGTACAACGTTTTCCATACGTCCAAATAATGCATGAATAAAGAGCGACAGTGAGGAAAACAAGGTATGCGACAAAATGAATCCTGATCTTGAAGGAGCATGTTGCTATTTGAAAGAATGAACGCATATAAATATAATCAGTCGTAGTTGGCGATTATGTAAGCATCGTAACAGCAATTTGAAAATGAAATGTATGGAATGATAGGTGTGATGCAAACTCTCGATATGTAACAAATAGGGTTTGTTATAATGTACACAATAGCCATAATGAAGTACAGTTGAACTTCGGTATCTCGAACTCGGATAACTCGAACTTCGGGATAACTCGAACTTAAAGTTTGGTCCTTCCACAATCTTACAATACAGAATTGTTCTAAAATGTATCACTACATATATCTAGAAACACATGTCACAGCTTAATGCAGGTCTACAGTAATCAGTATTACTGTAGACCTGCATTAAGCGGTGAACTTGTGAAATTGTCCAGATTAGAAATCGGATAACTCGAACTTCCGTTATCTCGAACTATTTTGTATAGTCTCTTGAAGTTCGAGATATCGAAGTTCAACTGTAGTTAAAACGCGATGTAACCCAAGATTTGGGTCGAAAACAATGTAGAATGATATTTGTAGCACTACATACTATAGCACTGAGAGTAAACACAAACACGTGCATCTACAGTGCTCCCTATCTACAACGACACCCTTTGGGATACGAAGATTGTATGTGTTGCTCAGAGGGAGTTGTTTTAGGGAGGGAAAATCAAACATAATTAGCTTGTTTACAGATCCCCAGATAAGGTGTATTTCAAGAACTAAAACCCCTATGCCTCAATCAAGCCCTATGTTGTGACCACTCTTTAGAATCGTCACAAAGTGACGATTCTAAAGAGTGGTCACAACATAGGATTGATGGAGCCATAAAGAAAATACGATGGAAAAAAGTTGTTTCTGGAGCCATGTTGTTTCGGAAACAGTGACATGTATGGAGGGAATCGTTATTGAGAGGGTCGTTGTTGGGAGGGAGCACTGTACTGATTTTTTAATTGGCGAAAAGGTTTTATATGTACAAAAAGTAATACTACTGTTTGGTAAATCTAATGCCAGTAGCATTACATGAAATGTCATCAAATCAAAACATAATTGTGCCAAACATTAGCCATATTAAACCTGTTTTCTGCTGGGTAATTAGAATTGGCAACTCTCTATCTGAATATTTATTAAGAAAACATGTATAAAAATGTGTTACTGGAACAAACTATTTGCATGGCAAAGAGTGTAGACCCTTATCAAATAATATCAAAACTCAAGCTGAATATTTAGTATATTCACTAGGCTAATTAAATTACGAATTTTGTAAACAAACAGATCTGGTTTTGTAAACACTAACTATGTAATAGTTGTGATTTGATTTTTTTTTTGTATGATATTACATGTGCACTTGCCATAGCGGAGACAATATTGAAATTGTCTCAGCAGATTTAAGTAAACGCATGCCTGTGCAAAATCGTACTTGATTGTATTGGAAACATTAAATGTGTTGTTTTTTCTAATAACAATCTACAAGCTGAATACAAGTCATGGCTTCATTTGCGTATCAAATTAAAACAATGGCGTTTAATAACGTTTTATTAAGTCTATTTTATTTAAAAAAAAACCATCGAAACAAGGAATAAACATCAGTTCTATATATGTCAAGGACTCCCATTCTTTTTTGAACACAGCCAACTACATGACTCAAAGTAATAAGCTGATATCACTCATCGAAATACCACACATGAACTAAGTTCTAGATACATACATGGCTATAGTTGGACCTAAAGTTTAAAACCACCCACACATCTGAACAGAATAAGTCATTAAAGTGCTCTACGTAATAATCCGTATACTAACATTAGTTCAATGTTTTCCGAGACAAATTCAATTTGCAAACAACCGTGGCTTCCGCTGGCATATTACCTCGCTTTATACAGAGATATTTCATTTATGACGGATATGTCTGGATGCAAGATATTGTATAATATAAGTTAGCGGTATACAGTCAACAAGCCACCAGTAGATTAAATCAATAATCCTGTTTGAATTACAACAAATCGATTGTGTTCAGTCATTGACATAAAACGCTACAAACACTCTACAACACAATGCTGACAAAATTCTCATTTAGTTATCTACATTATAGTTTGAACATTATATAGCACCAGCAAACGAGGTCTGGTTGTAATACAAACGCCGTTACACACAGGAAAAATGTATTAATTCTCGCTATCTAATATGTCTCGCATTATTGATTTCGTTAGAACCTGCTTCAGATGTGCTATTCATGAAAATGTGTATCGTCCTTTGAACGATATGTTGACATGCATAGTTCATAGTTATTTACTATTGTGTAAATATTTATCATCCCTTGTGGTCATATTTCCTGTTCATAGTTTATATTTAATGCGCATGACAGGCTGCTAACGGAGTCACAAGAAACCGTAAATGGTATATCGTTTATAATACAAGTGTGGCTTCGCACGTTGTCATAGACTTCCAGACGCCCTTTTTACAGTACGAGTGATCGGGAAATTGCCTAAGTATGATATGTCTATCTGAGATTCATAATAATAAATGACTTCAGAATAACTCGTAAAGGGCGGCTAAATGTTAGTGTAGAAATAAGAAAAAAGTGACGAGTAAATCGCATAAGCAAAATGTCTTCAGTCGCACTATACACAAGTCATCGTAGAAACTGTTTGTCTCTAAGTACAAATACCATCTTATCTGTTTATGTTTTTCTGTGGTTTTCGTCAGGTTTTGTCTTGTAATATTGTGTTATTTCCTGTTTGATGATGTTTGGTTGTCGTGCCATTCTATTTATGGCGCTCCCCGTATGACTGTTTTGATTTGTTCATTTAAACACTGTATAGCTATATTGACTGCCAGAATATGCCAATAGTATTTATTCGATTGCGTTTGGATAATAGTCATTTACGATTAATGATGTTGGTTCGGCTGATTTAATCGTAATTTAAAATAGCTCCTCAAATGTAATATTGGGAAAAGTCAACGACTAACATACCGGGATATATTAATTGAAAAACAACACGTGCATATGTATAGGAGAAAATACATATCACAAATAGTATTAATTCTTGTTAAGAGTAAAATTAAAAAGCATTTTCAAATGTCAGTACCTGGAATACATTTATATAACTAATACATGTTGGTCTTTAAATGAACAACGTGTCGCTTTTTATAAAATCATTATATCTTACTGATAGCTTTGTGATTATGTGATAATGATTTCTTTTACTTTTACCGATTCGTCTTACTTGACAAATGGTATGTGACACGGGTGTAACAAAGACAATACTTATTAGAACATGTGGAACGTGTAAGCTACTAGAATCATTGCATTTTAGAAAATTAATCGGGTAAAGGAATTCAGTAACTCTGATGTAGATTGGTAGATATCTTTAATAATCATACCAGGGCAGCAATTGCATTGCACGAGCTCATATGTCGACCGTTTTGTTATACATACGTATGTGTAACATGTTTTCTTTCAAGAGGTCTCCCTGAACTTTTCAAATTTTACTTGTCTATCAGTTGTGGTATACTCGGGCGCAATTGGGTTTAACCCATATCACATTAGGTAATCCCTTCCTAATCAAAACGTAAAAACTCTTTTCATAGCAGAGGGGTTCTGCAAAAGAAAATTGTCCTGGTGACAACCTTTGACATTAATTGGTATAGCTCATGCCGGATTCATCTAATCTTGGTCTACGCTGTTTACCTATGTCCCATATATGCATATCTCCCGCTTACAGATATAGTAGTCTGTTTGACTTAGTATCACTATATTTCAAGTAAACAAGGGAATACTGTTCAGTTCTTAACAATTTGCATTTGTAAATACGCAACCCTCGAATGAGTATGCTGCACGCCATATCATCGCCGAGATACATCTAGAATGCAGCTGATGATCAGGATAAGAATGCAAGTTCACTGCAAATGCTTCATAAAACAGCAGGTGTATCTAAGTATCTATTCTAGAACTGCAATATTGAAAGTTGTTACACCTCGTAATTACTAATTTGTTGGTATGTTAGTTTCAATGCTTTCGCCCTATAAAGGCATTATAGAATCGCGGATATTACGCAGCAAATAGGTTTTAAACATACAGTAAATGTTCCATACAACGACCATTCCACACGAAATTCAGTTTTATGCATCAGCGGCTGATGGCAGAAAGTTTAACACAGGAAAGACGTGGTATACAATATCATTGGAGCAGTCTGATTTACCTTGGTCCTACATTACGCAACCATCACCTGTTTAAAATGCATCAACGTTTTGTTAAGTGATAAGATTATGCTGTACAAAACTAAGCACGTATTCTATGATCGCCTATATATATAAAAAACAACAACAATAATTGATAACAGAACACGTTACATATAGTGCGTAAAGTTTAAACATATAAACACTTAAACAATTATTCTAGTTGTCCAGTAACAAACCACAGCATTTTAAATAAGGAAGATTGCTGCGTAAACGCTTCATTGCTAGGCTAATAGGTCAATTGTTCTACTATATACTTCCACCAACTGTTTCAAACAGCATAACTTAAGTTATATTACGTACTTCAGCAGCGGATTAAAACGATTCATATAACTTTGCTGAAATGTCATTTTGATTAACTTTAAGACAGTGGTTTTAGAGAAGAGGGTGTTTAACGTTTACTCCATACGTACGCATTTCTACACCTTTGCAAACAAAGTAGACCCCGATCAGACGGTTCCTATGGACATACGTTGGCATATTGTGGAACTAACACTGCAGGTTATTTAATGATAAAAATCCCTAGTTCAGAGTATCATTATAAAAGTAATTGAATTAGTATCCATGAAATTATTATTTCTTGTATAAATGTTAACCCTTCGCTTGCTAATCGCGTCAATATACCTACCTGTAAATAGTGAAGACCCAGATGAGACAGCTCCTGCAGGAGCTGTCTCATCAGGGTCTGCACTATTTACAAGTTGATTGTGCAACCAGTGCACTCCACATCAGTGGTTGCACAGCGCAATACTTGTACACAGTGAAGAGATATGTAATTATCCAACAGGGCATGGGTAAAGAAGGGGAAATGTATTTTAAAATTCAGCAAGAAAAGGGTTAATTGAGTAAAGGGTTCAAACATCGGTCCTAAAATACACGTGTAGCTCCAATTACCTACTTATGCTGCATATAAGAGCCATTTATATCGCTAGGGACCAGCCCTGTAAATGTGTTTTGTCATATTGCTGTCAATATGTAAAACCAAAACTTCGTTTCTTGTATTCATTACACTATATGTCAGCTAGTGTGGATTGCCTAGGCAAGAGACCGAAACAAGTTCAATAACTTTGATGCAAGATAACCTATCCTGCAGATACTTTCTATGACATTTGATATGATACATTTAGCGGTTTGTGAGAAAAGGGTATTATGATATATGTCATACTTATGGCACTGACCGCAGTCAATTATATTACTTGCATAGAGGAAAACATATGGACAATTCCTCTAGGGCTTAGTTATATTCCACATATCGGTTAAAACCTGCCGTTTAGCTTAAGCCCATGTCACCTACTTATGTAACAAGCCTAAATAATAAATGCAACGTTTATAGTGAACATCCTGATGATCAATTTTGTAAAGTTTGGTCATTTTTCATTCGGCTGGTTGGTAAAAAATGTATTTTAAAACATAGTCGTTAATATATATTTGGTTGAAGTGAAATATTCATGCAACATTCCTAAAAGGAAGACTAGCTAAGGAGAATTCAACCTGTTGTCAGTATATCACTTTGCCATGAAACCTCCCGAGGATAATCTCATTGAAATTGGATCGATTCATTACTTATGGAGGAGACTCCATTTAAAGAAATCGTTCGTTTATTTATAATTATGCGTAGTTCATAATACCTACTTATACATGTACAATAGACAGGAACTTGAATAGAGGAACGCGTAAGGATCATCTACTCCTGAGTAAGTGTTTATGGCCCCGCCTTAAGGCGACGGGGAATTAAATTTCATACTTGTCCGTACGTCCGTCCGTACGTCCATCCTGTAAAATATATGTCAAAGATGTATTTGATAGTTGGTCTGTAGCAGTCATAGTGTGTTGCACCGTGTCTCCCCTATTAAGATCTGTTACTCGTCTACGTCCTGCTTGCCGACACATTGGTTGAAAATTTGAAAGTTAACTGTTTAATGACAAAACAATCGTCAAATACATCTTGGCCTGTGTATGCTGCATTTATTTGATGTTGTTTTAAGCATATTCATAGTGAATTATACCATATTTGCCTATGTCAGGTATGTCGTTCATTACCTCCAGTTTGCACGTTGATTGAAGTTTGGTGATTTTTAACGAACTTCTTCCTGTTTATACAATTAGTAATTTGCAATTGCAGTATACATGTACACAGAATTATATAAGTATTTGCTTATAGTTAATTATTGTGTCACCTGCCTGTTTCTAATCGTGATGTCCACTTCCTGTTTGATGGGACTTGGAATAGTTTCGATAAAGAAAAACAGGTATTCCTTGTAAGACTTACCACACAGTATTTATAGTGTACTGTTTTATTTTCAGGTCATTAAGAGAAGATTAAAACAAAATTGCGTTACCACATTATTTCCAGCCATCTTTTTGTTGAGAATTCGGAACAACATTTTGAAGATATATTAATTGCACCAGGTAAACATGCAAACCTTAAGTCAATCAATTGTAATGCAAAGAAAAAACCTGGCAGGGGCATCCGTGTCCCATGGACACATTTTCTCTTTTTCTTTCTTCACGTTCCACTCGGTAATTTAGATATTTCATTTGTTCAGTCCCATGGCGTACGATGCACGACACAATACGCACGTGCCAATTTTGACACGTGGCGATAGACCACATAAACAATAACTCGCAGTGGCATTTCGTGTCATGTGAGCAAAAGCAGAAATACTGTTTCAGCATACTCAAGTCAAAATGCAAAAAAAAACCTTTTTATCTAGGTTCGATGTATAAAGATTTTATCGAACTGAAATGTTTTAGAGAACGAAAGTCCAGTTTTTTTTAACAAAAGCGGCAATCACACGGTGTTTCCAATTGTTTTGTAGCAGAAATGTCTTTATTACTTTGTTTTCAATAAATACGCGGACATGCCTTAGATTAAGATTAGAGCAATATAATAAATTGATAAAAAATGATAATGGTAATGCAAATTTAGTTTTTGCCTTCGGGTATAATTAACTATTACATGTCGAATATTATGGAGGACAGGCACCTAAATTTATTCTCAAAAATGTAATTTGTTTCTTAATATTGTCGTATTAAAGCAGTAATTGAAGCGTATGCGGTCTGAATCCAATAATATTCACATTAAAACTTCAGCAGATTGAATTATGTGATTATTAGAACATTTGTGCGAATCAGACTAGCCCCGGTGCCCAAAAAACACAACTAAGGCATTGCTATGCATGCGTTTTAATACCAGTCTTAAAGACAATTGCAAACACCGAGGCGGTGAATTTATTTAAAGTCGGCACAACAGACCAACAGCACAATATAATATCTAAATGAGTATGTAAGCCTGCTGATATAAACTACGTTTTTCATGAACTAGATGGTTCGTTAAAACACATAATGGATCGTGCATGTCTCATCGACGACCCTTTTCCCGGCATATGGGTTAAATTTAAGTGAAATAAACTACAGTATAACCTCTCTTAACCGGTCGTTAAATTTAGTATGAATATTGGTCTTGGAGACAGGTGGCAGTTTAATGCAGGGTGAAAGTCATGCAGAAAGCTCCTAGGAGCTTTCTGCATGACTTTCACCCTGCATTAAGCAGCTACCTGCCTAAAAGTGTCTAAATTCTTATCTTCTAGAATTCCGGTTAAGAGAGGTTTTACTGTAGTGTGTTACTGAAAAACGATGTACACTGGTAGACGGATCTGTTTTATTCACTCCCGACTTGTCCATTAACTGAAGCAGGTATTGCCAGAATGTTAAACAGATTGGAATCTGGGTCCATGCTTATAATGCTTTTTAGTTGAGTCTGAATCTGTTCTCAAGCTTTTGATTGGTCAGATTTGAGCCAAAAAAGGCTCAAGTCTGACCAATCAAAAACTTGAGGACGAACCCAGACACAACTAAAAAGTTTTATAAGTATGGATACAGATCAGATAGGATGCAGATGAACACGGGAGCCCTTTGCAGTTTCTACACGACCTTCTAATCAGTACATGTATTGACATTTTTCATTCAAAGCCTCTAACAAAGTATACACTTTCATACTGAATGCAATCTATCTTTAAACATAGATGGGCTATTCAATTTTGCAAATCTGGTGTAAGTTGAAGGTTTTAAGAGGCTATAACTCAAACATGATAAAAATAAAACCGTAAAATACTACAACATATATTCTATATACTCTAGCAGCTATCTGGCGTGAGTCAACATTGTTTGCAAAAAAACCCGCAAAGAGCTAAATGTAACGGATTTCAAAAGGTACAACATAATGTCATCAGTACAATAACAAACGAAGATTATAATTCAATATAAATATTATGTTCATTCTCAGTGTTGTTATATATTCTGGTGTTTCGGAATCACCAATTTCAGTGCTTTTAGTTTTGAAAATTGAATACCCATTAAACCGGTTCTAGGGGTCGTGAGCAGTGTTGCACTATTAATTACTGTTCTTAAACAGACTCAATAAAACCGAGTCTGCAATTTTCTCTTTTTGCTTTGCTGGTTTTTGCTTTCGAAGGATCTCATCTTATCACAGTTTATTTTACACTTTCCCAATTGTCTGGACAGCCTTTATTAGGGACCCTAATCAGGATAGTTCTCGGCAATCGTGCATACTGCATTAACATCTTAACATGTTATAGATTCATAAGTAACATTTCATAAGGATGCAAACTGTTTGACCTTCAGTTTTTAACTGCAATAGAACTTAATTTATATCTGATATAAACGAACCTTTTAAATCATCAAAGATCAATCTTAACAGTATTGCTATAGCCACAATAGCATACACAAATATGTAGACAGACTTCAGTAAACGTTTGTTTTGTTTCTGCACGATAGTAACTGAATTAGATCCATTGCCCCAGAGTTTTATATCAAAACGAAATCACGAAATAGTGATGTATAGTAATATAAATTCGGTTGATTTAGGTTTATTTTATTTTCATTGTTATTCAAGTCGGCAATGCATAGGGACACGCAAATAGCCCCCAGTTCATGTTTCAAGTTATATGTATATGTCAATACACCAACGTGCGAACTGGTTTGGACTCACTGTACTGAATTGAAGAGAACAAACATTTATGACGCTTATTTAGACTATTCCATCCAATATGTGTGTGTTACCTTTAAAATTCATGTTGTTTTCTTTGGGATTTGTTGTTGTACTTCAACAGTTCAATACTATTTGTGACAGTGTGTAAGGCAGAGTTTGAGCTTGGAAGATATCGGCAAGTAAACCCACATTAACCCTTTCCCCCGCCAGTTTACGCATTTTAAAAGAAAGAAGACCCTTTCCAGATAGAACGTTTTGTCTGCTCAGGGTCTTCTCTCTTTGTTTATATATTACAGAATCCTACAGATATGAAATAAATGCCATTGTATATCAATATCCAAGGTACAGTAAAACCTTTCTAAACCGGACGTTAAATTCAGTATAATTATCAGTATTGGGTAAAAGTGATGCAGAAAGTTTCTGTAGGAGTTTTCTGCGTGACTTTCACCTTACATTAAGCAGCCACCTGCCTGAAGGTAACTTAATTATTCTCTACTAGAATTCCGGTTTAGATTTGTTTTACTGTATCAGCTAACTGATATTCATAATGTGGTGGGACATCTTAGAATAGAGTAGAACCCCTCTAATGCGACCACTTCATAAAAAGCATTTCAGTCTTTTTAAGCAGTTGGCTGCTTAATACAGGAAGAATGTTATGCAGAAAGCTCCTATATGCGCTTTCTGCATAACTTTTATCCTGCATTAATGAAACATGAGTCCTGAACATGAACATTGTTTCAGTGATAGCCAGTGGATTCTACATTATACTTCTGAAAACGAACAATATTTCAGTGATAACCATTTTATGATATATTGCATAAAAACATTGCTATACTAAAATGCTACTTTCCAAAGTATAGTACCGTCCCGGTATTTAGAAGAGACCAAACATGTGAAAACGATTTATCTGAAGCGGGCGATAATTTGGGTTTAAAACTCAATGCAGGTCGAGGTATACAAGTCGTAAGTAGATACTAGGTCTTATTGTCACATTGCTGTGCATATTTATTCGTAATAATAAATGCTTTACTACGGATCCTTGTCTTATATTTGTATTGCATAGTGCGCCATGTTACAGTTGTATTGATGTAATGATATCCATTTTCAAATAATTGCAGATGTATGGATCATCAGCTCTAACTAACAACATGGCTGCGAATAATATTTGACCAGCTATAAAATGTAATTAATAGATAGCTAACTATATTAACATTAGGCTAATGTTCTATAAATTGTTGAGCATATTCTTGGAGGATGGCGCCGTTTATATGATAATATTGACTATTAGATAGAACTGATATATTACGATACATGTACATGTACACCGTATTGGTAAAGATTGCCAGGGCGTACCATAAAGACCTATATTTACATTCCATCAAAGGACTTTCTGGTTGACCTTAATATTGTTTTAATGATCAAGATCCCCGCGGGTCTGTCTTATTAGATTTGCTATATTTCCTTATCGAATAAACTAGATCTGATTATACAAATGTCCATGGTCGGGAATTTCCTTCTTTTGCTCATACGAAATTATCCAAATCAGGTGACAAAATACCATATTTTCTATAATAATTAAAGAGGAAATCCCTGCAATGAACGCATATTTTCAATAATATCATAAAACTTGGTATTTGTTATGTGCAATCATTATTATGAAGATTGTCAATTTGAACTTATTTCGAAAAATGCCTCCGTGGTACAAAACAAACCTATTTTATCAATACTTACATTTTTTGTTCTACAACAAAGTATTATCGGCCTTTAACTTTCAAATGTTCCGCATGTTGCAGATGGTCACCCGATCCATCCATTGTTTACGTAACAGCTTTTCTCGGAAGTGGTTGGAGAGACACGAATAGCGCGAACAGAACCGAAACTTAAACCCAACCGGAATAAAACTGATACATCGGGGAATAAAATCGGGATAGTCGATATAAAACGCATGGATGTTTGTTATTTTCAACGTTTATTGAGTATTTTTCTTGCGATGTATTACGTTTCAGAATATAATCAAATTAGTTTTGTATATTGTATGTATTCTTTGAAACGCGTCGAATGTAGGGACTTCCTCTGTACGTAAAAGGCTATGGCTATTTTACATGTACGCACTTGTTAATGTCTCTAAACTGTTATTTAGCATTCTGTCGTGTTACATTTGTAGCTATTACTCCATGTCGTGCAAGAAGGCTTATTGGTAACAAGAGCCTACTGTGTGTTTTTGCCTTGTGACAGATGACATGAAAAAGACAAAAGAAGCTAGAAGTTTCCCAAATACTCATCGGGGAAATTAATTTGGGCGTTTGTCAAGAAAATCAATCGGGTTCGACCTGGAACTTAACAAGACGATGGAGATGTGCAGATGTTCGTCGATTCAAATGGACTTTGAAATTGAACTGGTGGGAATGTTTCATTAAGGAAAGAAAATAGATCTGTCCCTCAATTAAATAAAGGCATCCGTCTTGAGTTACTCAGGGAATTATGCAGTGTTTAAATTAAGCTTTCTCGGCCTAAAAACCTGTTTTAAGGGATACCGTTTTTATAAATATTGCCATCGGTAAGTTCCTCCCGGATTCAACAAACGGTAGCTAATATGCAAATATAGAGAACTCAGCGCAATTTCAGAGTCTTATACACCTTTACAAACTGATTATTTAGTTACAGTTAATAATATTCGACAAACTAATCCCTAAATTGTTGGACTTTACAATTACAGATTTATTCAGATTTGCAGTGCATTGACATGTAAGGTCAAATCTTAAAAAGGCGACAGTGTAGAGTAGCTCATACAATGCAACGCAAGAAAGAGTACATTTATGGTGATCTTTGTACCATTTCTCTAGATATACACTAATCTATGTATATGTCACTTTTGTTCCTTCGGACGAGACTATAAAATGGTCCGATGTACCAGTGCTTTACACTGGGCATCTAAAAGAACCAGAAAAACTCAGTCGATAATAAGAGCAGGGCATCCCGCCCGGGTTTCTCTGTATCCTCTCCCCTCTCTCCGGGGCGTCCAATTAGCCCATAGTGAGGAACGGACGTTAATCAACACAAACACAAAAACAAACTTTTGTTCTGTTGTTGACCCCTTTCCCTGTTCTACATGTAATCCTAATATTCAATACCTACTGAATATTCACGGACAAAATAGTTATAAGGATATATGGAAGGTGTAATATTGTAGCTAATGTAGACAATAATGAAACAGATCTTTCAAAATCCACTAGCAAACAGTGCAGACCCTGATCAGACGGCTCCTATAAGAGCCGTCTGATCTGGGTCTGCACTGTTTGCAAATGTGTGAAAACACATTTATATGAAGGAACGGGTTAAGCTGACGTATAATCATACTCGGGGTTTCCTCTGGATCCGAGCGGTTTACTAATTCCAATCAGGTCCGGTTTAGCATAACAGTGGTTAAAATAAATAACAAATGTTACACATATTCTAATATCGAAGCAATGAGGTTTACTTTAAAGGGAACACAATTAGCGCCTAATACATATAATTATTAATGTATATAATATGGTACTTTTATAGTGTTATTTGATATAAAATAAGCACTGAATATATTGATTAAGCCGGCATGAAACAATTGGTTTGGTTACTGATGAGCAATTGAAAGGATCATCATTGGACACTTGGTTTATTGTACCACCGAGGGTATCTGAGGGACGCATTAAAGACATATTCCTCTATGTTTAGCCTTTCTGTGCATCGGCAACCGGTTTGCAGCTATCTGAATAAAAAACGTTCTTATTTAAAATCCGAATATAAATTTAAGAACCAAAAATTAGAACAGATTTCAATAGCTCTGCTTCTCATTAGCTGAATAAATCACTTCCCTTTACGCGCTAAAACATACACACATGCTTTAAAGCATCTGAGTAGCAAGTGGTGGAGTAAAACAAAGAGGTCATTATACATTGTTGAGTCCCGTACTGGAATGAATTGAATTCCTACACAGCCATGACAAAACTATATCTGTGTAAGGGTTAAGGTTCAGAACAAGGCTGTCAACTGCGCAGCAATATGTGTATATTGCTGTTCTTTACAATGGTTTAAGCTAACTAACGTAAACGTATCTAATATTCTTTCCGAGATGCACAAAATATCAATTTTCAGTTTTAATTTCTAGTATCAATATGTATGTAACGTAACGACGGGAAATGTTACACTCAGTGTTGTTATATTTTCTGGTCCTTCGGGATCATTAGTTTTGATGTTAATCGTTTTGAAAGTTGAATACTGCTTGGTTCTGCAATTTTCTCTTTTTGCATTTCTACTTTTGCTTTCGAAGGATCACCCATTTTCGGAATATATGTACTTCACAACAGCAGGTGTTAAGTGCGTGTGTGGCGGCTGTAAAAGGTTGCCCCGTACTTCATTCTCAGTGTTGTTATAGTTTCTGGTCCTTCGGGATCATTAGTTGTTGATGTTAATCGTTTTGAAAATTGAATACTGCTTAAGCCGGTGCTAGGGGGCGTGAGTAGTGTTGCACTTTTAATTACTACTCATGAACAGACTCAATAAAACCGAGTCTGCAATTTTCTCTTTTTGCATTTCTACTTTTGCTTTCGAAGGATCACCCATTTTCAAAATATATGAACAATAAACATTGCAGAAGTATACACTTTGTAATGCAATTGTACAATCTGTCGATGTTAGTCCAAACATAATTTATAGCACTGTTCAGAAAAAATACAACATTGCAATTATATAGTGTGGTAATTTGTGTGATAATTTAGAACCAGCGAGAACCAGCATGTGTTATTAACTCATAAAGAATCGAATGTACTAGTTTATACAGAGCCATAAACTCCGGAACTAGACATAAAATTGCAGAATACGTTCAAACAGGCGCCTTATGATAATCAATGTACGAGATATTTATAAATCCCTCTTAACGAGCATGCAGTAGACAGAGTAAACTATTTTACGACCACCTCGTAATGATATCTATCCTCAGTGTAACGATCAGTTTGCTGTTTTTGGAATGATGCCACAAACTGGAAAACACTTTCGCATTGGCTATAAAATATCATCGCAAATGGCGGTAGAGACGGCATACCTTATACATAAGATCTGGTCTAAACAGTTACTCACTGAACATGTAAATATTTAAGATATATTTCCATAGCTTTTATGAGGTGCACATATTTATAACAACAACATACTAAATGCAGATTAAAATTAGTTTTTGGTAATTGTGACAAATCCATATATACAGTTGAAGGGGGATATATCGGATAACTTCAATAAAACAACCCGAGTAAAACAACCAGTCCCTTCCAAAATATGTAATAAAGAATTGTTCCAAAATCTCAACTGCACATATTTATAAAGTCATGTGACAACTTGATACCGAACGCTCCTACAAAAAAATCAACACTGCATTCCATCTGCATAAAGTGGTCAGAGGAATACAGATTCTAAGTTAGAAATATTCTAACTCGAGTTCACGTCACTTCGAAGTAATTTGTATTGTCCCTAAAAGTTCGAGATTTCGAGGTTCAGTTGCATGTATATGTATACAACTCTACTATGATACTGGTAAGTATTTGGTGCATAACAAGTCGGACACTGATGTGCTGAGTGTGATTTCATATGTATGCCATAACAATTGCCACCTACCTCAAACGACGCTCCTGTTATAAGTGCAGTCAGCTGCAGACTCGTTGATGCCAGCCAATTACAATAATCAGTTATATCGTTAAGAGAAATGAATTTATTTCAAATAATGACATTTGCATGTCGACACAAAGAGTGCAGTGATCGACCAGGAACCTTCCGATTCCGTGTTTAATTCTCTATTCCAACTAATCTTGTTTCGTTTTGAGGACACTCGACTATATCTGGCGCCACCGCAGGGAAATGATTGTTTGTGCTACGAAACAGTTTCAAATCAAATTCATTGCATTTGGTAATTGCAAAAAGAAACTGAACTGAAGGGTTCGATATTACGGTATGCATAGCCGGTCCAAAAGCTAAATATCTCCCGAAGAATCCCATTATACAAAGGATGTTATGTAAATTAGAATGCTTTGAATTCTCAGTGTGTAGCCAGTGGCACAATGCTATTCGCACACATACATGAACGAGTAGTAACATGTTTTCTGTTTAGAGTAGACAGACTCATTACAGAGGCCCAGATAAGATGCATAAATTTCAACATTTTTTAAGAATAACTCCTTGACTTCTCCACCAAACTTTATACTATAAACACTCCTTAAAGAGTGGTCACAGTATAGGGTTTGGTGGAGAAATGATGATTATACCTTACTAGGCATATGGATTTTAAATTTTGAGGTTATGCGATGTTCTTTTTATACCTTAGAAATACACTGTAAATGTTGTTTTTTTATTATGTTTTTATTTCTATTTGATATCTTATATTTTCTTTAATTTCTGCTTTAGTATGTATAAATGTTTTAATTGTAAAGCACTTTTGAACGTATTTAGATATGAAAAGAGTGCTATATAAATATTGTATAATAATAATAATAATAATAATAATTATAGTATTGGGGTACGAACCGTTATCTGTAGTTCTGCATGTTGTCTGTGTCATTTTGTCTGTGTCATCATTTGAAACATTTGGCGGTTAATTCATATATACTGTAGTAGTACATGTATAGGGTTTGGTGGAGAAATGATGATTATAGTATTGGGGTACGAACCGTTATCTGTAGTTCTGCATGTTGTCTGTGCCATTTTGTCTGTGTAATCATTTGAAATATTTGGCGGTTAATTCATATATACTGTAGTAGTACATGTATGAGTCATGCAGGAAACACCGCATACAAAAAACACAACCGCCCAAACAGCATCACAACGACAAACAGCAAATGTACATGTATATAAAAGACACAAAGAGACGCACGGACATAACAAACAAACAATCGGGGAAAGATGGAAGTACCGCCTTGGAACGGTTAGTGACAAACGTCACTGGGGGTTAAACCGGTTTAAGGGAGTCCATCCTCACACTTATGCCATCCCCACCCTAAAAGACAAACAGTGTAAATAAATGTATCCCCTCTCCTACGTATCTACAACAACCGCGATGGCAAATGCAGTGGTAAAGTGCATGTAAAACGAAAACATTTAAGTGAAACAAACTGTATCCACCTATCGCTAGTGTACTCAATGATTGAACTGCAATCGGAGTAACTGTAGAAACGTAATAAAGGGTGCGACAAAAACTACCTCCTATCGTTTCCGGATTGAAGAGGTCGCCTTCATAGAGTATTAAACCTTTCTATGCCATGAACTATGTTTAACTCTTTCACAGCTATAGGCGAGTCTGTGATAACCTTTAAGCTTGGATCCCACTACGGATCAGATCCATTCGATCAGCTCCGATCATATGATCGGGAACTGGTCTGACTCGCTCGGCAGGAGTGATAGGGAGTGATTGGGAAGGCTTACCTTTGGTCGGAATCGACCGGACTCCCTATATATAAAGTGCTAACTGTTTCGCAAAGACCATTTAAATGGTTGATATACGTAACAGTCCCAACCCCTACACACACGAGAGAGAGAGAGAGAGAGAGAGAGAGAGAGAGAGCGAGAGAGCGAGAGAGAGAGAGAGAGGGGGGGGTATCGGCCCGAGATTTGGCCTGCAATATAACCACAAGTAAGTCAAGTGTCTTCATTCCTCCGCTGTTACAAAAATATAACAAGCACCGTCGATAATATCTAATGGTCACCTACGCAGCGTTTAACCGTTTAACACCAAGGTATGTTGCTTAAATCATTACATCTTCCATAATTTCGCCAAATACCTAACTTCATGGAAAGGAGCGTTTGTAGCGCTGATACTCAACGTATCTTTGTTACAAAACGTTTCGCTAAAGTTTTAAGCTTTGAATATGCAGCGAGCGTGTGCTTCAAGGCACCTGTTTCCCTATTTCGCTGTATCCGTATTCGTTATTGTGATTCCGTTTGTATGCCCGTGTTGTTGATCGTACTCTCAAACCGAACGGACCGATTTCAAATATGTTTCGATAAAGTGTCAATTGATCTATTTCCATGTCTAAAACGTATCGTTGTCTAACTCTGTGCACTAGAATATGATTTAAAAAATTAAAAAAAATGTATTTGACGGCGCTAATCATGTCCTGTTTCGTTGATAAGGTAGCAATGAAACATATCAGACTGAAGGTCCATTTTAAATGACGTACAATCTAGCAAATAGATGTAAATATTTGAAACTTACATCATTACAAAGAGAACGTATACGAGCAGTGTTGTTGCTGTCTGTTTCCATAGCTCTAATTACATGCGACATCAACACGTAGTCATAGAATGTGCAATAATTTAAAAGAAATGGTTTCTACTTGATTTTGCAGCAACGTTTTTATATTAATTCCGTGAATCAACTGTGAATTTCAAAGCATGGACGAGAAGCCAGTTGGGTCAATAATTATATTCAAATTGTTTAAAAGTCTGCTGCTATTTTGCATAATCTATTTAACATTGTAAAATACTTCTAGCGCATTCAGAGATCTGTTTTCTGGTATTCTCGTCATTTCTTATATGACATACAAACAATAAATGAAGATATATCAACATTGCAATAAGACAAATAACGCGACTGAGACTGGAATAGTCCATTTATGCAGAGCAACCCAAAAATAGATCTAGCATATAGTGTAAGACGCAGCGTTATCACAGGTCACCTCAGCAATGAAACGTATTGCATAATTCCATTTTCAAATTTCAATTAACGAGTCATGTAGCTCATAACATTAACCCTTTCGCTGCCAAACTCTGTCGTCTGCTAACGTTGTCGTCTGCTAACTTTGTCGTCTGCTACAAATTTTCATTCTTTTGATTTTCTTCATTTTTGTTTCAAAAACATAGTGACAGTAACATACAGTTTGGATCCCGATGAGACGTCGAGTTACTCGGCGTCTCATCTGGATCCAAACTGTTTGCATAGGTAATCACAGATCTGGCATTGGCGGCGAAGGGGTTAATGGTTCAAAACGGATAGTTGGCACTGGAAAGGACCAGGAAATTAAGCCGGGCCCTGCAGGGCATAAGGGGTTAGAACATTGCATACATAAATACTAAATCAATGTGCACCAGCTACAACTTAAAAACGAACGATTTGAGAAAATGTAAGAAGACAGATTTTGACTATATTCATTCAATATTGACCTGTAATATTATAATATGTGTGAGCTTGGGTGGTACTTCTTCTGAACTAGCAGGTTCAAATGTATTTTTGGTATTAGCAACTAGCTGATGTTGGTTTAAACTGGTTTGTCAGTTATTATACTATGGTTTCGAAAAACACACAATGGAATTGTTTATGTTTCTGCCACGTCCCATTACATAACCTGTATAATAATTGTATAGCTAAAGACAATATATACTCTAAAAGCGAAAATAATAGTAACACCTTGAAGTTAACTTGTCAAACAGAAATGCTGTTCTTGCCTCGTGATCAGTTAATTGTCTCGGAGCTACGTGCAATGTATTATCGGAGGGGACATTGACTGAGAGAAAAAACACCTGATGTCTGCAACGAATCAATACATTTGAATGAATTGTACTTGAAGGCATTTCATTGATGATTTGTGCTATAAATCGTGTACTTTTCCAACATTAAGAGGGTGTCAAGAACATCTAAACACAAATGTTATAAAGCGTCAAATAATACAAACATATGTGCATATGCTAAATATAATCTATACATAGACTAACATAGATTATCACATTCGCTTGGCTGAATTGTATGCAAGTGACCGGTGAATTTTGATCTACAACGTATGAGATATATCGGCTGATGCAAAATGACTTGTATCTTGACCATACCGATTTGTTTTATTATTATTATTATTAAGAATCCAAATGTTGACACTACACAATTCTAGAATTTTCCTTTTTAGTAGGAAATGCTCCTTTTCGGTAGATTTGTTCAAAGAAGTTGGATCTAAAAATAGCCTATATAGGAATGGGTTAATTGCAACGACTCCGTATTTAAACGCGTATGCATAATATTATTCAATCGTTTCGTATCGTATAATCGCACTCAAATTTCGCTAGCTTATTTTCATTAATTGCTCTCAACATATAGCTACTATGATGAATATCACGTGCTATTATATACAGACTCTCATAGTTATACACCTGCAAAACAAAAGAAAACAATGAGTTATAACGTTACACTACAGAAAATATATTCCCAAATACGCAGTATAATGGTATAATGGTAATGATAATTGTGATAAGTGCATTTAGCATAATGTCCATCCAAGATGTGTTTTGAATCTATAACTTATTATTATATACTTTTCAAATCTCCAATGCAATCATTTATTTCAGAAAAACACTGTATTCATTACCTCTCCACGATAATGGCTGTCTAAATATAAAGGTAAGTGTTTAAGTTTTAATATGCAAGAGGTATATTAGCTTATAATTTCGATATTTCCATATATTGTTCTTAACAGGTTGAGATATCTCGTGTTGTGTCATGCTGAATTGCAAATTACTCTAACAAGTATATTTTAATCACTCAATATAAATTCACATACAAGAGGAGTTATGCTGTTTGCAACTGTACACTTTGAGTTACCTATCTACCGATGCATCTTACACCCATCTTTACTGATGTAGTATTGTTTTACGCATTCTACCCATAATCCATGCTTAATAAATACGCCGTTCTACGCCTTCGCGAAACTAGTATACCCGATTCAGATGGCCCCTGATTACTTTTGATATACTATACCGATGATAGATGATATATAACAAATTATGCAATGGCTAAATCATCCCGCGTCCGTGTTTGTACCTATTAATCTGATTATTATAAATGGTGTCATTATTTCGTACATGAATGTTCATGAAGTAAAATGTATGCTATGACAATTACATAGGTATCACTTAACTCTGTGTTCCAGATATTAATTATTCCCATTCTGATAAATACAAATCAACAAAATAAAATTGCTTTTGCTTAATGGCAATGTAATGCCCATTCGTAATAATACCGCAACGCCGTGTATAATACGATGCTATTTTCCCGTGGTAATTGCACGTACTTTAGACTCGTTTTGCTCATCAGATACATTTAAGTATTATCATACACTGACTAGTAAGGGTGAGATTTGAGGGACATTTCCACCCTGGATGAATTATGTAATGTTCTCGAATATGTATTAAATAGTATAAGTTTATATCAACAATGTCACTATTCCAAGTAATCTGCATTCATGTGAAGGAATGTCAACATTACTCATTTTGACCATATATGAACATGTATAAACGCATTGATTGATTCCTTCAATCATATTGTTCCCCATTTCTGTACGACATACTATTACACGAAAAGGCTCGCGCTAGCCATGCTCGATAATATTTAAGATACTATTACCCAGACGAACATAAAGACGGAACAATAGAAAATCTAAAACCATTTGGAAATTCTGTACAGTTTATGGACAACAAGGTAATCGATGGAAATATACGAAATGCCAGACAACCATAAATAAACCATTTCTATACAATCCCTTCATATAAATAAAACTTGTTACAACAGATCACCATACGCACACAAGAATTTTACTACATACACAGAACAAATATTAACACGTATCGTTATCTGTGTAATCATTTTACTACCATAGTTATTATGTTGAATTATTAAAGTCTGTATCAGCCACATCTGCATGGAGTGTATAAAATATTGCGTATGTGAACTGTGTATAATAATAGACCTCATTTTGTCTTTACAGTTACTTTAATAATAATTAAACAACCACTCTTTGTTTCATTTAATTAATTTCGAAAGGTTTACTTTAAAGGCACACCGGTTGTAGAAATTTTATTTATTAGTAACCTTAATTGTAAACCATTTTGCAAGTGTAACGAATGAAAAGGCTTTGCAATTGAATAATGCAATTTTAAAACAAATGGGTACCACATTAACGCATTCACAATGGTAGTTCAACACCATAGTTCACATGAATTACAAGCACACATGCCATATAGCGGTATGGTATGCACTTATTCGGCTTTAGAGCAATATACTAGTAGGAAACTAACAAAAAGCTAGGTGGTTATGAAACCTCGATACATATTGTTTGTGGCATCCAAAGAATGCTTTTTCTGAGCATGACCGATCAGAAAAAAAAATATGCAGTTGAACGTCGATATCTCGAACTACAAGGGACCATACAAATTAGTTTGAGATAGCAGAGGTTAGAGTCATCCGATTTATAATCTGACCAATATCTCAAGTTCACAGCTTAATGCATCTGTAATATATTAACCCTTCGCTTGCTATTCGCGTCAATATACCTACCTGTAAATAGTGAAGACCCAGATGAGACAGCTCCTGCAGGAGCTGTCTCATCAGGGTCTGCACTAATTACAAGTTGATTGTGCAACCAGTGCACTCCACAGCAGTGATTGCACAGCGCAATACTTGTACACAGTGAAGATATATGTAATTAGACAACAGGGCATGGGTAAAGAAGGAGAAATGTATTTTAAAATTCAGCAAGCGAAGGGTTAACTTCTTTCGACCTGTATTACTCTGCCAAGTATATTTCTATATTTTAGAATATTTCTGCATTGTCAATTGTGGAAGGACCGGACTATTCCACAGTTCGAGGTATCCGAGTTCGAGATATTAACGTTCAACTGCATTTATATACTGGGTCTGAAAGTTGACTACAAATCAAGTATGTAGCAAGTAACTACTACAGACAAATAGAAATATGATTTATGACCCATCCATGTAATCAATTAATCTCGGATTCAATTGTATTATGCGAACATTGTTCTGTTCCACTCGTATTGTATCCTTCGGACTTTAGATCAATGAGTCAACAATTTAGACAATACAGTAAACCCCTTTTAAACTAGACTTTAGCAGAGGATAAACTTATAGCGTGTATCGTTATTAGGCAGATGGCTACTTAAAACATGGTGAAAGTATATGTTTGAGTCATGCAGGAAGCACCCCATACAAAACAGACAGTAACCCGAACAGCACAATGACAAAACAGAACAGCAATCGTACATGCATATCAAAATCAAAGAGGGACACGGCACACAAACAAACAAACAAACAATAAATGGACGATTAAAGTACCACCTTGGATCGGTCAGTGACAGTTGTAACGGGGGAGAGGGGGATGAAACCGGTTCGGGGTGCAAAGCTCACACTTATTCCATCACACTTATTCCATCTCCTCCCTAAAAGACGCTCTCCGACTAATCTACAATAACCGCGATGGCTAATGCAGTTGAACATTGCATGTGAAACGAAAATATATTTAACCCTTTCCCTGTTCTATATTTAGCCCAAATTTCAATACCTACTGAATCATTAACAAAATAGTTATAAATACATATGAAAGGTGGACCATTGTAGACATTTTAGAAAGCAGAGAAACAGATCTTTCGAATTCAATTACCAAACAGAGCAGACCCTGATCAGACGGCTCCTCTAGGAGCCGTTTGATCTGGGTCTATTCTGTTTGCAAATGCGTGAAATCACGTTTATATGAGGGAAAGGGTTAAGAGAAACAAACTAACTGGATCCACCTAACGCTAGTGTCATGTATCGCTAGGAAAGTATTATAGTAAGTTCCTATAAAAGATTTCTGCATGACTCTCAGTCTTCATTAAGTTATCAACTGCCTTACAAGCCCGGACTGAGACGAATGCAAACTTTCATAATAAGTTATCCACCAACCCGGATTAAGTTGTTTACGGTCTTTAGAAGAGGCAGTTCTCACGAACGGTCACACCGTAGAATTCGGTGGATAATTAATTGGGGTACACATGCAAACACAATAAATTGAGACACTTTATTTTATGTCCCGGACTACGTATATCGGCACTGACCTCTTTGTACAGTTTCTTTGCAATAATTTCTTACGATTTTCGTATAAAAATCGTTAAATCCATCACTGGACGGTAACAGAAAATAACATTTCAAGGCAATTGTCTAGGGGGAATATATTTATAAAATAATGATATCAAAGAACAATATTGAATATAAATAAGGCAGACAGTAATTTATAGGACTGGCAGTTGCTTCTATCGTATATCATCAAATATATGTTGGCAATAAATGGCCTTTATCGAGGTTCCCAAGACGAGTTTTATATCATTCAATGGCACAACCATGCAGCTCCTTTCCAGTCCGGACGATTATATACTATCTATCGTCCTGAAACTGCAATGCACATCGTAGACATATGTGATTTATATCTCGCGTACATACCACCCTTTTATTGCAACTTGTTTATTCTTGTTGTGCGCAAATAAGATATATATCGTTTCGTATGTAGCCGAAAGCGTCTCTCGTAAAAAGCAAGTACTCATCCAGTACCATGTTTATAGATAAATTGTTGTGTATATTCATAGAGGATAACAACTACTAAACTAATTTGGTAAACTAGAGTGAACATATTTAAAACAGTAACATCGTACACTACACCGCCACTAAATGTTCGAGGAGCAGATCCCAATTCGCTATATTTCTTATAGCATTGACAGTGATTTTTTTTAATGTCTTCGTCGTTTATTCTAAAATTCTAATGCGTCGTATACATAATTGCTTATTACCTGCTTTCGTTTACTTAAACGGTCATATATAATTTCCTGGCGCCGCTCCTTGACTGAATAACTTGATACAGTAGAACCCCTCTAATGCGACCACTTCTTAAATAAACATGTCTGCCTTTATGAGCAGGGGGTTGCTTAATACAGGACGATAGTTATGCAGAAAGCTCCTGTAGGAGCTTTCTGCATAACTATAATCCTGCATTAAGCTACCACCTGTCTCTGCCACAAAAAAATATGCCCAATGTTGGTGGTCGCATTAGAGGGGTTTTAATGTACACATCATTAACACGTTTATAGCATATTTATGTAAAGGTGCTCCGACTCATATGTGTACTAGAATGTGTTATTACGGAATCCGCGATTTAGCTTTTAGCCTGCAGAACAACATTTTGTTTGTAGAGAATGTCATCGAGTTCAGTAGTCACTGTTCATCTAATTTGCATTTCTTTTCACCAGCACGTTCAGAGTATCAATCAGTTTGGATCCTGATTAGACGTCTCATCTGGATCCACACTGTTTGCAAACGGTAATCACCCATCCGCTCACAGCTGGCTAAAAGGTAACCTTTACATGCGCTAGAGTTTCCACTTGGAAGGTAACTGTGATATGTATGCACTGTATAATTCAATAAAACAAGACACATTTTCGATAATAAAATGGTCGCAGATATATACCAACACTAACGCACAGATAACCCTGTCATTTCTTAACTTTGATCAATGATTGTCGCAGGACAACTAACGACGCACACAACAGAATAGATAACCTGAAGCACTTTCGCCTTAGGTGAGCTAACCTACAAGATGGAAACTCGAATGTCTAATTGTAATTTGCATACAGAATTGAATTGTAGAACGACACGATCGCCTTGTGTTATTTTATAAAATCAGTATGATGAAAACAAACTGTTCAAATGTTATATATAAGTACATGATCGAAAGAAATTACAGAACTGACAACACACTTTTTTATCCCAGGTTTATAAAGCGGGACTAGAACAATAGACAAATATAAACTGACTAATGGCATTTCAAGTCACGAAAATTGCAGTAAATCGTTAAAATACAAAAAGAGCCGCGGTGGTCCTAGATCGCTCATCAGTCCAGCTTTAAATATAGATGTTGACTTGTATTTGCAAATGTCTTGACGATTTATCCACATATATGGTCAATATGCCCATATACATACACATATTCGTGAAAGCGTTAAGTGGTTCAACCCTGCCGCACATGGAACACCAAGCAATGTCGATAGGACGGTGCGAAACTATTTGAATGAATTAACAAATACTGAACAAAAAATGTTTTCTTTTTAGGATGCAACGGATGTATATTTCACATGCACAAATAGCTACACACACTTGCTGGTGGTTAATTAAATTAGTCACATACGGATGCAACCCATGTGACAGTCTCTACATAATCACAGTTTGTTTTTTCCTTTGCAATTATTCCTCTTTTAGATAGCGAAATGAAGTTAACAACTTCGGTAGATAATTTGTTTTATGTTCGCGTCTCTGATGTAATCTGACATTTGTTATTTTTACTCAACAATTATTGCAACATATTGTTTTTTGACCATGTTTAACAAGATCTGTTCTGTTCTTACTGTTGGGTATATAACAATACAGTGCTCCCTCTCTACAACGACACCCTTTGGGATACGAAGATTGTATGTGTTGTTCAGAGGGAATTGTTATAGGGAGGGAAAATCAAACATAATTAGCTTGTTTGCATATCCCCAGATAAGGTATATTTCGAGAACTAAAACCGTTATGCCTCTATCAAACCCTATGTTGTGACCACTCTTTAGAATCGTCACAAAGTGACGATTCTAAAGAGTGGTCACAACATAGGGTTTGATGGAGGCATAAAAAAATACGATGGAAAAAAGTTGTGTCTGGAGCCTTGTTGTTTAGGAAACAGTGACATGCGTTGTTGTAAGGAGGGAATCGTTATTGAGAGGGCCGTTGTAGGGAGGGAGCACTGTATAACAATAAGTAAAACACGAGGGGGGGGGGGGGGACTTAAATACAGTACAAACAGCCCACCTCACTTATGATTTCCCGCATGCTTTATAACATTTACATCAATTGATGTTTCTAACATTAAGTCTTCCAAAACTAACGTCTCCAAAGAGACAAAGTTGACATCATGTATCAAAGTCAGTGCAGAGGCTAAAATACTGTCTGCAAATTGGATTGGTTCAATTATCTCGCTTTTCGTATCTAGCACACATCAAATGTTCCTATTAGACAGGGACGACACTGAATGTTAAGTTGGTTATAGTTCACATATTAGGATTTTTAATAACCCAATTTCAAAGAAGCGATGGTGTAAAATATGTATAAGGTTATATCTGTTATATTAGAGTTTTATACATAATAAGAGCTGCAGTCGCTATCGCTACTTTGGATTTATTTTGTATAATATGCTAATATAAAAACATTACCATATACATATTTTACGACGTATTTAAAACATAAATCTTAAATACATTTATCTTAATTCTGCTTTCATGACAAATTAAAACACTTTATATGCATAACATATTGCGTTATGCGTTCAATATAATCACTTCTGTCTTTACTTTCCTGCATAAAGTATTTGATCATACCACTCAAACCATTTTGACTCACTTAATTTGTATATAATACCGCATATATTTAGCAAGTTAGAGCATTATCTGATACACGTATTTGAATAAATGAATGATAACGATGTGAATTGCATGACTGTTAATTATTTAAATCATTTTCCAATTAAAAGCTATATTCAGATTTTATATTTGATCTCTAAAAGATCAAGCACACGCCACAGACACTCCGGAAAAGATGCAAAGGAGACCAAACGAATCAACACTAAAAATGTTCTATTGAAAAGTTTCGACACTGGGTTCCGAAATGAATTATATTGTTCAAAATGTTTATATTCAATGATGTTACTTTATTCTGGCCAATGTAAGAATTCTCAATGCACACCACTGTCCCTGTATATCTACAGTAAATTGGTTCTGAAGTAAGCTTTTCTCGTTTTTCTTTTTGTCTTATTTTACTAAAATGTTATGCTAGTCGTTGTTTTAATGGGATATGGGTATGAGCCTTATTTGGACAGTGAAACAATATTGAAACTGAGATTTGACATGCAACAAGAAATACAGTGCTGGCGTGCACAATGTCCGAGTTAAAGTTCCATACTTGGCGGGCGGTTTGACTATTTATATGATATGGACTGCTTCATTTTAATCACGGGATGTTGTTGTGGATGCCGTCAAGAACAAGCTATGCCATGTAATCAAAACTAACTATTATCATGTCTGTGTTAGTATGCAGATAATCAATTTGGGATTCAGAAAATAGCACCACATTAGGAAAGTCTGTTTCTATGGGCTGTTTTGTATTTGAATCATACTTTCTGAGATGAGTGCATAAAGAACGTCATTTGTTTGATGAATGGCGACTTGCTCTATTGATTGCTTTAGACAGGACATGAGTTATCAGAAACGCCTGAATAAAATTCTTATAGATATTAACTTAACCTTTATAGGACTGTAAAAATTATATCTAGCTTTACTGAGGATTCTAAGTTAGTTGTACTTAATCCTACATATTTCAAGAATTTCAGAAACTACTACCGAATGTCCAATAAATTGAATCCTTTTGTGACACCAAGTTAACCCATTCCCTCATATTGACGCCTTTTGACGCCTCTGTTAACATCCCTTTCTGAAACAATTGTGATGAATAGAACATATGCTCCATAGGTGCAAATGCTCTATTTATCACACTGGTTTCAACACTACACAATTCTGAAAATGTCCTTTCCTCTAGTTAATGCTCCTTTTCGGTAGATATATTCAAAGAGGCAGGATCTAAAAATAGCATATGAGGTAATGAGTTCAATGGCGTTTGAGTTCAACACAAATTACATTATGGTCACGCTTGACAGACCCAGATCTAAGTGCATGACGTTATTAACTGTTAATATAGATAACTGATTTAGTGTAATAAAGACATTTATATATAGTATGTTTGAATGCAGCAAATCTACATATATTTATCGTGAATGCATTAATTCTGCATATCCTTATTCCCCCCCCCCCCACACACACACACACACAAACATACATACATACGGTCACATATGCGCACACATATAAACTCAAACAACGAAACATATCATACACATGCACACATCCATTCACAACGACACAAATCCACGCATAACACACACACACACACGCTCACACACACATAGTGGCATGTGTCTGATAAATAATTATTGTATTCCAATTTTCATGGTATATTCATCCATGTTGAAGTCCAGACCACGACATAGTATTGTTGGGTAAAACTGCATTTTCGTCATACAAAATATTCTCCTCTAGCTTAGAATACGTTTCTGTCCTAAAACGTCTTTTACCTAATCGATACGGCAGACAAAATCCAAAGTTACTACTGCTGTAAAATCATTTTACTGGCTAATATTTAGTCCATAAAGTTATCTGAAGATTTCTGTGTTTCATGACAGACCTCTTTTAAATGTATATGATTTAATTTTGAACGTGTAGTCATTCACTAGGACACTGAAATGGTTCCGTATGACTTGTGCAATATCTTGTATATGGACACCGACTAAGATGTGACATTCTTCTTATGTCATGTGTTGTTGTACTTTACAATCAAATATTTAAGTTTGCTTACTTTTCTGATGTTACATACTATATATTCACAATGTATGCAACAACCCCCTTAATACGTTATATGTCTACACGCGCAATGTATATTTTTTTCAAGTGGAAATACACGTTTTAGAATCACAAGGATGACGGAAATTGATCTGCAGAAAGGTCCTCCAGTCGAAGTCACTGTACATATTCAGGTTGGGGTATCATGCTGGAGGAATGTTCCGTTCATAATCAAATGATCAGTTTATGAAATACTACATTAAGCAGATACAAACGGGGGTCCCCACTTTTAAAATATCCCTTACATTCAGTGATTGTGAAACGGACCTACTGAATGAATGTATTTAACAATAAAGTGTTTCATTTGCTTCACAAAAGTAATTCTGAGTTTGTCTTAGCAAGAATACGAATAGTGTATGTGTGTGTCTTATTATACATAATGGTAAACACATATAAATCATGTAACTGCCATCCGTATTTGCTAATATCAGTTGATATGAAATAAATTCAGTTAGTACCTAGCCAATTCAACATTTTCAAAATTGCGTGCATTCAGTTGTTCAGGTTTTACTTTGAAACATGTGTTGTTTTATACACAATGAACATCATTAAACAATTATCCAATATCTCCATATTCTATCATTGACTGACTTATTGAACAAATATACTTACATCATAATTGCGTACATGAAACACACGGTCATCAGTGATTATGTCCTGTCACTTTATATCAAACGATTTATAATGCTCAAGGACACATGGTTATCTAGCACTGTACTGACTAGTGTATGTATGATTTATGTACATTCACAGCCTTAAGAACATTTATATGCTCCAGAAATTCCAAAACCTTAATATATGCTCTGCTATATAATGTGTGTCATTTTATGCGGTTGATAACCGCTTGGGCACATTACTGACAGCAACACTGCACTAAATACAATGCGAAAGCGGACAGGGGCTATAATCATTGGTTTGGATAGAAAATGTTAACCATGCTGAGTTTTCATTGATCAGATCTGGCAAAACTGAAATACAAATGTCACAAGAAGCCTACACATTTTAATATTAACAAGTAAACAGTCTAAAATTAACAACAATTACTGCTCCCAATAGCTTCGTCAGACCCCCCGTGGTCACTTGACCAGACATGAATGCAGTGGTAGAGCTATGCACGTGTGTAGCATCTATGGTTATTCTGAAATATCAGGCTTCAACCTTATAAAGCTTTTTGCTTGAGTCTGAGATCATTATCAATCATCTGATTGGCCAGATACTGAGCTTGCTCAGAATCTGACCAATCAGATATTTGAGAATTACCTCAGACTCAGACTCAGAAGTTTTATAACCTTGGACCCTGTATGCACTATGAAGATGGGGTCTCCTCGCATGCTTGAATTATATACTAACGATTTGATTGTGTTCCGTGTTTTAATCTTACTTAATGTTGTGGATGTTGATATATCACGTCTGAACGACATCGCAAAATAAAATTATTATATTATAAGTTAATATATTAACTTTCATTTGATGACTAAAGTGGCAATACATGAACATTATATAAAACTTAACTAGTGAAATTATCAAGGAATGTATTTCATCTTGCCATCTTTTGAAATGACGTAATATCAGCATATCTGGTCATCTGTATTTCGCAATTAGGTAAATAGGGCACGTGATATGGTTTTCAGTCAGGGCACCAGGTTACCTTGACGAACTACTTCCTGTAGTATGATATGTTGATTACCTATGGCTAACAACAGCATCCCAATGCCTTACAATACTTTAATTACATTTCCAAGTGACTTGATTGTGCCGAAAACTGTAAGAATTATAACGACGATACTTCCCTAAATAACGGACACTTGGAAGGGCGAACGAAGAAACCATTCGATGCCTAATTCAGTGTTTGTCAATAAATAAATCTGAAGCTTTTTATTGGTGCTTATGGCTTTGTTTTCGATATAAATTACATTAATGTGGTCATATATTACCCTCGGATATTGCTTCGTGTCTTTCAAAACATTAAAAGCAACGACGTAGTTGAATGAAATACATCCGAAGTACAGAGTGGGATAAAACAGGTTTTATATTAATACTAGATCGTTCAGTTTCTATTTGTCGTACCGTAAGAGATGCAACGCAAGATATTTAATGGGAGGCTTTGGAATTAATTGACCGAAAGGTTAAATAATGATGCAAAACCGTATGAAGCATTTTCATTTGATTAATGGTTTTTCGCAAACCTTGTTTTGGAATCAATGCAAACAGTCTCGTAATGTACTGATCTATTGATATTTCGATGAAAAAAACGGTTTTCCAGGATAAACAGAATACCAGGCTAGAGCCCATTTTACGGATATTCGCTGACATTCAGAATCAGGAGTAATCTTTCAAATCATACTTATTATACGTCACATATAATTGTCTATGAGCATTGTGAAGAATATACCATGCTTAAATCAAAGGTATGTTTCCAAAACAAATTAATACGTAAAATATGCTTCAATTGCTTCTTCGTGATGAAACAGCACGTTGTGTTCAAAATAACAATTACAGAACTATTATTATTTGGATATAATTTGATAATTGTAAAGTATGGGTTGCTCGATAAATTGTAATATAATTATAACCAGAATATAACGAGCAATGCTTGAAAGATATCATTTACATGTATAATAAAATGTTCATTCGATATTGTGTTTCGGCTATATGTGTTGTATCAAGATAAATGTCCACAGTTTTCCATTTGATATCCTGGTCATTTATACGGGGTAAAATGGAAGATAGATTCATCAGAAATCTGAATTATCGATTATTTGGTCAGACTGATTAATGTTTTCTATGAACTAATGTTTACACGTTTAAATCAAAGGTCGAACAAGTGTTTTGATAATCTATAAGAAGAATGGAAAACGATATATGTTCGGTGCTATTTGTTATCACGAAATATTTTGATTATCGATATAGTGTAGGCATTGATTCCATGCCAATTTTTTCAGTCTGGCTATAATTGACTGAAAGTAAAGATTCCTTACTTTTTGACGTTGACCATTCATCATGATTTATACATAATCTTGTACAGACAAGGCTTTCAAAGTTGTAACAGAAAATCGAAAAGCAGTTGGAATATATAATCATTGATGTGAGACAGTAACCAGAGACATACACAATTATGAAACAGCAGACATCGTTCAATAACATACCTTTTCGTCAAATACTTGTGAATCAATTGACTGAAGAAAGGCATATGTACGTCTGCCTATCACAAGCAACCAAAATATGAGCTCTGATAGTATACTAGAACAACATAAACTATTGAAAACAGAACTTTGTTAATTTGTTATCAATACCCTATATTTTTCAGTTAAACCTGCCGAAAACGCGGCAATCAAAAACATTTATATATATATATATGGGTCTGTATGACAGATGGTTGCTTATTGCAGGTAAAAAGCAATGCCAAAATATCTTACATGAGCTGTCGCATTAGTCCCCTACCGGTTGAACTCTTTGTCACAATTAATGGAAAATCTTTACGTTCTGCACATTCATACAATAATCCGTATACCATAATTATCGAACCAAATAATTATATTACTTCTGACACATAATATTCAATCAAAGATCATAGACATGAGTAACATGTTCCATGGCATTATCCCTTATTTCTTGTTGTATTTCTTAATGGCAACTCTTACCAAAACGTGTAAATCATAACAGTAGAATAATTTTGTTAAAATTCATAGTAGTGTTATACATTGTAGCTGCAGCACGACAATATCATCTAATAAGGTCAACCAGTTTTGATCTTTTGGAAAGTGTCAACTCCAAAGTTCAAACTCGAGGTACCTTTTCACAAAAAAACAAGGTCAACCAGAGCGAGATTCTAACGTAAGATGTAACTCATCTGGATTTAGCTTTATGCCAAATATAGATTTAATATCTCAAACAACTTCCAATAAAGTCTGGACAATTAAAAAAATGACGAAACATTTAAAGTGCAAGGGCGGTAACTTTGACACAAATTATTCGGACTGAGATTATAACTTAAATGGTAACTCCTCTAGTTTTAGTTTTATTATTGATATAAATTAGAGTACAGCAAACTACTTCCAAAACAGTCTGGACCATTGCAAAGCGAAATATTTCATGTTCAAGGGCAATCTTATTCAACCGAACTGAGATTCGAACTTAATATGTCGCTCATTTTGATTTAGTTTTATACCAAAGAAAGAATTAATATGTCAAACCACTTCCAAACAACGTCCCGACATTTGACTGATGTAGGATGACGGACGGATAGACAGACGCAACAAAAATACAGTCTCCTTCGGGGACTAATAACTCCAATTCATTCTGCTCCAAACGTGTCTGCTAAAACTGGTCAGTGTTTGTTTATTGCCGAATTGCCAATTGTTGACAGCATGTGTACTGGTGAGACGTGGGACTGTTCGGCATATCGTCTTGCAAATTGTTGTCGTTCTTAATTTATGTATGTCTTTTCCATGACACAATCGCAACCGAAAATCTGCAAACGTTTTATGAAAGGAAGATGCGGTCGTCGTATGTTAGAATTACGCTGTACGTAGTTATAATAACTTAGCGCACGCTAGAAGTTGTGATAATGTTCTATGTGAATAGTTATGTCTGTCAAATATGTGGGCCTACAACAAGTTTGGTCGTACGAATTTTCATACAAAAAGGACGCAGAATAGTTTTGAGCAGTAGTAAGTTCAGTATTTTTTTATGTAATTATATTCTTATTCCGAAGCTAATCCTTTTTGTTTGTACAATACTGTTTTAACTACAGGTATTTTTAAACGACCACAAAACGAACCTCGAAATTGAGATTAGATTAGTTTAAAATACAACTGCGGACGAAATAAAGGATACAGTTGACTTATACAGCCAATGAATTTATAGCCTAAAGTACTGTTGTTAACAACCAGAATGACTACCATTATACAAACTGACTTGACAATATTTCAACCTTCTTTACATAAGCATCATATTAAACATAACCATGAGCAACAATAATAAGAACAACTGGAGTGATAAATAGGAACTATTATGTTTTATTCAGGTTATAATCGATCTTAAAATTAATTGTCTATCAACCATTCACATTGAACATTCTATTTTGAAATACGTATATATATGCAGGCTTGATTGTTATTTCGATCGGCACTTTACACTCACTTTAACATTATTTTAACGACGTCTAAAGACATGTGGAGGAAAACCACAGTTATTGTGTGTATAGAACGACTTATATTTTTTCCGTACACACACGTACACCGGATATAACATGTTAGCATTGTGTGTGAATTGACCAAACCGCAGTGCCTGATCATTCGCTAAATGATGGTCAAACACTATACATTGCTATTATAGGCAAATATATACTGAACTACCATGTGGACTTTGTTTCTGATCGTATCGTATGACTGCTCGCAAATCAGCTGTTCTACTTCAGATATGTTCGTTCATGCATAATGCAAGTAATGCAATTCAGTTATTACAGTGTATGTGTGCCTTTAAGTAATTGTTAAAGGTACGTAATATGTTTAATTTGCTTAAGGTTTCCATTGTCTAGACATTACAAAATGGTTGCATATCTTCCACTTATGAAATATTTGAAAGGAGTAGTTACGGCTCAGACATCGTCAAAAGCAGTAATCTGTTACCGTATCTAGATTACCGAATTGAGCGTCGTTACCCAATCCATTGTAAGCATCGGAAAGCTAAATTGTCAAAGTTGAATGATCTATTATTGATTATAGTCCATTCAGAGAATATTGTTTGTGAGAGTAGTTTGAATGACAAAGAGTACATACCCTGATAATTATGTTCTGAAATGAGTCTACACTGATTGCAAATGGCAGTACACAAGCGTCGCGTATTCAAATGGCTCATAGTTCTTTACAGTTAAATAATCACTAATCGTTTAACATCATAATATATTAACGTCGAACAGTAAACTTTGATATTTCGCTACGTTTATTGTGGTTTACATGGAAGCCAGGAATCAAATAAGTACGTGGATAGATGAGAAATGGACGTGAGACAAATATTTGTGCAAAGTTGTTTCCTAGTTACCGTGTATGTATAGTAGAATACACATTTATAGGTATACTTTCTGCGACGTAAACCTTTACCAAAGGAAATTCATGCTCCGTCCATTATGAATATTATTATTGTTTAAATAGTGTATCAAAATAACAGCATAACGACATTTACTGGAATGAGTAGAACACCTGTAATATATAACTTAACAAAGCAGACCCTGATCCGTAAGCAATAAAGGAACCAGTCGGACATAGGTCAGCTCAGTTTACAAAGTCGTCCAAAAGGCGTCATTATTAAGTATATCGTTACCAATCCATGCGACCATTCGAAAACGGCCAAAAATAAGATGTACTTTATCGGTAAGGTAACATTCTATCCGACAATGCAATTGAGATATCCAAAAACGAAACATATTACATGCAAACTAAAACTGTGTATACTGTTATGGTTTAAACGTACACGAGCTGTCATTAGAGTTTATTTCATCAAATAGCTCTTAAAGATTTATATCGGTAACTAATAAACAGGTTTGATACAATATTTCAATCGATTATCACAGGAGAAATGTGGTTGTAGTCTACAGTAGGCCTTGTAGATATGTAATAGAGAGCGTGTTGATTGGCATAATGCGACAGTTATTGACTGGTATATCGTATAACTGTTTATAATCACACAAATCTGGTATGTGGCTACAGGACAACCAACTTTCGAATGCACCACCTGACAGTCGCAATATTTACAAATACAAAATAGATGTGGGCCCGCATCATCTGCGTTTAAATGGTATCTGTTGAATGACAACAGTATTAGAGATAATAGCGAGACGAGGGTAAAATTAATACTCAAAGCTGATCTTTAGCTAAATCCGTGTGATATTTGAGCATATTGCTGTTAATCGTAGGTGACCAAACTTACTGTTGTATCTGCATCCCTTTTCTCTACGATTATCTCCCCTATGGTTAAAATTGGATACATTTAATTTGGTTTGTTTGGTACAAACTTTTTTTTAAAAAATTCATACAGCAGTACATGGACACGACACTATACATGTATATTTTACTGTATATATAAAACATCAAAGTATACCGGATATTCGAAATTCTGATCTGAAATTGAACAATTGAACACTAACAGGACTGTGCACATAACTGTGCCGCGTTTGATATGAAGAGAAACTGAAGATTGAAAAAAGCAATTCGGAATATAAATCAACATTTGTTACTTGTTTTTATAGTACACATTGTTAAACAGTGGCAATGTTGCACTGGTCTCCATATACAACTTCCATGTTATGTAGCTAAGATATTCGATTACTCAGACCAACATTTAAGCCGGTCGATGCCATGATCGTCCCTATGCGATTGTAAAACAATATTTATGATGTGGATGTTTCCCTACATATTCATATTTAACTGAATGCATGTCTTGTGGTATACACAGTCAACGATAAAGCAAATATGAATATACGAAGAAAGATGTTGATTTACCTGAACAGTAACTGGCTCACTAAATGTACGATCATCGACAAGATTCTATTGACGGATCGACAATAATCATATTTTGAACAATGCAATTTAAATATCAAAACGTCGTATTCGTAGCACACTGTCTCAGACCAAAGTTGGTCCTTAAGGATATCAATTATTCGATTAATAATAAATACCGTTTGCGCTTGACATTAGATAACAAAAGTTCCATTTTGAATGGCTTACCGGGTATGTCTTATGTGTAATACTAACAATATCGTTATTCTATTGCCGTTAACATATAAATATTGATACTGGTTAATATATCCAGCTGAAGTCTTCCTCGTCTTCGAGTATACGTAACCTGTATATCACAAATTACACATAAACGGCATTCCACTATTAGGACAGCACATGCTGTTTAGTTTTCGTATTGATTACGTAAAACGGCAATACACCGCCAGCTGTAATTACCAGCTACCTACTCATATATTGCAGGACACTCTGTCCATGACCACGATACACGGTTTACGTAAATGGAACCATAATAAATCAGCAATAGTTCATTCTAAATGCGTTTCTCATATTCTGTCAGTACCTTTAATATCTCGGTCGTTAAAACTTACTTAATAGCCGTTTAATGATCATTTCATGGTATAACGTTAGACCCTTAAGCATATAATGTAATTGAAAATAATCATTTCTCATAAAACAATAAATGGAGCAGATTACCCACTCAACAGAGAATTTTTTTGATGATGCTTAACCCTTTCCTCCATAAATACGCCTTTCTACGCCTCTGTAAAAATCACCTGTTGAAACCGTTGTGATAAATAGAGCATTTGCTTCTATAGGTGCAAATGCTTTATTTATCACAATGGTTTCAAACTACACAATTCTAAAATTTTCATTTTCTCTAGTTAATGCTCCTTTTCGGTAGATTTATTCAAAGTGGTTGGATCTAAAACTAGCCTATGAGGGAATGGGTTAAGACTAAATATCTGCTCTAGACGCAAGTAAATTGCTTATGAGTTAAACGGGAGCATACTTGTTCTAAGGACACGTGCAGAAAAATATTGAATCTCAAGGCATTGTCTCTGAATGGCAAACTAATAGCCCATGATGTGGTATCCAAAATCATGAAATATTCGTTGAATCTCTATGGAAGAAATAGAACAAGTGTCAACTGATATCAAAACGGTTATTAAAATCAGTGAATATTTTTCATCGCATCAAGATATTGAATGAAACTTTTAAAAGGAATTGTATTTCTATATCTCTTATTCCTAGTTTAAGCAAAGATAGTATATAAAAATGTGATTGCGTAGGTCTTTATAAAAATGATCTTTAAATAAATGCATCTTGACATAAATGATAAGAACACCGTTTACTACTATACTTTATAATCACACCGTTTAACATCTTTACGAACGGAGCAGACTCTGATCAGACGGCTCCTAAATAAGCTGAAGCTACAGTGCATAAGAGATCAAACTCTGATTTTCGGATATGTCTGTCAGAAGAAGCAATTATGTGGCATCTGCTCGAGTAATTGCATACATTTCTCTCTGATGCTCATTAAAACCTTACTCAATGGAGTAAAACTGTCACCGACTTTTCTTAATATAACAGATAACAATGTATTTAGTGAATAATCGTAAGAACTATGTTGTTGACTTGCCGCTATTGATGCATCACTAAAATACCACAGTTCTGTCTTGCCCATCGTTCAACAAATATTAACTAAACACCTATAAATGAGCAAATACTCATAATTTGCGTAATTGTATATAATTGTGTGCTCTTAATAACATTATACTATCTGTCGTGCGGGGCTCTTTGCGTACGTAATTTATATTAAAGTGTGGTGTATTATATAATACTACGAACATATTATTCATGATAACACGGTTACAGATATGGCAATAACGCTGTAAATTACTATGTAAACCATTTTAAGTACTAAACGTAGAAAAACGTTCACTGTTGTTTCTCAATATAATAACGAC
Source organism: Azorinus chamasolen (assembly GCA_963576725.1). NCBI lineage: Eukaryota > Metazoa > Mollusca > Bivalvia > Cardiida > Solecurtidae > Azorinus > Azorinus chamasolen. The sequence continues at coordinate 60,026,423 of OY755251.1, forward strand.
ACGTTTACTTTAAGAGAGATAAAGTGGAAAAGTTCACTATTTTCGTGCATTTAGTAGACTAAAACGTCCGATTATAAATGTATCCAATACAACTGATGCTGGTGAATTATTACAGTCTCAACGCAGGCACATTAAAGCCGAAGATAATAGCTGGTCGCATGCAAAGTTTCCTTATGGGACGTTGAACATTCATCATATTCAAACATAATAGTGTCCATAAAAACAAATAATAGGAAATTCGAAAACCGTTTTGAGTATCCGAAGCAACAGATAAAGGAGCGTGTCGTCACATCTCCACAAAACCCTATGTTGTGATCACCGTTTGGAATCTGTTCGAATGCCACAGCATACAGGGTGGTGGAGAAAAGTGATATTAGTTTAAACTGTTTAATTCACGCATCTTATTCGGGCCTCTGATGTATCGCACAGGAATCCAGAAAAAAGAGAGTATCAGAAAAGTATACGCATATAATTCGTTGTCTATTAATATTTTAGAGCAATTACCGAAATTGAAAATATCACATTACACGGAAGCGCCGTAAACATAAATAACAAAATTATTCTAAAATACACATGCATTAAAATGGGTAATTTAATAGTTTAAAGATAGAACGTACAGTATGCTATTCTGATGCAGTGTGGATACATTTAAACCAAGAACAAAGCGTAATTTCCTTACTACTACAATTTAATCCTGTACGTGATAATGACACATGTTTACATATAAACATGGTAAACAATAACAGACTGGGGCTGTCTGATCAAGGCCCGGTATGTATGCATGTGAAATTATATCGATCAGTACGCCAGCATTCATATTGTCGTTACAAAAGTCTAGCTGACTGATATTCTTGATTCATCAGGTAAATGAATAATATCCGTATATCCGTATTGCAGTTGAACTTCGATATCTCGAACTTTAATGGACTATACAAATTAGTTCGAGATAGCAGAAGTTCGAGTTATCTGATATTTTATCTGGACAATATTAGTTATACAGTTCTTTCCCAGGGTACATTACGATTTATTCCCGGCTGAGGAAAATCATCTTGCCCGAGCCGTTAGGTGAGGGTTACATGATTGTACCAGCCGGGAATAAATCGTCATGTACCCTGGGAAAGAACTGTATAACGAATTTATTATACTGCAAAGTTTTACGGTTCGGATAATTTACATAAACCCATTTTGGCATGTTGAATCACTAAACACGCTAATTCCCCTAAAAGCGCCCCATTACATTAATTCTACCCGAAGGTATCCGAAGTGGTGTGTATTGTATTTCATCGGCGTTCGTGTTATTATAGATGGCTGGATGATATAATAACTCCTCTAAAAACTGTTTTATTGGTCATTTCTAACAATGATGTTTTTTAATTCATTTCTGCATTGTTTTCTTTACGTATCAATAGTTGTCTATTATGAATTTTGCTATTGTTTAGCCGAGTCGATAAGTCGGTCTTTTGGTTTCTGACCATAATATGTGGGGCCTGCCATGGGGGATTTCTATGTACCCTGTCAGCTCACAGGGTACATGGACTCATGTACACGGCTAGTTAACCAATCAGAAGTGAGGATTTTACTTTGCAGTATAATAGTGTCCCAAGTTCACAGCTTAATACAGATCTAAAGTAATGCTGAAAGCTCCTGTATGAGCTTTCAGCATTACTTTAGAACTTCATTAAGCGGTTACATGTGTTATGCGTAGAGATACATGTTAGAGTAATACTGTATTGCACATTTTGGAAAGACTGAATTTTTTAGTTACAATGACAATTATAATAGTCGACATTTCTAATGCGTTATACTATAATCTCTATAATGTACTAACATATGCAATTATTATTATGGCACTTAAATATTGTTTATGAAATAAAGTTTGATTTTAAAACAGTGTGTTCCAGCAGCGAAACACAGGAAAGCACTTAAGGGCTAAACACGCCCCATGTTGTGAATAATGACACTGGTATTTAGCCTGCAGTACACACTGTGCTTGAGTTATTCCATAGTATGAAATAGGTTAATTATGCACAATGTGTCAAGTATCGGACGTGATATGTTTGTTAATTAGCAGTCATTTTTAAATAGGATTCAATATATACTATAACAGTGGCAATCAACAGACCATTCAACATACGTGCATACGACAAATGTTCCACCTCAATCCTATTTTAATTGGTGTTTTGCCGTATAATTATGTTGAATATGAATACAACAGCACATTTTGCAAAACAGAAAACATATAGACATCGTATAAGCACACAATGTGTATAAAAACATCGTGTATATATAGGCTAACGAGACAGGACAGTGCACTGATTCAATTGTGGAATACAGGGAATCTCATCGGCGCCTTATCAGTCGTGGTTCCTCCCCAATATAATGAATCTTGTATATTCACTGCGGGTGTTCTTGAACCTTGAGCCTGCTATAAGCGCATCGGTGGATACCTTGTACATAATCTGGATACAGATGAATCATCTCGTTAGGATTTGAACTGTTTGACACTCTTGTAATTTTCTCATTGAACAGACGTGGGGAAACTATTCATTGAACTGGCAATAATTGCTCCCAACGTACATTGTGTCCAAGTTATTTTATATCACATTACCTCAGTATTCTTGGATTTTGTTTATTACTTATAGTCATACACTGTTGATTTTGATGGGATTAAATATTGAATGTCCAGTTATTTAGTGTCTTTTTCCGATCTAGATCGTTTGCTAAAGTTTGCATGCAATCGCTAATAACCTGAGCAAGAATGTTGGAAAGGCACGTTTGAGTCACACTTTTACTCGGAGTGTTAACACCGCAAGTACTATTGCCACGACCGTCTTCAATCATACACCTTTAACCCTTTCCCTGTTCTGTATTTAAGCCAAATTTCAATGCCTACTGAATATTCATTAACAAAATAGTTATAAAGAAATATGGAAGGTGGAACATTGTTGACATTATAGAAAGCAAAGAGACAGTTCTATCAAATTCTATTAGCAAACAGAGTATACCCTGATCAGACGGCTCCTCTAGGAGCCGTCTGATCTGGGTTCTACTCTGTTTGCAAATGCGTGAAAACACGTTTGTATGAGGGAAAGGGTTAAAATACTTATTCCACAACGATGCCCTTGACATTATTTAAACAAATTGACTAATATAAACTGTAGGATTGTGTTTGCATAATGATATTATTGACCTGTTGAGCGTGAATCTATATTTATATGAATAACAATAATTATTCAAAAGGTTATTGCAATGTACTATAACCATCTTTCATAGTCGTGTATACTCAAATACGGGAGTGGATAAAGGTCTGCTATGTTAGTGTGTATACCCTGATCAGACTTAGCGTCTCTGAAGTAAAATAATTGGAAAGAACTAAAGACACGCATTTCAAAATATGTGGTGAACTTATTTCTATATATCACATTCCCATTTATGCAATGTGAGATACATATTTGAAAGTCTATTTTGGTATAATTATGTGTTACCCAGTTTGTAATTATACCGACGAAAATTATATTCAGTATAATAATTGATTTTGACAATACAGGGCGTGAATAATTCCTGTGGTGGAAATATGTTTTAGACTTTGGGATTAGTCTTTCGAAAATAGGTCTGAGCAAAAATAACATTTAAAGTACAATCCTTTGATCGATAAGCATGTGATTAATTGCCAATCTGTCTGCCCAATCACCATTGTTACGTCAGATTGAGTAACACTTTAGTTTGGTCGTGTACTGTTCCATCTATGTTTGTGTGTGATGTTTTATCAATTTAAACTATTCACTAGTTCCCCCAGTGTCCCTAAAATGGGTATGTTTTTAAACATAGTGCAATCTCCAGAAGAGAGATCCATATTACACATTTAATTCCGCTAATGTTCCATTTATGTGCAGTGAATGTTGTTTATATATGCAACTGAATTGTATTAATGTGTTATGTAGCAATAATGCACTAGTAGTCAATTAATACCGTTATCCCTTAGTCTGCTGAATAAATAAAATTGTCCCCGTATCTGCATATTAACTGTACAAAAACTTTGTATCAACATACAGTAAAACCCCTCTATAACGACCACTAAATTACATCAAGTATTTTGTGTTATAGGCAGATGGCTGCTTAAAGCAAGGTGAAAGTAAATCAGAACGTTCCTATAGGAGCGTTCTGTTTTACATTCACCTTGCTTTAAGCAGCAACCTGCCCTAAATATAAACTAATGAACATAAGTTAGTGGTCGTTATAGAGATGTTTTACTGTATATCTATGAAAACATGATTGTTGTATGACAAACAGTGCAGACCATGACCAGAAGTCCCCTTGACCTGTGCCTACACTACTGGCGAATGTCGTTTATAATCGGCCCCGCACCCTCAAATGTTAACACCTACTTCATCATTAACATTTTATCTGAAATAACCACCAAGTACTCACCATAAACCTTATTTTTTAGTAACGATGAATCCTACATATGATGCATATTCGTGCAAGACTCCAACCGCCAATAATGCTAATTACTAATTCATTCTTGTCTTTTAGGGTGGGGATGGAATATGTGTGAGGTTGGACGCCTCTGAACCGGTTTAACCCCCAGTGACTTCCATGTTTAACCCCCAGTGAAACTGACCGTTCCAAGGCGTTTCTTCCATCTTCCTTCTATCGAATGTTTGTTTTGTCTTTGGGCGTCTCTTTATGTTTTGATTGTTATGTACATTTTCTTTGTTTTCTTGTGTTGCTGTTCGGGTGGCTGTTTTTTTCTGTATGTGGTGTTTCCTGCATAAATCATATCTGTCCTTTTATATATATATATATATATATACATGTATGTTTAACAGACGTTTAAACAATGAACTGTTTCGTTTGAATAATTCTATTCAATTGCATAAAACGTTTCAGATCATGCGTAGTGGCTGCCATTCTCTAGTGGGGGCATGTATGTAGTTAACGCATTAGATAGATATTGTGCAAATATACCACATTGAACCCAAGAGTCCGAAAATATAGATAAATATCCAGTTTTCGTGAAAAGTCTCTGTAAACATCTTTTCTTGAGATAAGTCCTAGGGTAAATGATATTCGAACTACCGGTGGCCACTGGGGACTTGTAATCGAGAATGTGTTGTATTATAGCCTGACCTATCGAATAACCGCGTGTAATCTCATAGAGAGTCTGGGTTTTGGCAACAAGACAAACGCCCCGCAAAGATTCACCTAAAACACCGTCATCAGACAGACGCTATCTTGACAAATATAATAGAGATGTGACCTGTCAGTGTCACTTTATTTCAGCCATTACCTTTTAATCCTTTCCTTGATGAATATTCATGTAAGAAATAATGACGTCGTGAATATTAATAATATTATATTTTATAATTGCATATGAACACATGACATTTTTGCTCAGGCAGAAGCTGTAGAATCAGATCTATATTACAGCATAAGCAAACAGAACAAACAGGAGCCGTCTCATCTTGGTCTACTCTGTTTTCAGATGCATCAAGGTTAATATCTGCCTGGGCAGTAAGTATTGTAGTATCTCGATTACATTGTAAACAAAAGAGTCCAAAGCTACATAAACACGTGACACCCTGTTTCAATAGTCTACATCACAGTCTGACCTCAGGTATCAATTTTACGTGTAATGACGACAGCTTGTCGTATTGAAAGAATGCTAATCACTCTACAAAATTCAATATAATGTACGTTAGCATTCTTATCAGATGCCATTTTTCAAACATTATTTGTCCTTGTTTGGTGAGATTTGTCAAGATGTGTTTCTATTTAAAACATACTCACTTTCGGGGTAATACTTCGATGATGTAAGAGAAAACGTATATCAAGGCAAATATCCGGGAAATAAGAATTATTTCAAACATAAAGCAATTCTAAATATCAAAGAGAAGCCCTGAATATAAATCAGCTGGTAAGTAATTTATTGAACTGACATGCGCTGCTATGTAGTAATATATGGATGCTATTCTCAATAAACAGCTTCCGTCATGGTACCCCGGACAAATTCCATTACTCTAGGGTCAGAGCCACCGAGCTCTGTTTACGGTTGATCGATGATATAATGTCTCTCCATGGTCTCTAAATGGCAGTCAGTCGTAAATTCAGACATTTGTGATCCTAAACTTTACCAATAGGTGACTGGAATTAGTATATGACATATAACAACACTCCCAAAATTATATTTTTGTGTTAACCCATTCACCGCCGCAGTCGCATAAATGCACCACGACAAATAGCAGGAGCTGTCTCATCTGGGTCTGCACTATTTACAGGTAGGTATATTGACGCGACTAGCAAGCGAAGGGTTAAATATAGCAAAGAAAACGCCACTTTGGAACAAGAATTAAATGACAAACTTAGCAGATTAAATTCATTTGGCGCCGAAAGGGCTAGTGAGATGACCTCTTTTCTATTTCAAACCAATACTGTGCCAGATTATAGGGCTATGGGGTAAGAAGGAGTAAACACTAAATTAAAACAATAACTGTAACATTGCGTTTTTAGAAAGAATATCGGCTTGATTACATTATACAAATAACGTGTTTTAGATATCGCATAACCATTGGAATAAACTATTTGGACTCTTTTATGAAGACTTCCCTAAATAGCACATCGTGAATCAATAATAACGTTTTACATCGCCACTCCTAATTTATTGCTCCACAAAAATATTATAGCGATATCGCAAACATATACGGGGCTTAACCCTTTCCTTCATATAAACGCCTTTTCAGGCATTTGCAAGCAGAGCAGAGTAGATCCAGATCAGACGGCTCTTCTGATCAGGGTCTGCCCTGTTTGCCTATTTAAGTTGATAGAGCAATTAAAGTGCAATATTTTCCATGTCCCGGAGCATCGGCTTATGCAAAATTCACTTTTTGCGCTTCAAAGCAAAATATTTTACATCTGAAGTACCTAGTCAATTATATTATGTTTATATTCGTTATCGATTGCTGATACGACCATAAACCAACGGTTTTAATTAAAAGTTACATCTTCGCCCATTGCATGGCTCTGTTTGCCATCAGGCTGCATATTCGACGCACGTATAATTGTCATTAAACTGGCATATTTCATTATAAATACGGGTTTTGTGTTACATCAATGCATTTCATACTTGATAACTAGGTCTTGAATATCATTCACCCTAACTCTTTCGCTGCCAATGTCGCATATGTGATTACATAGGCAAACAGTTTGGATCCAGATGAGACGCCGAGTAACTCGGCGTCTCATCATGATCCAAACTGTTTGACACCCTGATTACATATGCAAACAGTTTGGATCCAGATGAGAGGCCGGGTAACTCGGCATCTCCGCAGGACCCACACTGTTTGTTACTGTGACTTTTTTTAACCTAAAATGAAGAAAATTAAAACAAAAATGAAAGTTTTATCAGACGACAACGTTTTCAGACGACAACACGTTATAGTGAAAGAGTTTAGAATGCTGCGGACAGCTGCGTGATTATTTCTGCAAATAATCGGTACCTAGATACAACGGCGTCACGCCAGTATTCAAACTGTGTTAAATTCAACATTCAGATTACGACTATCAAAAGAGAGTGTGAGAAGTAAGCTTCGAAACCTGATAAAGAAGTGCCGTCCTATTGGCGAAAGATTGTTTATCGTGTTAAAGATAAACATACTTTGAACACTTTATTCCATGAATATTTATTAAGAAATAATAACTGCATGCATATTAATTAACTGATAGATATAGGAAGTTTTTACCATGCCATATACTGTAGAATCATATCTATATAATCAGCCGCGGATTTAGAGAGCCCCCCCCCCCATAAAATTGCCAAAACAGTTTTTTAGTAATATTTTAGATCCATATACAGTAAAACCTCTCTATAACAACCACTTAATTGTTGGTATTTAGAGCAGGTGGCTGCTTAAAGCAAGGTGAAAGTAAAACAGAACGCTCTCATACGAGCGTTCTGTTTTACTTTCACCTTGCTTTAAGCAGCTACATGTACCTGCCTTTAACATAAAATAATTGATATAATTTAGTGGTCGTTGTATCTACTAATAAAAAAGAAAATGTGTCCATGGGACACGGATGCCCCTGTCGGCAAACAGGAAGTAGATGAACGACATACCTGAAAAGGGGAGACACGATACAACTCACTATGATTATGCTTCAGACCAAATATCAAATCATTCCAGCTTACACAAGCCAAGAACTCTTTGACGAAATATTTTGAGGACGGACGTACGGACGTACGGGAGGGATAAGGGTAAAACTTAATGTCCCGTCGCCTAAAGGCGGGGGCATAAAAATCAATAAAACAATGTTTTAGTTGAAGTGTTTTATTTTCCTCACCCAATTAAGCTCGTTTTCAACATGTATTACAAACACACTATTTATCTATGTCATCAAACATAAAAATATACGAACCCCCCTCCCCCCTCCAAAATAATTTTGATCTGGTTCTACCCTTTTTGCAGAGTCGTAGAGAGGCGTATTTATGGAGTTCGGGTTAAGGAGTATTCCATGGCATGGATATAAACACCCCGGTGATACAGTGCATTTGTAAATATACTACCTGTGCTGTGCATCTAAAAATAGAATAGATTACGGATATGACTTACGAAATAACACGAGCAACTACAAAATGTTCCGTCGTTCACTTGAATATGCATAATATTGTTTATGAATATTAATCAGCTAACTTTCTATTATAAAAATCGGGTATTTTGGTATTTTAGCCATGGAAGTAATTGTAGGAATTGGATATAATCAGACCGGCATTATATCACAAGCAACCAAGTCAGACCCTCATCATGCAGCTACCGCTGGGACTGTCTGATCTGAGATTAGGCGGTTAGCGAACGCGTACATGTGCGTATTTATCAAGAAGGTTATTAACCCTTTCGGTGCCACATTTCTAATAGTCGTCTGTAATCCAAGTTTGTTAAATCATTCAGTAAAATATGGAAATGGGATAAATAAATGCAAATTTCAAAGGAATAAAGCACATAATTATATAGTAATTGAGACAAAATGTGAAGTCCCTGATCAGACGCCGCCTTGAAAAGGCGGCGTCTGATCTGGGACTGCACTATTTGTCGTGGTGCATTTATGCGACATTGGCGGTGAAATGGTTAAATAGTGAATACTACGACAATGACCGCTACAACTACTATAGGAGCGAACGAGTCTGTTGATACGGGGGAAGAGATGAACACAGTAAATATGTAGCCAACACTGCACGTATAATCCAAGATCAGCAGCCACGTTGACATTAACCATTTCCTCCATCGGCTATTTTCAGACCCAACCGCTTTGAATAAATCTACCGAAAAGGAGCATTAACTAGAGAAAAGGACAATTTTAGAATTTTGTAGTTTAAAACAATTGTTATAAATAGAGCATTTGCTCATGTATGAGCAAATGCTCTATTTGTAACAATAGTTTCAACGGGAGACTTTTACAGAGGCGTAGCAAGTCTTATTTATGGAGTAAAGGGTTAAATGTACCGAAAGAAACCTACCGAAAGAGAAAGAGAGAGGGAAACAGGGAGACAGAAAAGGGAGATAACTAAGAGAGAGAGATAAATCCATAACCGTGTTCTCATCAACAATACCGGTACCCTTTAATCCATTTCGTATCCAGCTATCTCGTAAATGTAAAAATGTTGTAAACAGTGTAGATCTATTTTACAGGCGCACAAATGAAAAACGATCGTTGTGAAAGTTAAGTTGACCTAGTTTATGTTACATAATCAGGGAATGTAACTGGGACATATCTAATTAATGTGGTGGTTAGAAGACTTTGAGAAAGTACAGAGAAACTTTTTATTTCGAACATTGCGTAATGCAGAATTGATGCCTTTTTTAGGCACGTGGCCGCTCAATGCACGATGAAAGGCAGCCAAAAAGCTCTTAGAGGAGCTGTCTGCGTGGCTTTCACCCTGCATTAAGCTGCCACCACCTGTTGTAAAGACCGATAACGATAGATACTTGTTTAAGTGTTCGGACTATCGTGGATTTACTGTATGATTGTAACCTAAATTATAATGTATAAGCTCGGGATTTTGATAGACAAGACACCTCCCATGATGACAGAAGAATGTTACTGTGAAGGATGTGTTATCCTGAACTTCTGGGGCATGTTGTTGTAGTCAACATTTATGTCTGTTGCAGATTATAGCAGATTAACACGTAGCCAACTAGAAAATCATGGAATGACTATGTAGCATTAGTTACGCACGTGCAGTACATTATACAAGTCAGACTTGTTAGCGTATTCCAGTGTGCACCTACGACCATTTAAATGTTTGGTATTTTCCTACGTAGGTGAAACCAAAACTATACATTGATGATCAAATCGCCATCTATTCTAGTTTGATTTATTCTGCATAATCATCACTCAATTCAACACGTATTATGAGTGGAAGTATTAGTGCATCACGTGGTTATATTTAATCTGTTTTATTTATTTATCTATCTATCTATCTATCTATCTATCTATCTATCTATCTATCTATCTATCTATCTATCTATCTATCTATCTATCTATCTATCGATGTATCTATCTATCTATCTATCTATCTATCTATCTATCTATCTATCTATCCATCTATCCATCTATCCATCTATCTATCTATCTATCTATCTATCTATCTATCTATCTATCTATCTATCTATCTATCTATATATCTATCTATCTATATATCTATCTATCTATCTATCTATCTATCTATCTAAATATCTATCTATCCATATATTATCTTTCTATCTATCTTATCTATATATCTATCTATCCTATATATATCGTCATTTCTACACCAAACACTATAGTGTGACGACTCTGAGATTGATCACAATATAGGGTTTGGTGGAGAAATAAAGGAGTTATTGTTATAAATGTTTAGATTTACGGATCTTATCTGGACCTCTGATCCATATATCTACAGCTGAACTTCAATATCTCCAAGTTCAAGTATTTCTAGATAAGCATAGTGATACATATCAGAACAATTCTGTATTGTAAATTTTGAAAGGACCGAACTATCTCTATCTATCTATATACAGTAAAACCTCTCTATAACGGTCATTAAATTACATCAGTTATTGTGTGTGAAAGACAGGTGGTTGCTTAAAGCAAGGTTTGCTTTAAGCAGCCACCAACCCTAAATACCAATTAATAAACACAATTTAGTGGCCGTTATAGAGAGGTTTTACTGTATATTTATCTATACATCGTGTTTCTTGCTTTCGAATACAGCTCATCGTTATTTGATATACAGTACATCCGTTTTATAAGTCCCCCTCTAGACTCTGAAGAGGGACTGCAGATTGTCCGTCAATACGTCATCCAGTCCTTCTTTTCGGATTATATCTTCAAAATATAAAGGAAATGTGCTATGTTGAATTGGATAAATTAATAATAGATCTAGTAAGTGACGGCTTTAAAATAGCGAATTCGTGTTGTATGGCGTTGTTACAAGAGTCTAACTGTATCTTATCAAAAATAGAAAGTGCAATATGCAGTAGGCCTAATTTTGTTCAAAGTTGAAATCTATATTCGTCATGTCTTTTATTATAAGACCCGTTAAAGAGGAAGTCCCTACGATGAGTACATATTTTCAATAATACCATAAAGCCTGGTATTTGTTATGCTCATCCATTATTATGAAGATTGTCAAGTTGAACTTATATCGAAAAATGCCCCTGTGATACAATATACAATATAAACCATTTTCATCGATATTTATACATGTAATTTTTGTTCGACAACACGATAGTATCAGCATTGTCCAACAGTAGGGAAATTAAGACGCGAATAACATATCAGACACATGGCAGTTGTGTCTTCTTCGATGTGTATTCGACTGTATTTCTTGTAATATACTTTCTGTCAGTATATAAACGAATGATGTATGTAATTGCTAAGCATTTTAACACACGTTGCAAGTAGAAACTTTCACTTTAAAGGGAGGTGTTACCCGAATCACCCGACGGAAAAAGTCTGTAACATCTGACATATGAGACACCATAATTATATCCTTACACACAAGTTGTCTGGTTCCTTAAATTTCAGCCTGCTGTCGGTGGCTGAGTGATCACCTAATTATGCAAACAGTCCAGATCCATATGAGATGTCGAGTAACTAGACGTCTCACCAGGATCCAAACTGTTTGATAGAATGGCCGTGTTGTTGAAAAGAAGCTAGATCAATTGCTACAATTTCAGTCGATGACATGTTCTATTAAGAATTGCTTGACCAACAGGCTAAGGGTTAATTGACAATCAACATTAGAGCCGCGTTGTTCGAATACCTGTCAAAACCTTAGTTGCTGCAACCTGTGTAGAAACGTTTAAATCACCGCTTCTGATTTAACCCTTCGCTTGCTGAATTTTAAAATACATTTCTCCTTCTTTACCCATGCCTTGTTGTATAATTACATATATCTTCACTGTGTACAAGTATTGCGCTGTGCAATCACTGCTGTGGAGTGCACTGGTTGCACAATCAACTTGTAAATAGTGCAGACCCTGATGAGACAGCTCCTGCAGGAGCTGTCTCATCTGGGTCTTCACTATTTACAGGTAGGTATATTGACGTGAATAGCAAGCGAAGGGTTAAGTCTGTTCAAAATAAAGCTACAATGTATTGCCCTTTACTCTATGAATATGCATGTGAGAAATACAACAGCCGCATGAATCTTAATTAGATAGGGACATGGACGCAATAATGTTTGACCATGGCAGAAAGTTACAATTATATATATATATTGTTTGGTCAGACGGTTCCTGTGTGAGCCGTCTGATCTGAGTCTGCTCTGTTTGCAAAGGCGTAGGAATGCGTATTTATTGCGTAAATGATGAAGGCTTATGACAAGTTATAAAACATTAGACCGTCATCAGACATATATATCAAGACACCTTGCTCAACGGTACAACCTTCACCTCTCAAGCTGGCGGTCGTGGGTTGTAATCGCACCAAAGGCTCATACATTCCCATACTATTGAGTAAATTTACCCTTTCAGTGCGGGAAACGAGTCACTATGTCCCATGCAAACAGTGTAGACCCAGATTATAGAACACCTTGAAGAGCCCTCTCATCGGGGTATGCTCTGTTTGTCATGTTACTTTCTTTTTTCTTTTAGAAGAAACCGTGAATATTCAAAGTAAGCCTGACCTATTTGAATTTTGGATTAGTCAATTAGAAAATACAACTCAGGAATGGTTAATTACTGTATGGTTTCTCAATACTTTTCGACATTAGACCCTAAAGCCTTTTCTGTCATAGATACATCAGATTCTCCTATTTTGTCGCATTTACTAGCAATTATCGGAGATGTAAATTATTTGCGTAGGCATCGTGTCAGCTTACAACTTAACCTGATGAATAAATAAGAAAAAAACTCCTACTGAACAAAATAATATTTCAAAATTGACCACTGAAGAAACGTTCATGATAACAGCGTAGACACTGGTCAAAGGGCACCGTATGATTGATTTGGATTTACAGTGTTTGCAAATGTCTTATAAATTCCCTTCACGCCATTGTAAAGGTTAAACACAAATTGAAATGTATGTGAATCGAGTAGGATATATTCTATTCGCATTTGACTCATGGTTATCGTTAGGATGAGTCGGAGGTGAACCTACATACCATAATGACTGGTAACTGAATAATACAAATGTATACACCGTACGGAAATGATTTGTAAAGAATTTGTTTTATTTGAGAAACATGCGTTTACACTTACTCTGCTCGATACACAGTACGAGTTGACTAAATAACACAGGACTGGCGATCACATTGTAACTAACCACAGGCATATGTTTTATTTATAGACGGTTGCTACACATGTTCAGATTATTCAGTTACGTGATCAACCGATAATTGAATAATTTTATTAAAGGGCGCAAAATAAATTACTTTCGTGGATGAAATTGCAAAACGCGACATTTAAATCTAAGATTCGTTGCACGCAGAAAACTGCACTCTGGTTTGTCAGGAAAGTAGACCAAGTTAATGTACTATTTGATACTTGTAAATTCGTTTATGTTACATTGTCTACGCTAGTTCTAGACGCGCGTGCACTATTTTTTATATCCTGAAAAGTGACAAACAATACAGATCTTATTTGTATGTGGCAACAACTGATCGGCTTTTAAATCATATTTAAAATGTTGGGTTTCGTATACATTTCAATTAACGAACTTAATCATAATTGTTTCAAAACTACACAATTCTTAAACTCTCCTTTTATATAGTTTAACACCCTTTTCGGTAGATTAAGTTAAAGAGGTTGGGTCTAAAAATAGTATAGGGGGGAATTAGTTAATCCCGATGGGAGAAGCTGCAATTTATAAATATATGCATGACTTCAACTAGACCATTTATTCCCATATGATCCACTTCTTTATATTATTGTACACGCATTTGCAAACAGAGTAGACCGAGACAAGACGTCTCCTATAAGAGTCACCTGATCAGGGTCTGTTCTCTTTACTAATGCAATTTGAAATATGTTTCTTGACTTTCTAATATGACTAAAATGTTCCACCTTTCATATTTCATTACAATTATTTTGCCCATGAATATTCAGTAGATATTGAGATTTTAAATAAACGTAGAACAAGGTAAGGGGTTACTCTTTACTCCATGAACATTCATGTAAGAAATAATGACTCCATGGATATTAACTATTTCGGCGCCAAATTTAAAATTGTCGTCTGCAAAAATAATTTCATATTAAATATAATTCTAAACTAAATAATAAAGGTATATTAGTAAAACAGTTGTTAAAAACCTGTATACTTGGGCAAAAATAATACAGAAAACAGTGAAGTCCCAGGTCAGATGCCGCCTTAAAAAGGCGGCATAAGGCGGCATCTGGCCTGGGACTGCACTGTTTCCAATGGTGCCAACAGGCGCCATTGGCGCCGAAAGAGTTAATCAGAATAATAGTTATAATAGCACATGGTCACATGACTATTTGGCCACGGCATACACTGTAGACTCATATCTGTATTATATCATAAGCAAACAGGACAGATCCTGATCAGACGGCTCCTATAGGGTCTACTCTGTTTGCAAAGGCATCGAAATGCGTATTTATGGAGTAACGAGTGAAGGAAAACCCGTTAAGATCTTAATTTGGACCACATCCATGTGTTCATGTTGAGAGGGTTCAACAACAAACATATACATGTATAAGGCGTTGACATCGATGGGTTCAGTAAACAAAGCTGACAGTGATAAGACGAGCACTTGGGGAGCCTTCTGATATGGGCCTACAAGGTTTGTCCGTGTCCTGTTTAAGAATCGCTAGGTACCAGTGGGTTAAAAAAGTGCACATGTGCATATTAAAACAACGTACCTTTATCTGGGGCGTAAATATTCAACCATAAACATTCTTCATCCTGGTTATCACGTTTAGTAAATTCGGCAATTTTCTCCATTTTCTCCTGCATGTAAAGTGGAATATTGTATTTCCATTTATTCCAAACTTCTTGGGGACATACTGGTTTGTAATTTGTCGCAAACTGTACACCACCACGGCCTGGATATCTTCCAGATCGAAATCGATAGTTAATCTTGTTGTTTAATTTGATAACGCTATACTGAATACCACTAAATTCCGTAACATTTCTTATTGGGCTACCATAACTTGTTGTAAACAAATGTTTCCTTCCCGTAATGCACGTATGGTTATTGTAACTAGGGAAGCAAATACGTTTGTCACCGTAGAATTTATCATCTTTGACCACTTCTGTATAATCAAATTGTCCTACCACAACACCTATTAATAGGGCTACACAAATGAATTGGATTGCCATATCCATTTCACTCAACGCTCTCTGACATTTAGCCCTTCAATAACAAATTCCTTGTCAGTTTGTATGACGACCGCATAATCTTAAAATTATCCTCTCTTCGAAAATCTATTTCCACGCTTAATGGCGCACATATACCAACTAATAACGCGCTATTTTAGTTCCCGACTCACTTTCAGCCACATTTCAATAACGTCAATAATATAGAACTGAAACAGGCCTCCAATTCTGGCGACAGACAATTTGATATAGAAAATCCACACAGTCGCAACGTAGGAATTATTCAAATACTTTACATCCAAACACACGCTACATGGTAAATCAGCAGAAAATTCTGAATAACATCCACTCTGATCCAATCATGGAGAGCATTTCTTTAGAACGTATCTTTTATCTTTATGATATGAATGTCTGCAGATTGTTCTGACACAGATGCGTGTACAGTGTACAATATAAAGCGAATTCCAGCGCCAGCAACGCTAATTGACTTACAGATTTTCTATCGCACAGTCTTTAGAAAAATCGGCACGCGTGCCAAGTGAAGGAAGATTATCTTTGTTCTTGGTCAATCGAGTAAGCAGTTAATTAAGAAAACATTTGTAACAAGGTCTTTGAGTAAGAAATGGAATAATGATCAAACGAAGAACACTGAAATATATGGGAGAATTAAAGGGGTTTTATTATTTGTGTAACTTGATAGCTGATGTCCTATATCCGATGTTAATACAACCATAACACTATTGAACATTTTCAAAAAGTACACATTGGCATGTCAATACACATAATCTAAATAGCAAATGCGTTTGATTTGTATGTATACTTGATGCTTGTTTCAAAATATAGAAACTACTATTTGCTGTGTATTAGAAAACAAGAACACTTTATTAATTCCAGACACGAATTTTCTTTATTGTAATTCCAGACATATAACAGTATCAAACACTAAAGCATATTCCTAGGCAGCTTCATAAACTTCACCTGATGTTGTGGACTGTCATATGATTGTTTACGAAAAATGTTCCCTTATGATATCCTGAACGGAATAACGCACTGACTTAATTCAGAAAGACCTTTTACCAAACTGACGACGCAGCTGCGAACTATACGTTCGTACATGTTAAATCACTTATCACTTCCCTCAGCCGTCTCGCAAACGTTTTGTGGTGAATAGGAGCGCGCGATAACTCTCCACGGAGAATTGTACATTTCTTGGCGTATATAAATAACAAGAAGGAAATGTTTCGACGCATACCTTTCGGTAGAAAGTCAAAGCCAGGGAAGGTAAAAGCAGTGTTTGTAAACGTGCGTCTAGATATTAAATAGCGGATTATTCCAAACACTTGAAGCCATTAGTATTTACGTTTTGAACACAAGTGTTTGGAACGATACGCATTCCTTCGGCATAGTACCATGTATGCCAGCCCAAGCTATAGGAGGTTGCTGACATTCATGTGCGGTAATTAAAAGCTACTACAGGAGCGTAACATAGAACTGTGGTCCTTCATGTCTCGTTTAATTTTCAACCTTTCAGGATTAGTAGGCGTGCTGTCGAGAATGTTTATTGAATTAGGTGTGTAGATTCGAGCTAAACAAAGTCTTGAATAATTGTGGTACAACTAAACATGTCATTTTATCCATTCAGACAGGTAACGAAATAGGAACACATTTCTGCTGAGACATGTCTCTGAACAGAAAATATGTTTTGTGGGACATATTTCTACCAAACCGTTATAAAAGTCAGTGGGTATCTAAACTATTTGAATCATATTACAAGATCAGTGTTAACGCAATCTACATAACAATCAGCCTGCTGCCGACGGATAAATCATTAGATTTGCAAACAAGTTTGATCCAGATTAGACGACGCCGACTATATCGGCATCGCATCAGGATCCAAACTCATACCACGTTTGCATTTTGGGATTGGGAGACAATCTGATTTTAGCTTGAATCTTGAACATATAGTGGGTTAAAATTATATAAAATTATTTGTTCAATTGGGTTCAAGGTTAACCCTTTCCCTCATATAAACGTGTTTTCACGCATTTGCAAACAGAGTAGACCCAGATCAGACGGCTCCTAGAGGAGCCGCCTGATCACGGTCTACTCTGTTTGCTAACAGAATTTGATAGATCTGTTTCTTTGCTTTCTAAAATGTCTACAATGTTCCACCTTGCATATTCCTTTATAACTATTTTGTTAATGAATATTCATTAGGTATTGAAATTTGAAATAAACATAGAACAGGGAAAGGGTTAAATATTACTGGCTAAATTAGGATTTTTATACAGTGAACTTCGATACATCGAACTTGTATAACTGTTACTTCGGGATAGTTCGAACTAACAGTCCAGCCCTTCCAAAACGTACAATACAGTGTGGCTCTAAAATGTATCACTGCGCATATCTAGAAACACGTGACAGCTAAATGCAGGTCTAAAGTAATGCTCCTACAGGAGCTTTCAACATTACTTTAGACCTGCATTAATACGTGAACTTGAGAAATTTTCCAGATATCGCATAAATCGAACTTTTGATATCTCGAATAATTTTGCATAGTCCCTTGAAGTTCGAGTAATCGAAGTTCAACTGTATATTGTTTATGTGTTCAGCGACACATCCGAGACATGCGGGCAGTTGAAAACAGTATAGACATAGCTACAATATAATCGGCCATAATGGTATACAATGTTTGTCGCAAAATTCTAATGGACAATCCTCGCCCCCAAGTTATAGAATTATTGCCGTCGCTTAAACCATTCCCTCATATTGTCACATTTTGACGCTTCTGTAAAAGTCACAGTTTGATACAACGGTTTCAACACATAAAATTTCTAAAACATACATTTTTGTTAGTAAATGCTCCTTTTCGTTTGACTTATTCAAATAGTTTGCTTCTAAGAATAACCTATGAGGGAATGGGTTAACAGCCACTGTCTGATGTAGAAGCTAGTCTGAGATATTCCATGTCGCCATATGTCTGAGTAGGCTCGTTCTGTTGCCGTTAGATATATACGCCTTTTTATATTAAACTTAATGTGCATAGGAATACTATTGGTTGCTATTGCTATTGGTCATTAGCATATAGCACATGTACGGGCATCGAACTGATTTTGTAATGTATACACGCACGGTGTAATGTATACACATGTTATGTGATGTATACATATGTTGTGTGAAGTATACGCGTTGAAAATCATACTGGTACATGCTGAACTGAACTGAACATCCATACATAGCAATGTTGACAAATCTATTCAATTAATTATATATACGCAATCAAACGTATTATTTGAAAATAGTACGATGTATGTTGTTGTTTTTTTTACTAAAGAATATAAAAGAAAATAATAAAACAATAATAACCACAAATACTTCATTATAGAATCGATTCGAAGAGAAGGACAAGAAATGACGATTTTTATTATTTAACTACGCACATTTATGTGTTGCTCTGTCGTACCGATGTATTTAAGACCTAGCCCATAGATGTAAAGGTTGTCTACAAATACCCGTGCTCTGCTACAGTAAATTTGTCTTCTTTTTTGTTAAAATACAGTCAGCAATGAACAGTGTATATCCTGAATAGACGCATACAATGTGCAGAATGTTTTCACAAAATCGCGTGCAGCGTGCACAAAGATACACAATTACATGTACTAGGAATTCAGTTGAAAAGCATAAAAGCACACTGTTACATATACAGTAAAACCCCGCTAATGCGACCACCTAAAATAGGTATAATCATGGGTGCAAGATGCAGGTGGTAGCTTAATGCAGGACAAAAACAATGTAGAAAGCTCATCTAGGAGCTTTCTGTGTTACTGATGTCCTGCATTAAGCAACCACCTGCTTATAAAGACACCCATGTTTATTTATTAAGTGGTCGTATTAGAGGGGTTTTACATATATATACACATAATGCAGATCTCATGAAGCCATCTGTAGTTTTGTTTTTATTCTTCTACCATCTTAACTGCATATATGTATTGACATTTTATGCCACTCTATAAATTTCATTTCTATTGCTTACGATCTGAGCACGTACACTAATTGTGTAAAATGTCAGCTTTCGATAAAAATGTTGGCATGGCTTAACATTTTTAAACACAATTAAAATAATTAAACTTGGAATTCCACCTCGCTTAGGGTCTTCACATAACACGTTAAATTTATATACAACTGAGCAGTTTGTAATAACATTTTGACAGCGTATTATTTTTTCTTATTTTGCCTTGAATGAACAAGCACAGCTGGTTGCATCTTCAATTTTGGTAATTTGACGGCATAAATCTCACTTAGCCATTTCCCTTTGCTGCTGTATGGTATTGATTGTTGAGTTTTGAAGACCTTATCTCGCGCTGAATCAAACTTAACATTAGCCTGCCATGGGCGAATTTGTTATTATCTTTGCAAATAGTTTGGATCCAGATGATACACCGAGTAGCTTGCCATTTGATGAGGATCCAAACTGTATTGACACTTTGAGTGTGTGTTTGAAATGAAATGTAAGCTAGTTCAGATTCAGTGATCTGCAGTAGATGACATGATCTGCATATGAAAATTAGCTTAACATACTAAGAGTTAAAGTCGGAGGAAATGTAACTTTGCTGTCGACATTATATTGATCGATAAGCGGGCCCTGCAGACAGCCGCTTACAACATGGAATTTTATGTATGATTGAGGAAACTACGAAATTAGACGAGGGAAATTTGCCTCAATTATAATAATTATCTAAGTCTGATGTCATTAAAGCGTTGGTAATTTCTTGTCTGAACAATTAGTATCGCTTGATTTTCGATACCAACAGATTCTTATTTAGACGTACGTCATTTTATATTGAATTACAAAAGTAACCAAAACATATTCTGCTGTTTAGAGAGCATACTGATTGTGCAATACATATCCAACTTAACCTTACTGAGAAACATTGCGCTCGCTTAAAACTTAGCCTGTTTCATTTTAAAAGCAGAGCTACAGATAAATGTGCGTACCCAAATATTAAAATCGTCATTCGAGACTATTCTGAAGAGTGGTCACAGTATAGGGTTTGGTGGAGAAATAAAGGAGCTATAGTTGAAAATTATTCAATTTACCTATCTTATCTGGACCTCTGTAATACATAACAATATTGCCTACTCGTCAAATATACAGTAACACGTCTAATGCGACCATCTAAAACAGGTAAAAGTTTGGGTGCTAGACGTAGGTGGTAACTTAATGCAGTACAAAAGTAATGCAGCAAGCTCATGGGAACTTTCTGCACTACGATTTCCCTGTATTAAGCAACCACCTGCTTATAAAGACACCCATGTTTATCCATTAAGTGGTCGCATTAGAGGGGTTCTACTTTACAATGCGAATGTTAAACAGTTTGGATCTTGACGAGACGGCGAGTTACCTAGAGTCTCATCTGGATGTAAATCATTTGCGAAGGTAATTCCAAGGTCGTCTCTATCGAGCTGAATGTTGAATAGATCATCGACAAATAGACTTGGTTAGGGATTGGGAATAAATGTAAAATAATCGCCCTTGATTATAACGTTGTTCGTTTAGGTTCACCCTTCTCATCCTAAGCTCGCCTTGATTGACATAAGCAAACATCTTGGATTTTGATGATACAAGGGTTCATCTGTGTCTCATCAGGATCCAAGCTGTTTAAAATTCGGTTTATAGTTTCTTAAACGATTGAACGAAATGTAAGTCAGCGAAAATGTCAGCAGATCAGGTATTAACCCTTCGCTTGCTGAATTTTAAAATACATTTCTCCTTCTTTACCCATGCCCTGTTGTATAATTACACATATCTCCACTGTGTACAAGTATTTCGCTGTGAAATCACTGCTGTGGAGTGCACTGGTTGCACGATCAAATTATAAATAGTGCAGACCCTGATGAGACAGCTCCTCCAGGAGCTGTCCCATCTGGGTCTTCACTATTTACAGGTAGGTATATTGACGTGAATAGCAAGCGAAGGGTTAAGCAGCTGTTAGGATGAAGACGTTGTCTGATCCTTTGGCAAGTATTATTACACATCAAGCCAAATACATACCAGTACCACCATATAGTCACCAATAATTGGCACCAGATATAATACTGTCTGCAACATTGGTCGCCGTTAAATTATTCTCAAAGTCTATTGTCACCAAAGAAAAATCATACTATTACTTACATGCCTATCAGTGCTTCGAAGGAATAAATTTAATCACTATTATTAGAAAATTGGTCTGATTAAAATCAGGCTTTAATGCGGTCTTTGAGAGGATCAGACCCGTGGCAATTATAAACGGCGGATACATACATATATACTGCAAAATTCCCTAGTGCGACCACCAAAAACAAGTCTTATTATATTATTTCGGGTTGTAGAGGCAGGTGGTAGCTAAGCGCATGAAAGACAATGATGCAGACAGCTCCTATAGGAGGGTTTGCATCACGTTCGCCCTGCATTAAACAGCTATCTGCTTGTAAAGGCACCGATATGCATTCATTGAGTGGTAGCTTGAGAGAGGTTCTACTTTAAATACCGTATAAATTGGTATTATCGGAATTATAGTACAGTAAAAAAAAACCGCTAATGCGACCACCTAAAAGAGGTATAATAATGGGTGCTAGATGCAGGTGGTAGCTTGATGCAGGACAAAAGTAATGCAGAGGAGCTTTCCGCATTACTTTTGCCCTGCATTTAGCATTCACCTGCTTATAAAGACACCCATATTTATTTATTAAGTAATCGCAGTAGAGGGGTTTAGTTAGAAGAATTTAGATGCAGTAGAGCCCCTCTAATGCGCCCATTTAATGAATAAACATTGGTGTCTTTATAAGCAGGTGGTTGCCTAATGCAGGTAATGCAGAAACCTCCTCTGCATTAAGCTACCAATTGCATCTAGCACCCAGATTTATACCTCTCTTCAGTTGTCACATTAGTGGGGTTTTACTGTACCCTTAGGCATATGACTGCTTAATGCAAGGCTAAAGTCATACATAGTTGCCATCTGTCTCCAAGACTGATATGTATACTAAATTTAACTTCCAGTTTAGAGAGGTTTTATTGCACTGAAATGTATATGGGTTCAGAGGACAATACGCAATTAAAACATTTTCAACATCTCCTTTTTTTCAACGCCAAACCCTATGCTGTTATCGCTCTAAATTCGTCTCGAATCCACTTAATCCTATAATGTGACCACCTTTCAGAAATGTTTCTTCAGGACGGTTCTTAGTACAGTAAAATCTCTCTAAACCTGAATTCTAGTAGATAAGAATTTAGAAACGTTAAGGCAGGTGACTGCTTAATGCAGGGTGAAAGTCATGCAGAAAGCTCCTAGAGGAGCTTTCTGCATGCCTTTCACCCTGCATTAAGCTGCCACCTGTCTCCAAGACCGATATTTATACCAAATTTAACGTCCGGTTTAGAGAGGTTTTACTGTATTGGTAAGATTATAGTGTTTGGTAGAGAAATATCAAATTGAGTACATGTATCTGAATACGCACTGTTATAGATATCTCTGTGGGTTACATGGAACTTTTTTGTAAACCCGAGACAGCCCAACGAAGTATACTAATGCAATTGTTATTTGCACAAATTCGGCGATACATTCTCCTGACAGTGACAATAAAGTTTGTCTGATGAGATGAATGAAATAGACCAAATAACATCCACAACTTCAACAAAGTACTCCGGAAATATTCTAGACGAACTTGTCAAAACAAGCTACGAGTTTTTACATAGTTTATTCGCCTATGTTTGCTTGTATATTTCACGAACCTAACACGAAATGGAATACCAAAACAAATGTCAGTTTAAATAACTCCTCGTCTCAATCTGACAGTCCATTAGTCGAATATGGATAGACAGGTCTGCGTATGAACACAATACTGAGAAAGACGCCCATGTTAGCTTGGCGCATTGGTAGGTACGTGTAGTTATTTATATCGTAGGTAAATAACATCACATCCGTTATATGCAGGACACAAACCAATAGATATCGACACAATTTTAAGTGGCCCTGGATGGAACAATGAATGCATTCTCAAATTCATGTGGTTATTAAAACCTATACATGTTTACAGCAGACAAGATACGTCGAAAATATGGCATTGGAACAGCGAATGAACAGTTCTACGATGGTCGTGTTTGCATGTGAGAGAGAAAGAGAGACAGATAGACAAGCAGACAGACATAGAGGGGGATATGCAGAGAGACAGAGAGGGAGAGAGAGGGGGAGACAGACGGAGATACAGACAGAGAGACAAACAGACAGAGAGGATGATATACACAGAGAGAGAGAGACAGGCGAACAGAAACAGAGATAGGGAGAGAGACACACAGAGAAGCAAACAGAGAGAGACAGACAGAGAAAGAGAGAGAGTGAGAGATAGGTAGATAGATAGATAGATAGATAGATAGATAGATAGATAGATAGATAGATAGATAGATAGATAGATATATAGATAGAAAGATAGATAGATAGATAGATAGATAGATAGATAGATAGATAGATAGATAGATAGATAGATAGATAGATAGATAGATAGAGGGAGAGAGAGACAGAGAGAGACACACAGAGAGAATCCTGCCTGGCGTTTATTTTAGTTTTGCGTCAAAGAAAGTGTGAAGCATGCCTCTTGTATAGCAACTATACACATCTACAATAATGCCCGGTAAAAACATCCCCGTACAGACGGCGTTAACAAGAGACGAAATCACGGCACAATAAATAATTCGTGTCGGACATGGTCAATAAATTGTTAGAAACCTTCTGCCTCCGGATGAAAAATCGTTAGCAGACATGCGTCTTTCCTTAACTTTAAACCAAACTATTTTCTATCCTTGACAAAAAAACGTACTTGTTTTCAGATAAATTAATAATTGCTCGGTCTTCATGTGGATTTGAAATTCAACACGGATACCACTGTCTCGCATGATGTATTATTTGTAAGTTTGATTGTTTAAAGGACGGGGCCTTAGTGTATAGCAAATGATAAATTAATGGCTGTGGAATCCGTGGCGCGCTAGGGAGAAAGGGTGCAGAAATCCAAGAACACATAATCCAAGACACGTAGCAGCAGGCAAATAAAGGAACTGGCCCCGTGGTTATAAATCGCTTTGCTTGAGTCTGAGAAGTTTTATACTGTACAAAAACTGTACAATCAGATCTATTTCATATCATAAGCAAACAGAGTAGACCCTGATCAGTCGACTCTTGTAGGAGCCGTCTGATCTGGATCTACGTTGTTTGCAAATGGGTGCTCATGCGTTTATATTAGAAAAAAGGTTAAATACTGAACTCTAGATTATGTGTATTTGTTTCAAACATATGATGGTATTGTGTTATACAACAATTAGACAAGTTGGATAAGTATTCAGTTTGTAATGCTAGACATTAACCCTGTCGGCGTCAACTTTCTAATTGTCGTCTGCAATCCAATTTTTGTTAAATCATTAGGTACAATAAGAATAAGGAAATGAAATAAATAAATGAAATTTTCAAAGGAATAAAGCACGGATATAGAAATAGATATAGAGACAAAAAGCGACGCCTTGAAAAGGCGGCATCTGATCTGGGACTGCACTATTTGCCGTGGTGCATTTATGCGACATCGGCGGTGAAAATGTTAAAGGGGAAAGATAACACACATTGAAATAAGACATTACACTTGAGCAATATATAGGAATCTGATATAGTAGTCTGTGAATTTACACAGTTTCGTATCTTGCTTTATATCATGATATATGTTTAATCCCAGTTATTATAAATAGTGTGTTATTACGCATTATTTTAATGGTCAAATAAGATTCTTCGTTAACCCATTTGCTCCCAGTTGATTCTTCCATGCTTATATATTGGTTTAGTCCATTTGTTATCAAAGGGGTGCCTGGTCAAAATTTTCAATTTCGTTTTGTTTTATATTGAAATTCCTATCAGCAAACAGTGTAGACTCTGATCAGACCCCGCATTATGCTGTTTGCCTATGTCCCATATATGGGCTCGTGGGAGTGAATGGGTTAACCTTTCCCTGCTGGGCAACTTATTCTTACCGTAGAACCTGTCTTAAACGGCTATGAAAATATGTCTAATTATGGGTCTGTGTCTGTAAGGCAATTGGTAGCTTAATGCAGGTCACGTGTAATGCAGAAAAAAACACCTGAATTGCTTTTCTATGCATTAAGAAACCACATGATTTTTAAGATTCAATAAATGACCGAACGCTTAACCCTTCGCTTGCTATTCACGTCAATATACCTACCTGTAAATAGTGAAGACCCAGATGCGACAGCTCCTGCAGGAGATGTCTCATCAGGGTCTGCACTATTTACAAGTTGATTGTGCAACCAGTGCACTCCACAGCAGTGATTACACAGCGAAATACGTGTACACAGTGAAGATATATGTAATTATAAACAGGGCATGGGTAAAGAAGGAGAAATGTATTTTAAAATTCAGCAAGAGAAGGGTTAAGACGGGTTCTACTGTATACAGATGTTCACCCAATACGCAAGCGATAATCAGTTTATCTGCCAAATTGCAATCATGGTATGAAACAATATGCTTGCATCCGTCGGCAGCGCACTAATGGTTAAAGTACTTATGTTAAATCTAAAGTAATATAAATTTCAGACATCACGTGTGTGTGCAAGAAATATTGTAAGCAAATGTAATAAAAACAATCCACGCTTTGATTTATCGTTCAAACCCCATTCTTCTTTACGTATATGGAAGCTAGAAATATTTATAGTATGAAACGCAGATCCCGTATCAAGCCTACTAATAATTGCGGAAAATAGAAATCCCATCAAGTCGTCAAAGGATTATCTGCTATGTATTTCTTGAATTCTCAGTGGCATTTGGACAAAAATAATGAGTAATTTTCCACGGATCTAAGGTTTTATTACAAACCATTACTCATGTCAAATTGGATACTGATAGGAGTTGCTTTGTATGATAATATAATTAAAGTGTGTATAGCACAGTTTCCCAGCATTGTTATAATATCCCCTGGGATACAGCATAAAACAGTGGGCTTAGGGAGTCTATCTGGGTGTTTGATTGGCATTTGTGTGGATCAAAGGTACAATAAAAGTGGACAGATGAACTAAACGAGCGTTTCATATAGGGATTTATATCAGCAGACAGTTCATATAATGCTCAGCATCACTTAGTTGTATTTAACAACTCACTTATGCAAATGGTTCCATTAACCAAGTCTATTTTGAAGCTTATGTCGGCTCCAGGTTATAGGAGTGAATGACAAGCATGTTCTGACGGGAATACAGTTGTGATTTTTTTTTGCAAAGCAAAGAATGTAGATACCTTTCACGCATCCCTTCCTGTTGTCATATAACCCTTTCCCTTATAGAAGCGGCTTTCAGCGCATCTCATTTATTCATCCACTTAATAAAATAGTTCAAATTTATACAGTCATGAACATATAGCATAAAAAATAGTTTCTATATCCTAGCAGGTGGTAGCTTAAAGTAGGCTGAAAGTAAAGCAGAATGCGCCTTAAGGCGCATTCTGCTTTACTTTCAACCTGCTTTAAGTATTCACCTGTCTTCATAACTAGAAAAAGGCTATTGGGTAAAGGGTTAAAGTACAGTTGAACATCGATATCTCGAACTTCAAGGGATAATACATATTACTTCGAGATAACAAAGGTTCAAGTAATCCGAATTCTACTCCGAACAATTTTGCTATTCCATGGGTTAATGCAGGTCTAAAGTGATGCTGAATGTTCCTGCGGGAACTTTAAGCATTACTTTAGACCTTCATTTTAAAAACTGTCGCATGTGTTTATAGATCTTCGTAGTGATACATTTTAGAACGATTCTGTATTATTAAGTTTGGAAGGACCGAACGTTTACCTCGAGTTAATTCGAAGTTCGAGTCATCCGAGTTCGAGATATCGAAGTTCAACTGTATTGGAATAGAATTTCTATATACTTTTACAATGGTTTCTAATGCATTCATCCATATTCAAGCGTAATACGCCCAAACTATGTCGGTACTTTTTACTTTAAGTCTGTTGCGGGCGGATCAGTGACTATTTGCAAACAGTTTGGTTCCAGATAGGACTATGCGTCTAATCTGGATCCAAGCTGTTTGATATGCTGACATTGTCATTGAAAAGAAAAGCGAGATTAACAAATTAGACTACTGAAATCGATAGCATTTTTTCTATCAACAACAGTGGCAGGTTAAATAGGGTACTCAGCCATTGGCAAACAGACCGTCCCTTGTGGCCACCGTGCCCACTGATCAGGATTTGTATTTTGTGCTACTGGTATCTTACAGTCCATAACCAATAGCCTTATTAGCAAATATTATCTGCTAAACCTATTGCCAACTCCATTTTCATAACACAATGGATAATCAGTTTTGTTTTTACAAAATGCAGTTAAGAGTGTCAGACAGTTCGGATCCTGATGAGATGCCGTGTTACTCGGCGTCTTATATGGATCCAATCTGTTTGCATAGGTAATCTTCAATCCGCTCACTGTAGGCTAAAGTTTAAACTTCGTGCAGGTACTAGTCCTTTGTATCATATAAACGCCTTTTCATGCATTTGAAAACAGAGTAGACCCACATCAGACGGCTCCTTTAGGAGCCGTCTGATGAGGGTCTGCTCTGTTTGCTAAAGGAATTTGAAATATAGATCTGCTTCTTTAGTTTGTAAAATGACTACAATGCTACACCTTCCATATTTCATTATAACAGTTTTGTCCTTGGATATACAGTTGGCATTTAGAATTTGACAAAATGTACAATTTGGAAAGTGTTAAGGTATATTCCTTCACTTGATAGAGTCGGGAACGTTGGAGCTTTCCGTCTAGGCTCTGCTCTATATAATAAATAGTACAGTCCCTCAGGGCCTTATTGCTTTAAAGTGGCTTACCATTCAGCCCACAACTAGTTTTAAGTGTACCGTACTATTTCTTATAGTATACAGCACTTCTATGTTCACGAAGGTATTTAAGCACGTGTGTGTCGCTCCGTGATTACCTCCCTTTAATAAGTTCTTCACCTTTTTAAGTCGTATAACCTGCAAGCCAGTCTTTGAGTAACGTGCAAAATTATAACATATTTTTGTTGTTTTGAAATTTATTAAATAGTAAACAATTTAGAATAGCGCAGCTCATTTATACTAGTTTTTCTACCAGCGGAAAGTACCGGAATTTACCGAGCGCAGAGGGCACTATAGGCGGGCACTATTGCAAAATAGTGCCAGCTACGTTTAATATACAAATGTTTGTAAAGAAGGGGCGTACTTAGATAAGGCATACTACATTATTTAAAGAATAGTATACATAAAATTTTATATTTCCTGTCATAGTTTAACATGGTGCACATATGCTAATTCAGTCAATACTATGATCGTCTTCAATAAATGTAATGTTGGTGGTGTGTGTTTATATGTGCGCGTACGTGTGTCCGTGCAAGTGTGTGTCCGTGTGTGTATTTTCTTCGAAGCGTAGCATTAAGACGTAATCAGTAAACTTCACAACACTAGCAAGTATCCCTTCCCTGTTTGCATTTGGTAAACACCTAATGGGAATAGAACGCTGTTCGATTCGATCGATATTGGCAAGAGCAATTGGTCGGGATTGACAAATATTGCTTACCGGCTAAGGGAATCCAATTTTGGGAAATTGCATAATGTCATATGCCATGACATAAATTGTGGAAGTCTCGACATGCCTCTCTAAAATATATTTGTCAATACTCTAATACCTTTTAGCAGGCGGGTCGACATTAGAGTTGCTATCATCTTGGCTACAAAACCTAAACCAGTCATAAACGATCTAGTAGAAAGATGATATGCAGACATTTAACTCATTCTCCCCTAGACTATATTTAGACCAACCTATTTGAATTAATCAACCTAAAAGGAGCATTAATTATAGAAAAGGAAAATTTTAGAATTGTGTAGTTTTTAAACCATTGTGATAAATACAGCATTTGCTCCTATTGAGCAAATGCTCTATTTATCACATTGGTTTCTAAATGTGGCTTTTACAGGGACGGCAAAATGCGTCACTAGGAGGGAATATGTTAAGACAATTTCGTCTGTACCTCATTGTTAACTAGACATTGTGTCTCGAAATAATTTTAAGTTTCATGTTGAAGATTGTTTCTGCTATAATTATTTAGACACCGGTGAGACTTAAGAACATATTAAGAGCATGCGGCACAAACAGTGAAGACGCGGATCAGTTGTTCATTAGTTGTGTTTCAAGAGCATTTTGGTCGAAACAATATCCTTTTAGAAGTTTGCAGAACTACAAGTCTTATCATTTGTCAAACTGGGTCAAACTGGGTCAAAGGTTATACAACTTCTGAGTGTGAGATCATTCTCAAGTATCTGATTGGTCAGATGATTGAGAATGATCTCAGATTCAAGAAAACTGTTTTATAAAACCGGGACCTTGTCTTTTGCTCACACAGTATCTTATCAACTACACTGATACACATGCGGTATCCGTCATCATACAAAATGCAATACAAGGGATATGTAGATAAATAAACAACATGTGCAAGATATATAAAATCGAATAATTAAAACTGGCTCCTTCTTTTTCAGAATACTAATTAAACAAAACGTTGTCTCAAACTGCACGGCTGTGTAACATGACAATTACAACAAGCAGCGCAGATTCTAACCAGGAGCCGTTTTAACCCTTTCCCTGTTGTATATTCATTTAAGAAAAAATGACATCATGAATATCAAAAAAGATTTTTTTTATAATGGCATACATGTATTAACATGGGACATTTTGGCTCAGGCAGAAGCTGTATAATTAGATCTATAACACATCATAAGCAAACAGAGCAAACCCTGATCAGGCGGCTCCTAAAGGAGCCGTCTGATCTGGGTCTACTTTGTTTGCAGATGCGTGACAATGCACTTATATAAAGGAAAGGGTTAAGCCATATACTGTTTGCACATATAAATTACAACAAGCAACGCAGATTCTAACCAGGAGCCGCTTTAAGCCCTATACTGTTTACAAATGTCCTATATATTCGGCTCCCGCACTTAGGATTCAAGTTATGATTAACAGGCTCCGTGATACATGTAATGCAAGACGGATTTTTTTGGTCAGAAAACTGTACTCCAAATGCGCATATATCGTATTTCTATGTTTTGAATACAGTCAAAGATGTTTAACACTGAATATATTCGAAATAAGGACATACTAGGTGGCAAATGTTTCATAAACACTTTATGGAAATAGACGTCAAATAAATCAGATCAAAGCAACTACAGAAAACCCTCTATAACGGCCACTAAATTATGTTAACCCTTTCGCTGCCAATGCCGGATCTGCAAACAGTTTGGATCCAGATGAGACGCCGAGTAACTCGGCGTCTCATCAGGATCCAAACTGTTTGTTACTGTTACTATGTTTTTGAAACAAAAATGAAGACAATCAAAATAATGAAAATATGTAGCAGACGACAAAGTTAGCAGACGACAGAGTTTGGCAGCGAAATGGTTAATTAGTTGGTATTTAGGGCAGGTAGCCGCTTCAGCAGCCATCTGTCTTTAACACAAAATACTAGATGTAATTTAATGGCCTTTATAGAGAGGTTTTACTGTAACACGAGATGATTTTCATTTGCAATTACAGTAGAATATGTCTTAAGCGGTCTAATTATCGGTCTGTAAGGCAGGTAGTAGTTCAATGCAGGTCAAAAGTAATGCATAAAGCTTCTATTAAGCAGCCATTCGCATTTTAAGACTCCTGTATTCAATAAATGAATGGCCGCTTAACCCTGTCCTCCATGAATACGCCTTTCTACGCATCTGTAATAGTCACTTCACTTCTTGAAACCATTTTTGATAAATAGAGCATTTGCTCCATAGGAGCAAATGCTCTATTTATCACAATGATTTCTATATTAAACGATTATAACATTTTCCTTTTCTCTAGTAAATGCTCCTTTTCAGTAGATTCATTCAAAAAGGTTGGGTCTAAAAATAGCCTATGGAGGAAAGGGGTTCTACTGCAGTTTTGCGCGATAGCGACGACGCCGTAATTACACATGCAAACTATTTGGATCCGGATAAGACGCAGTACTACAAACAGTCTCAACACTCTGACCATGCTTATATTGGACACCAAATGAGAAAAAACAACAGTTTAAGAATGAATTGAAGCAGACGTGAGTTGTTGCAGAGGAAAAAATACTTTGCGTGCAAAAGACCTAATCTCGAGGAGACGCCTAGGAATCAAGCTCTTTTTCACTGCATAGACACTTCCAGGAAGGGTACAGTAGAACATGTTCTTAACCCATTTGCTCCCAATGGATTCTTCCATAGATGTACTTATATATTGGATTAGTCTATCTCTTTATCTAAGGGATATCTGGTCTAATTTTTCATTTTTGTTTGTTTTATATTGAATTCCCTATCAGCAAACAGTGTAGACTCTGATCAGACTCCGCAATGCGGAGTCTGATCAGAGTCTACACTGTTTGCCTACGTCCCATATATGGGATCATGGGAGCAAATGGGTTAAGTGGCCATCAAAAAGAGGTCTGTAAGACATGTGGTAGCTTAATACAGGTCAAAAGTAATGCAGAAAGCTCCTAAGATCTTTCTCTAAATTGTTTTTGCTGTGCATTAATCAACTACCTGCTTTGTAAGATGCCTATGTCACGGCTTCGCATTGCATTGGTCATTTGAGGTCATGCAGACGCATCATGTGACCGGTTAGTAATTAGTAAACGGAACAAAGAGGGACACGGGTGGAAAGTACCAGCTAAAAGCTATAACTCAGATGACTTAAGAACCAACGCGCGGAAGGGTAATTGTAAAGAAAACAAACATATGTATATACTTGCTAACATATTAGTCCTATGACACCTATCATCAATGAATGGCCGCTTAAAACATGTTCTACTGAAGGCGATTACAAAAAAAAAATAAAAAAAAATGAAGCGACTAGCAGTTCGAACTGGCATTGGTTAAATTATTGGCAGGCTCAGAACCACATAGTTCTATAGTAACAAACAGAACAAGATCCACCGACAAATTCTAAGTTTCAAACTTCGAAATAATATTGTTTTTTTTCCAGATTTTAGCATTCTGTTTTAATGAGTTCTCGTTGTCAGTAAGATAATCAATTCAATATCAGAATTCTTTAAACGGTCAGACATCGTTATCGTGCCTACCATAACGTAAACTCAATTGACCGGAATATTACATTAGCGGTCAGAAGATAAAAAACGTAACGGATTGATTTGGGCTTATGAGGTTTGATCATTGTAGACAAGGCAGTCTTTTGTCGAGACAGCACCGTAAATGTGATTCATATTTTCCCGGTTAAATGGGTTTAGCTCAAGTTGTAAGTATACCTCGCCGACAGAGATATAAATACACAGATAATTAGCATGCCCTGGTCGTTTCTAACTTCAATGTTGTGTTTTAGCGAAACCCTGATACAGATGAAACCCATAAGGATCCTAGCTGTGATTTTATTATGAAACAAAGACCATACCACTTTACTGCTTACAGTAAAACCTCTCTATAATGGCCACTGAATTACAGCAAGTATTTTGTGTTAAAGGCAGGTGGCTGCTTAAAGCAAGGTGAACGTAAAACAGAATGCTCCAATAGGAGCGTTCTGTTTTAATTCACCTTGCTTTAAGCAGCCACCTGCCATAAATACCAACTAATTAACACAATTTAATGGCCGTTATGTGAGGTTTTACTGTATACACGCCTGTTGAAGCCTGTGCAATCCGGGTAGACTCAGATCAGGCAGTGTGGACAGCAAAATCAAGATGAGACAATGAGTACCCCCATGATTCCAATTAATTGACACACTGACAGTATTTTGTCAATAGAAACGACTGAGAATTCAAGTAGACAACTAATTGTGCAGACAATATGTTTTGCAAAGAGTTAGAATAATACCATACAGGTCGTCGAAGGAGAATTATCCCGTCTATGATAATTTGCTAAATGTTATACAGTCTTAAGCGGTCGTCAAAAAGAGGTCAAATTCTGAGTCTGTGATGCAAATAGTAGCTTAATGCAGGTCAAAAGTAATGCATAATTGTTCGATAGTTTGACCTGCATTAAGCAACCACGTGTTTTTAAAGACTCCCTTGATCAATAAATGAATGGTCTATCAGGTCATGTTCTACTGAAATCGTTAACCCTTGCCCTGTCCAAACAGCAGTTTTTACTTTAAGAAAATACTGAACATATTTTTTTTATCTTAACCCTTTCCATCATATAAACGCCTATTCACGAATATACAATGTATTGAGATCAGACGGCACCCGCAGGAGCCGTTCGATCATGGTCTGCTATGTTTATAAAATATTGCCATGAAATTTATAAAAATCAGCTAATAAATATTCAAGATGTCATTATGTCTTACATGCATACGGAACAGGGAAATGGTTAAACAACTTTATTACTGACGAGACGGCTGACGTATCGGCGTCTCATTAGGATCAAGCTGTTGAAAATGCAAGTCAGTTCGCCTATATCAGGATAATGGTTTTCTCTGCGTATTAACCATTTCCCTGTTCTATGTTTATTTCAAATATCAATACATACTGAACATTCATGGACAAAATAGTTATAATGAAATACGGAAGATGGGACATTTTAGCTATGTAAGAAAGTAAAGAAACAGATCTATCAATTTCCATTAGCAAACAGAGCAGACCCTGATCAGACGGCTCCTACAAGAGCCGTCTGATTTGGGTCTACTCTGTTTGTAAATGCATGAAAACACGTTTGTATGAGGGAAAGGGTTAAGCTACAGGACAGCATCATAAATGTGTAATACACTTCCACGACATCTTGGCGTGTATGTTTATAATTATGTTGTTTAAATTGCATAAACGTTTTTCTCACTTTACACAGATCGCTCTTCTCCCACTAAATGACGCAGGCTCGTACACCGCTGTATAATCAAATTCTTCTTATATTTGGGAGAGGAAAACTACGCAGTCAATTGACCTACAATCTGTATTGCTAGCTTAATTCGGGATTCCCTCTATTTCGTACCACAATCGTTCAAGACGATGGCAGTTCATTTTAAAGAAATGACAAATGGAAACTTAAAGGCGGATAGACAGTAAGTCACGTGAATTTGTGAGAGCATAGTCTTTCCTTCACCTTTACATTGCACATTCACAACTTTATCTGCAATACTGAACGAAGCGCCGTCACCTCAGGATCAAAACTGAGCGCAAAGACAATTAGCTACCAATGCATAGCAAACATGCTTAACCCAGCTTATGATATGCGTATCCTGACTGCTATTTGCAAACAGCTTAGATCAAGACGGTCAATAATTATGAAAGCTTGAACAAATCGGATAAAAGTACAAAATGTAACATAGCAGATATTTAGCTGACTTTATTATTCAGCATGAGGAGGGTTTATGGTTAACGGACGATGATTTGCTTTATCTCCGAAGACATATTCTATTTCCCGTCATTCAGCAAATAGATTTAACCGATATTCCTTAATAAAAATACCCTTGTATAGAAATATCTAAAAAGCGCAACGAAATTACATTCATCATTCATGCCGTGGTAGGCGTTTTCGAAGGTTTTCACATGATAAAGAGACTGAAAAGTTTGATACCAAACCATAATATTTTTTCTTCAGGTCAATTTAAAAGAATATCGTTACCAGCAGGATAAGGATGCGGCTTCCTGCTGATTTCGCAAATTACATGAGCCATGTCTATGTTTTCTATGAGGCAATTACCGCTGCTGTGCGCCATAGGTAATACGAACGTTTCTTATCTATCTAGCGATTTCTCAAGCACAGTAACACACGGAGTAAAACCTCTCTCCGACGACAAATCAACACAATCGCAAGACAGATGGTAGCTTAACCCGTTCCCTCATATGACAGCATTTTCAAGCATTTGCAAACAGAAAATACCCAGATCAGACTCATTATATAGGAGCCGTCTGCTCATATTTGCTTATGGTATATAGATCTGATTCAGACTGAACCAAGATGTCATGTGTTCATATGTAATTTTTAAAATAAGGTTCAGTTGAACTTCGATATCTCGAACTCGGATAACTCGAACTTCAGGATACCTCGAACAAAACGTTTAGTCCTTTCAAAACTTACAATACAGAATTGCTCTAAAATGTATCACTACAGATATCTAGAAACATACGTGACAGCTTAATACAGGTTTAAAGTAATGCTGAAAGTTCCTACAGGAGCTTTCAGCATTACATGTACCTTAGGCCTGTAGTACAAATGTAAGATGTGGCATTGAAAAATTGTTCAGCTTAGAAATCGGATTACTCAAACCTAGGTTATCTCAAACTAATTTGTATGGCCCCTTGCAGTTCGTGTTATCAAAGTTCAACTGTAACTTATTTGTTACATGCAAATGCAACAGGGAAGGGTTAACGAAGGACAACATTTATGAAGAAATCTCCAGTAGAAGCTTTGTTTTCTGTATTACAGTAAAACTCTCTATAACGGCCACTAAATTGTGTTAATTAGTTGGTATCTAGGACAGGTGGCTCCTTAAAGCAAGGTGAAAGTAAAACAGAACGCTCCTGTAGGAGCGTTCTGTTTTACTTTCACCTTACTTTAAGCAGCCACCTGCCTTTAACACAAAATGCTTGATGTAATTTATTGGCCATTATAGAGAGGTTTTACTGTACTTTCCTTCTGTTATGCAGCCACCTTTAAATGGTAGATTTAGATTGGGTCTACTGTACATCCATTCAATATCGTATTCGTTCAAACCTTTGAGTATTATCTGGATCCACCCTGTTTTCAAAAGCAAGTCAGACATAATTGGGCAGACTGTAAACGACATATATTATCTATGGTACACTGCTGGACACATGGTAAGTGTAAACATTACAAAAATGTGCTCGTGTTTATTCAATAAATTACCCATCTTGTTCGCTCAACACAGAATAGAGAGCTGCGGGTGTAGTTGAAGCTTGTTAACGAAGTGATGCATATCACGTTCTCCAACGTCAGGTGTATTGTGAGAATAAATGGCACTAGTTGTGTAACGCAAAACGGTGACCCTGGTAGACTTATGAAAGTTGGTATCATTAAAGTAAGAACTCCATCACCCCGAAATTAATATGGTACATGTAATGAGGTGAAACATCTGTTCTAAAACTCGACTCTTGTAAATAATTCTTTAAACCAACCTATGGATTTATGAGGCCAGCCAAAATATAACACTTCACATATGTGCAGCAAACCTGCGTTTAACAATAAACACCGTCATTCGTGAGAGATTGTGTAAATAATAAAGTGCATTTATATTTTAACCCTTTACTCCATGAATATTCACATAATAATTAATAGCGTCATGAATACTAATTGAATTCATTGTTATAATAGTACACGGACACGTGAAATGTTGACCATGTCAGAAACTGTAGAATCATATCTATGCTATATCATAAGCAAACATGAACTATCTGCCATGGGTCTACTCTGTTTGCAAATGCATAGAGATGCATATTAATGGAGTAATGAGTTAACCAACTAGAAAGAGGACACTGCATAAGTGTGTAGACTTACATAAGATGATTTATGAAGGTACACTTTGATCAAGATCTAGATACACTTTGATCAAGATCTTTACTATTTGCTTCAATCATATGTTTCTATATATTTGGGCAAGTGCGCTTGGAAATTGAAGGTTTATCATTTTAATTAAGGGAATGATATCAGGTCGGTGACAAACGACTGTGACATTTTCAGATGTGATGTTCGATAATTAAAATTAACATAACGATTTCAGCAAACCCAAAGTGTCTGCATAGTTAAAAGGAACAAAACCAACAACTTAAACCAATCAACGGCGCACATGGTACCGTAAAACGGCGAAATGTCAGTTTATACTGTAAAATAATAAACTAACTGCTAACTACATTAAGCGAAAATTCAAGCATCTTTTTGTCATATTTTCCAATGCTTAATGTCTGAGAATGTTTGTGTCGACTCCGGAAAGTCCGACAGTGATTGATAGTTGCGGCATGGCAGGGAGTGAACGCAAACGAAGGAGGAGCATGTATCTGAAAAAAATCGTATGAGGGACTTAATTGTGGCGCTACACAGAATTCTGACCAGAAAATGCAAAACAGGAAAAAAGCCAAACAAAATGCAGATCAAGATTGCAAGCCGTTTCGTAAATTCTGATTATTATACTAGCGTATACATAAACAAACCGCGGATAATGTGTGAGACGAAGCCGATCCCGTACGTCGAACACAATAATTCATTTTATTTAATGATCCTTCGAAAGCTCTAAACCAGACAGCAAAACAATTGCGATTATTTTTCAAACGCCCGGTTTGCAATTTTAATTCGTCAACTGTCCCTTCTCTATATTTACACTGTAGATAACTATAGGGAATACAGCGTGAATTATTTAGACCGATATTGGTCCATCCACAACGAGCTTAAACTTAACAAATTAATGGCTAAGGGGAATCAGTTTCGGGAAATTGCATAATGGCATATGCCATGACATGGAATGTGGAACTTTGACATTTTATGCACGTTTCTCCAGTATGTGAGCTCTTTTCAAACATTAGATCTTGTAAGAATTAATTCAGCAATGTATACAGCAATATATATCTACCATAACTAATGGACCCATTCCCTCATATTGACGTATTTTGACGCCTCTGTAGAAGGAGCAAAAACTCTATTTATCACAATCATGGTTTCAGAACTACACAATTCAACAAGTTTCCTTTTCTCTAGTAAATGCTCCGTTTCGGTAGATTTATTTAAATATGTTGGATCTAAAACAGTCTACGAGGGAGTGGGTTAAAGGAAAAATGGTTGGCAGTTGTGATGGAAGTGAGCTTAATGCAGAACAAACTGTATGCAGAAACCATCCCATGAGAGCTTGCTGTATTATTTTTATTCTGAATTCATCAGCCAGCAGCTTTAAAAGAATCCCCCATTCAAGGTTTTAATAGCAACCTTAGTGGCAACCTTTGCTGTATTCAACGAGATTGTTCAGTTTCTCAGTAAAAATCTGTGAGTTAAGGACAAATCAACCCCAGTGCTCCTGGGTTAGATGGGCATGTAGACAATACTTGCAACCAAGGTCTATATCTTCCTTTTGAACCTTACGCTGTTGCTTCTCATTTTGTTTTACATCACACCAGACAGAGGCCCAGATAATGTGCCTAAATTAAAACGTTTTCGATATTTTCTTTTTATTATTCCACCAAACCCTATGGTGTGACCACTCATTAGAATCGTCTTTTCGAGAGGATTCTAATGAGTGGTCACAACATAGGGTTTGGTTGAGAAATGACGACAATAGTTCGAAAATACGCACCTTTTCCTGTTGCTCTGCCTCAGAGATGCAGAGAGATACGACTTTTGATAGATCATTACGTAACCTACCAAAAGTCCTCGTAACCCTTTCAACGTATCACATTCATGTTTTCATAATTGAAACTTCAAACAGGTCAGGCTTAACGTGGTTTTCGGGAATCTTTAAACACGAGAAGTGTAACAGGTCGTAACAGTTTGAAAGGAGCATCCAATTACCGCATAGTAACAGAAACAGAATGTTAATCAACACAAATCACCTGTTTGCAAAGGACATTAGTGACTCGTTCC
Organism: Azorinus chamasolen; assembly: GCA_963576725.1. Lineage (NCBI taxonomy): Eukaryota > Metazoa > Mollusca > Bivalvia > Cardiida > Solecurtidae > Azorinus > Azorinus chamasolen. The sequence goes on from OY755251.1 coordinate 60,065,864, forward strand.
ACGCACTGAAAGGGTTAGATTCTTATTTTGAATATACATTTTGTATGTGATTTTCTTTTTACGATACACATTTTGTAATCTCAATATTACTAAAATCCAAAACTTACACGGATATGTGTATTGACGACAAATGGTATGGCTAAGCTATTTTGGTTACTGATCAATTACGCATGAACATACTAAAGCACCACTACAGTTATATGTGTCATTGCCGATCAGTCACATCGTTAACCCTTAGACCGTCACTTATTTATTTTTATCAATCTTTGAATATTAATTAGGGAAATCTGTACCAAAATATACAGCATAATTATGTTGAAATGAATTTCCTACTCAAAAGAATAGAGCATACCGGCATTGATTTCCCATGGGAAAACAGTGCAGTCCCAGATGAAAGAGCTCCTATAGGAGTTCTCCCATCTGGGTCTACACTGTTTGCGATTGCAACTATAGTTTTGACTGGCAGGCTATGGATAATTAAAAAGTACCAATTAATCATAACTATTTTGCTGCCAACAGCCAGTCCGTGATCACATTTCAAATAAATTTGGACTCGAACAACATGCAAAATAAGTTAATAGGGTACTATCAAGATCTAAAGCTTAGTTGATGCTGTTCAGTATGGCCTCGCTAATACGACAACACAAACGAAGTGTACTTCTGTATTTCTAAAACAGATAGTAGCTTAATGCAGAACAAAGTAACACAGAAAACTCCTTTATGAACTTTATCCATCACTTTTCGCACTGCTATAAGCACCTACTTACTGGACTATACAATACCCTATGTGTTATAAATCATGCAGGGATAATATGTTCTGGACTGAAACAGGAATATAATTCGATCATAAATAAAGTTTGCTGGCGACAAACATGGCAGTGAAATAGTTATGGTAAATGTTCGTGCAGCTTTTCGCCTCATATGGACAGCGTACAGTTTAGGACTTAACTTGGCATGCATAGATATTTTTTGTTAAGTATTGTGGTTTACAAAATAATGAGCAAGCTTTTTGCTGGTATCGCAAATCGCACGTGCCGCGTCTATGTTTTTGTGCATTAGGTAATTAGTGTTGCAATATGCCATAGGTAGGAGAATCTGGGTGAACTATTTTTTGTAATGAGTTCTAAGAGAAGTAATGTTATAATAAATATAAATCCGAATGTTAAGACTCATTAAACGATGAGTTATATTTTATAAACTAAGAAAAAATCCACTTCGTTACCCTTTAATTCATACACACACGTTTATATGCATTTGTAAACAGAGACGACACAGACTAGATGGTTCCTGTAAGCGCCGTCTGATCAGGGTCAACCCTGTTTACTTATGACATGATATAAAGCTTTTAGTTGAGTCTGGGTTCGTTCTCAAGTTTTTGATTGGTCAGATTTGAGCCTTTGGCTCAAATCTGACCAATCAAAAGCTTGAGAACTCAAAGCTGACCAATCAAAAGTCTGAGAACGAACTCAGACTCAACTAAAAAGTTTTATAAGCATGGACCCAGATTCTACACGTTATGCCTAGGTTAGATATCCACTATCTTATTATAACAATACAGCGTATAAATATGCACGATGTCATTAGTTCTTACATTAACTATCACGGACTAAAGAAAGGGGTACATCTAATGTTTGTAATTTAGAATTACTATATTATATTCTGTTATATATTTGTCTCCAAGAAACCCTATCTTGTTGATAAGATAATATATTTAGAAATTGTTTTAGTGCAACTATGGCTGAATGCATGTTTCTTATCTTGTTGATAAGATAATATATCTAGAAATTGTTTTAGTGCAACTATGGCTGAATGCATGATGCAGATAATGAAAATAGTTCTGAAGTAATGAAAAAGACACAAGCTAATTATGTATGTTGCATATAAATTTTTGATCATATATAATATTCATCGTTTGCTAATACAGAAATGAAAGGAACCCGTGGTGAAATGGTTAACTAACTGCCCACGTGTTAAGCAAAATGACAACATTACGTTGGCTCGCTAGCGGAAAACAGTTCGCAGCGTATCGTTAAACAGGAAACATATTATTTACTAACATGACATAATAAACTAGTTCACGTGAAAGCTAAATAACACAGTCGCACACATCTTTCTGATTACAGACATATTTACCATTCTTTGATTGTAGCGTACATACTTATCTGCTGTCGCACATAGTGTAGACCCATATGAGTCAGCTCCTATAGGAGCTGTCTCATATGGGTCTACACTATGTGCAATGGTATTCCAGGGGCTACATTTGGTACACATGTAGAATGACTCACCTAATGCATACTTATAACGATTTGATTCGTATTTGAATATTTAGCATGTCAATAGTTAAACTATTTTTGTCGATTCCGGCAAGCCATGGTAGTGATTGATTTATTGTTATGACATAGCGGAGTTACCGATGAGTGTACCTAATAAGACGATACAGTTAGTTGTATTTCCTGTCTTCAGGCCTACAAATGTCAAGCTTTACAGTAAGATAATCCGGAGCAACGTTTGTGCAACGATATAAAATGCTAGTTCGTTCAAGTTACAATGTATTTAATAGCAAACAAATAAACTATTTAAGAGGAGATTGTCCATGCGTTTCCAAACCATTAATATTTTAGTTTATTTACGTACATAAGGCAACAAGAAGACAGGTTCTATTTCCAGTTTCATAAACAGTGATAAACAGTTTTACGTTCCTTATCATCGCACTCTGTTTAAAAGATTTGTAAAACGCGAAGTTAAGTAATTTTCATTGCATTATTATTTACAATTTTGAAGACAGTGAAAGTTCATTCAGTTTTATACCTGCGATTTAAACCTTTCCATGTTCTATGTTTATTCGAAAATTCAGTACATACGTATTATTCATGAACAACTTCGTTTGAAATATGGAAGGAGGAACATTGTAACCATTTTGTAAACTAAAAAAACAAATCTTTCAAATTCCATTAGCAATTAAAGCATACCCTGATCAGACGGCTCCTAAAGGGGCCATCTGATCTGGGTTTACTATGTTTGCAAATCCGTGAAAATGCGTTTATCTGACGAAAAGAGTTAATGCATTGATGGTATATATTGCGATAACTCTATTATCGTACATATCCACAAAGCACCAGGCAATGCTTGATTAACCCTTATCGTCTGATCGAGTGAAATGAACTATCTGCCAAAACTCTGATCTGATACATGTTTAATCACTCCTGATTCATACAAACATTCGAAAATCTGTATGACCGAGTGTATGACGTCATGAGACGCCAAGTCACCCACTGTCTTATCTGGGTCTAAGCTGTTTTTAAATGTTGGCCAGGACGCGTTTCGCATGATTGGGGTTAATACAATTCAGTTAATCCAGATATGTCTCAATACCTGAGAGTTAATCAATATATCACACGGATCAACCCTTTCACCACCGATGTCGCATACATGCACCACGACAAATAGTGCAGTCCAAGATCTGCAGGTCTGATCAGGAACTTCACTTTTTTTTCTCAACCTCTATTTCTATATATGTGCTTCATTTCTTTGAAATTTGCATTTATTTATCCCATTTCCTTTTTATACCGAATGATTAAACACAATTTGGATTGTAGACGACATTTAGAAAGGGTTAAGGGAATTTAAGGACTGTTTGATCGATATGTGTCAATAATTTTGTTCAATAATACCAATCGACTTAGAGAAACAGATTTCCGTAATTTACTTAATGTTATTCGTCGTGGCATATATTGTCGACAGTTCTGAGATGCTATTCTTCATTTAATATGACCTTTTCATACACGAAAAAAACATTCACAATCCGAAATAATATACATAATTTTTACAACACTGAGCGTGCTTAACTTATTCCCTCCTAGACTATTTCTAGACTCAACTTCTTTGAAAAAGTCTACCGAAATGAGCATTAACCATAGAAACCGAGATGTTTAGAATAGTATCGTTTTGAAACCATTGTGATAAATAGAGCATTTTCTCGTATGGTTTCAAAAAGTGGCTTTTAAAGAAGCGTCAAGATGCGTCAACAGGAGGGAATGGGTTAATAACTTAAGGAAACATAAACAAGGACATCCTTGAATATTAATCCACAGCGTGTGAATGCGTTAATGTTGTGCTAGCACACACGTACGTCCTATCAACCTGTATATATAAATCTAGTAATTGCCTTATGCAAACATCTGACAAGCCACATACCACTACGATGAGTAATGTTTCAATTTCATTTCAGAATAGATATGATTTTTCAAACATATTGTATCAATGTAAGACACTCGGTTACAGGAATCTGCGCATATCGTTAACGATATAATCACCAAATTAGAACCCGACTACCCTTCTGACCATATGCAAAGGAAAGTGAATGCCTACGAACAGGTGACGTCACATATTTTGATTGGGCGATACATTCGACTAGGTCAGAAAATGATCAATTGAACGATAAGGAATAAGACATTTAACAGATGCGATCAATCAAGTTATAGCTGATGCTGATAACAAATAGACAACGTCTGACGATAGAATCAGAGACAAACAATTGATACTTAAAGAAAAACATGCTTCCTTGGCGAATAAGAGGGTATGGTGAAAGTGTGTTACCTGTACATTAAATACTACAATTTATCGAATAGTAGTTAGCAAACCAACGAAAGAATATATAAATATGAAACCGAATTTAACCTAAAAGTTGGTCCTAATATCGCAATCAACATCCACAGCTTGAGTTGATTCGTTTATGCGCGTATACACATTGCACTTACGCTGTTTTCTATTACTGTGTATACAAGGAAACAGCCCGGATCAAATGCTGTCAAATATTATCCCCCATGATATTAATTCCTCTTTGTACATCTGCAGATCAACATTGTCCATATGAAAAAGGGGAATAGATGTTCGACACACAAACTTATTTCTACGTCATATAAAAACATCGAAACTGAAATTCATTTCCTCTATGTATACGTACTGTACATCACGGTACGGTGTCCCCGTCTTTCCGTCTGTGTAAGTCTGAATTTAAACTGATTAAGGGTTTCAGATTGATGAACACACCATATATAATTTGTGGGCATATCCAATATAGTTCAGGCGGCAATCGTTTTCTTACATGCTGAATGTCAATTTTATTAACGACTAGGAGAGGCAACCACATGCGTTGATGAAAACATACATGTTGATTCGAGTAGGATCCATTACAGTTGAAGTTCGATATCTCGAACTCGGAGAACTCGAACTTCAGGAAAACTCGAACAAAAGGCTCAGTCCTTTCAAAACTTACAATACAGAATTGCCCTTAAATGTATCGCTACAGATATCTAGAAACACACGTGACAGCTTGATACAGGTCTAAAGTAATGCTGAAAGCTCCTACAGGAGCTTTCAGCATTACTTTAGACCTGTATTAAGCTGTGGCATTGAGAAATTGTTCAGCCAGCTTACAAATCGGATTACTCGAACCTCTGTTATCTTGAACTAATTTATATGGTCCCTTGAAGTTCGAGTTATCGAAGTTCAACTGTAAATATTCATCCCTAACCAAACCGGTGTGCCATGTTATTGTGATAACACATTGGTATTGCCTTCACTGATAAAGGAGTGGCTTGCCAAGTAGCTATTCAGTAATCGTCATCGACGTGTTTGGTGTTTCTATTAATCCATACCAGGAAATAATGTCGTTCTCTGATACATTCTTTATATACTCGTCGTTTGAGATGACATCGGAACATAACATAGCCATACATACATTGCATTGCTGTAAAGGTTTGAGAACCAATACATGAAAGAACCCGATGAATACATGCATATACTTATTCGTTACGTAATCATATATGAATTATACACCATAAATATTTCAGATTTTGATCTTTATTAGAAACATATAGATGGAAATGGGTGAGTGCGTCACGTAGAACCTACACTTCCATTGAGCTGGAAAATGAGCCTGAACAGTACATAATGAGTACTTATTATATAATGTAAGGGATTTAATACATAGCCCAAATAAAAAACAACTTTTAATTATAAAATTGAAACTTACTTCTTCGTAATAAGGAACAATATTTCACTAATACAAATGCTTCGTTCGAATACAAACGAGGGTCATGATGGTCCTATGTCACTCACCTGGATACCAACTTTCACTATAATATTGACTCTATTGAGCAAAGCAATGTCGAATCAAGACATCGTCTTAAATGTATGGTAAGGTAAATCATTATCAATATCTTTAATATATTGTGCACATAAGGATATAAAGCTGATAACACACTGATGTTTCGAACACTTTAGAAGGTGTCGTAGGAATATCACTATTACCAATATATTCATAAGGAGGGACTAACTGATAACTGATTGTGATATTGTGCAAACGCCTATTGTAACTGACAATGGTTTCATTTAAGGTTCGATTCCCTAGTCAGTCATTAGTTAATTTCAATTATTTGTTCAGTAGAAACTGTCATTGTATTTGTAATTGAGTCTGATTTTAGTCATGATAAAGTGACGATGTATCTGTTAGTCATCGGTGAAGTGAATGTTATTAGTGTCGACCAAACCGCTATTCTCTTTCTCTCAATATTTTGCATGCATTTGCAAAACACATTGACGTACGTATAGCCCCAATTACCCGATGTGCAGATAGTTGTTGTATTGATATTTGACAGATGGTAGCACCTCTAAGCTGTTTTATGTGGCAACGATAGCTTTGCTGATTTGCAGGGCACCGTGGACATTAAAACATGTGATTAATACGATACATCATATGGTGTTCTACATTAAAGGATTTTCAGATTAAACAAGGATCAGACTACGGCTGTATGGAAATGAAGTCGATATGCAGTGTTAATCAAATGTTACTTTCTACGGTACGGAAATAAATGAAATCTATAATATAATTAAATATCTTTTGTAACAATACAATTACTAGATGAAAGGATGTATTGAACAACCAATGTTGTGCATTCCTATTTGTTATGCAATAACCAGGAGTAACGATACGTCGTACAGATACTGTTTGTAAATAAATAATTGCATACAAGCGCAGCTGTAAATTTGTGCTGATAATAATTTAATAATAACTTGTATGACTTCATTCCATGAAGAATACAATGACCAAAACCTTAAGGCCGCTAGAATCTGGGTCATTTGTATGTGTTTGTAGTAATGTGGCAGCAAATCAACCAATCATATTAGGTCGGTGTCAGCATAAAGCGACTGGAATGGATTAAAGTATTATGCATCTGTATACCGCGTATCTGGGTGTCTCATGAAGATTGTAAATGTTTGAAACTCTGATTATGATTTCCAAAGAAATTGACGAAAACAGACCGTGATGCCTGAATCAGACGAGTATCCAGTAGACGATAATCCCAGCAGACGAAATTCATTTGGGACCAAACAGTTAAATGCAAACAAATTGCACACTGCACACAAACGTATTTTTGAAGTATGCTTTCCCAAGAGTCATTTGATTCATTTAACTGTTACACTGTTAAGCACGTCCTGTCTATTAATTGCAAACGACGTCGCATCCAAGGATTGAATGAATCAGAATGCAGTGAATATATTACCAAAAACGATGTTGGATAAATATACTTTCTCAGCATGAGAATTGTGAGCGAGATCGTTTAGAATTACAATCATGGAACAACACATTACGGTTAACGTGGAATAGAATGTGGTCGACTGATCGTCTCTAGTAATTTCTCGAGGCCTTCGACTGCGGTTTACTAATAATCTGAACATTTAGATTGGTTAGTAATGGCCCTATGACCCATTTAGTCTATTACGCTCGTGTAGAAATTAGCAGACACATCTTATGACGCTTAAATGCCGTTCCCGAACATGATCATTACCAGGGCTTAAATATTTATATCGTGCACGTAGGAGGGACATTGCGTGGACTATTTTAAATAAAGTAAAGAATAAAAAAACATTACGCATCAACGCAATCTGATTCGCCAACTGGTGCCATGTTGGTGACACTAGTGCCAACATCAAACAAATCAATAACAAACCTCAACTTTCAAGAGATTCAGCAATGTTCATTCAAGCCCCGACTCTTTAACACCTGTCTTATGGCACAATGGTTGGAAACAATTTAACAATGTGTTACAATTAAAAAGTTCTGACATAGATACTAGATATTGTAATAATTGCATATACGTTCCCTTTATCTGCTTCGTACCGCCGCATTTTTATATTGGTTTTAACCCTTCTCTTGCTGAATTTAAAAATACATTTCTCCTTCTTTATCCATGCGCTGTTGTATAATTACATATATCTTCACTGTGTACAAGTATTTTGCTGTGCAATCCCTGCTGTGTAGTGCACTGGTTGTACAATCAACTTGTAAATAGTGCAGACCCTGATGAGACAGCTCCTGCAGGAGCTGTCTCATCTGGGTCTTCACTATTTACAGGTAGGTATATTGACGTAAATAGCAAGCGAAGGGTTAATCAAGTTGAGCTTCGATACATCGGACTCGGATAATTCAAATTTCGGGATAACTCGAACTTAAGGTTCAGTCCTTCCAAAACGTATAATACAGAATGGTTCTAAAATGTATCACTACGGGTATCTAGAAGCACATGTGACAGCTTAATGCAGATGTATAGTAATGCTGAAAGCTCCTGTAGTGTACACTTGGTCCACCTTTATTTGAAAGGTTACTTTTATTCTTGTAAGCAATGTCCGTGCTAATCATGTTTTATTTCTTGATACCGAAATGAAACGTTAAATGCATATGAGTATATGTAATAGCCTGATTCGGTGTATTTGTTCATAATTTGCAAATCGCATTTGTATTAGCCAGCTTGAACGAATCTGTTTACTCTAATAGATTATGTTTTGTTGCAAACCCATGAACAACCAACCAGTTCCTTCTGCGACTGTCAAACACATACAAACGTTATATTTTGCATATCCGAAACTGTACATCAATTACGATTTCACCGAATGCCGTGCTCTCTAACTGACCACCCACAAAGCCATGACTTAATCGCAAAACATCGCATAAAATAAGTGTAAAGGATAAGCGCAACCGAAAATCTGTGTGCAACGTAAAACAGAACATACGCATTGTATATAAAACCCGGGGAAACCTGGTGTATCAACGCTATCAAGTTCATTTGTCGAACTATCGAAAATGTAATTAATCATTTGTTTTGCATCTCGGGTTCTCATAACGGCGCCTTGCTACCTAAATGCAAGTGTGTACAATGAACTGTATCTGTTTGGGAGCATTGCGCTCATCCTACAACACACATGCAAGACAGTATCTGGTAAATAGGTATGGCTTTACAATAACTCACATGCAATAGCAAGATGTTTATACAGTAAAACATCTCTATAACGGCCACTAGATTGAGTTAATTAGTTGGTATTTAGGGCAGGTGGCTGCTTAAAGCAAGGTGAAAGTAAAACAGAACGCTCCTATAGGAGCGTTCTGTTTTACTTTCACCTTGCTTTAAGCAACCACATGCCTTTAACACAAAATACGTTACGTAATTTAGTGTCCGTTATAGAGAAGTTTTACTGTATATGCATTTAATTGGACATCTTCGCACATTGATGTTGTATTTGTTACTAACTGACTGTGTAAGTGTGTGTGTATACATGTACTAGTTTAATGATATGTATCAGTATGGTTACATGTATAAGTATGACATCCAAACACCAATTTACTGCGAAATGCCAACAGCAAGCAATGAAGTAAAATGAGAAAACAAACGGATAAAGGGTACATATCATATACAAAACTAAGACCTTAACAATGTGATTTTGGGATATGCATACGATGTTATTTGTAAACAGTGTAAACACATACCAGATGGATACTAGAGGTCAGCACTGTTTACCATTCAGTGTATAAGTATAAACCTATCGTACTGAGTATATGACTATGTTAGGCTATTACACCCTGAAAATACAGCGTTGAAATGGTTAATGGGAAGGACCTGTAACACATGCGATGGGAAACAGAATAAAATGATTTACCTTTTGTGGGAGCAAATATGTTCAAATAAAGACATTCTTCAGACTGGTTTTCGATATGACGTCCAACTTTCCTCATTTTCTCAAAGTATGGGTTAGACTTATCATTCGTAAATGTTTGAAATCGTCGTTGTGGACATACGGGTTTATGGCTTGTTTCGTAAGTTCTATTTTCCATCGACCGACCCGGAGTCCGACTCCTTTCGAAACGATAAGAAATTTTGTGGTTGATCTCCAATGAGCTGTACTGAATACCCCTGTATTCGCTTACTTCTTTCAAGTTGGAGGCACTTGAGCCATCCATTTTGTTAAACTGTACTTTAATTCCATACATCTTTCTGCCATGCGGTATATCTATACCTTTGCCTATAATCAATTTATCCACTTTAATGGTTCCCGAGCGGACCTCAAGGGTGTATATGACAAGTAAAAAGGACACGGTTGAAACACTTTTCCAGCTCATTTTGTATTTTTGCTTCCGTTGCCAAGAAACATTATAATTTCCAATTCATATGATTTATCAACGCTCTGGTTTCACAAGCTATGCCCGTGTAATGATTAACACTACATAAACTTACAGAAAACACATAAATACCTCTCCAGTAACATAGCGGTTATAACACCTGGTGATGTATAACAATATCAGCTGAATCGGGGTTAAACAAACACTCAAAAATAGTTCAATTCAAATGTTCCATTAGTAAGTACAATAGGCGAAATAACATTCTTCATTTTTAATTTCACTAAACATTCCACCTTATAACAACTCTGATTGGAATACATAAAATAAAATTCCAATTGATTGGGTTTCCTCGTAAGGAAATTGCATAGAATCACTTTTACCAAATCGAAGAAATAATTTGAATTAGCTAGGGAATCCGAAAAGTGCAATCCTGGATATGAGAAGATTTAAACATCTCAGCAGAGCAATAATTTACGAAAGCAATGCAGATATTCTTCCATAAGCAAGTAAAACCTTTCCAGGTATTATCCTGGTTGGCTGACACTAACTACATCCTTAAATTACTAATCTATAATTCCAGTCGCACTAGCTTTTAAAACAGATCTTTATTATTTCCTTCAAGAGACGGTATTTATTTAGCTAACTTTACACTTCCAAAGTATTACATCCCACTTGTGATAACTTTAGACGTCCGCAAATTCCTGTTTTACCATGAAGCGAAGAAATCTATATTTGTGTCTTTTATAAATAACTCGTCAGAATTCCTTTCCGATACACTCGATTTCTGGCTTCCGTTGCGATGGCAAACACACGCCTGCATTGGTCCAGTATATTTAAGTTAGTCCACGCCGTGTCTGATTAGGCAATGAAGCTATCCCAAGCGCTTTTTAGCCAAATATTGGTTCAAGTCAAATTCAATCTATGTTAACGGGCTGATGTTAGGAGCACAAAGCCAGACTCCACTGTATTGTGTTCGGCTGGAACCATCCGTACTCCAATACAGAGACTAGCATCGGTAAACTACTATATTGGGCTAGGCTGATAAAACGCCTCGGGTGCCATATACCGGTAGTGTGCTATTGAACAGGGAATGAAAGTGTTTCGTTGAATACATAAACGCATCTTCAGAATCGGAAAAACGTTCGGCAATTATGTATGCATACGTGGATGATGCCTCTGTCGAATAGGTACGACGGAGAGCAGTGTTGCAGTTCACGGGAGACTATCATTACTGCATAAAACAACACATTACCTAAACGGGTTCAGAGAAAAAGACGTTACAACTGCACTTCGTAGCTGTTTCACTTTGGAGTTGAAACATAATGTGATATTTCACACTTGATTACGGTTTTGAAAAAAAGATCAATTTAAAATGAAAGTAAGAAAAAGAAAGTGTTGGCCCAAATTACGCATAACGTAATTCCGTTCAAGTGTATGAAAACAATTATGTGTCATTATTTAAGCAAGAAACAAAGCTTGATGAAACGGTGACGGTTGATATTAGTCCCTTAGTTGCATTTCGTATATAGTTCTAACGTTTGTTTGCATTTTTCATTGATAAATCACTGGAATGTTGGATATTAATTATCGCCAGATTAGCATGTTCAATGTACTACGATATCAATTAAAGTCATTGATTAAACTCTGCGATATCTGCCAAAAAGAATTATGTACATTCGACATGTAAACCTGTTGAATATTAAATAAATTCTGATTAACGTGAAATCTGATCTGAATCTAAAATGTTTGCTATAGCAACTTTGATTTCGTTAACATCACGTTGATGATTATCCGATGTTGTGGTATACTAAACTGTACATCAATTGAAGACTTGTTGCATTCTAATAGTCATTTTTTATACACACTGCGGTCGATATGTTCAACAACGGTAAACATCTCTTCACGCATATCCAATATCGTCAGACGAAGATCAAATCTGACATTTGGCCATTTTAACTCGTTCCGAAATGACGTCGTTGCTTGCTTTATTTATATCGGTCAGACGTTTTCGGCATGCATTTCGTTTTCTTACGTAAACTTACTATCTCTTTCTTGTGTACATTGCAATGCTGGTATATATGTTTCCTCTGAGGATAATCAAATTGCTATCCCGCGATCCTATACATGGGGAATAGGCAAACAAAATAAAATAGAATAGACAAGAAGTCGGGCAGGAAATTTGATAATGACACACGGCAGTGCACAGCAACACCAGAAAAATAAATGAAATGCGCGCTCACACATGTCATTATTAGAACTGTCCATTGCCTGTTACACACCGACATCATTGAGGGCAATGACACAATAGAAAGGTCATGTAGTGCCAAAGGATGTAGAAAATAAAGTTAGCCCATGTCTGGGTCTGCTCTATTTACTTTTATAACCAATGTCAATGGTTTTCATCGACACAAATTGTTTTGCACCATACCCCCATGAAACAGAAATCATAAGAAGACAGTTCTAGCGCTTTAGTGTGTATTTAATTTTGATATTATGGGTGAAGGATTAATTGAAATTCACTTTCATGTAGCGTATGATACTTCAGTCCGAAACGTCAAAGGGTTGTCGGTTTTCTCGACCATCAGCATTACGGCACGCATTTGTGCTATATAGTTTGCTGGCTTGTACTTTTACTTACTCTGCTCACGCAAATAATGCTATAATTCATGATTGAAATTTCGAATAATTTGGATACTAGTTATCGTCTAAATTCAAGGTTTTTAACATAACATTACATATACAGTGCTCCCTCTCTACAATGACACCCTTTGGGATACGACGATTGTATGTGTTGTTCAGAGGGAGTTGTTATAGGGAGGGAAATCAAACATAATTAACCTGTTTGCAGATCCCCAATAAGGTATATTTCGAGAACTAAAAACCGTTATGCCTCCATCAAACCCTATGTTGTGACCACTCTTTAGAATCGTCACTTTGTGACGATTCTAAAGAGTGGTCACAACATAGGGTTTGATGGAGGCATTAAGAAAATACGATGGAAAAAAGTTGTTTCTGGAGCCTTGTTGTTTCGGAAACAGTGACATGCGTTGTTGTAAGGAGGGAATCGTTATTGAGAGGGTCGTTGTAAGGAGGGAGCACTGTATGTCCTTCGTCAATTTAACATACAAGACACATCGTACATGGTCAACCTTTGATCATGTTTTGTTCAACTAAATGCAACTCTCTGTTCGTCAGGTATGTTAAACCCGGGCCCACCGTAAGTATGAACAGAAATTTGGAATAGATAACATAAATAGTAATATGTGTCTCTGGAGCAACACCTTTTCAGTGAAAATTATATAGTATGTACAGTTTCAATAACATAGTACCATTATAGTTAGCGTGGCAGCAAACGTTGGGCATGGCAAATCGTATGGGTATAAGATAACTAGCGCACCCTTAAATTGAATTCATTTAATACAACACCGTTGGAAAAACATGACGCTAGTATCGACACTAAGCGATGAAGTATAATTATGGTTTGCCCCTTTATATACCGGGTCACATCGGGAACTGGGTAACATTGATCATATTAGCGGCGATTGTGCGTGCAATTATAAATGAGACGATCTCTGAGGAATCGGTTAGTTATTACTGTTTTCCATTTAGTGTATAACTAGATCAGTAGTCTATAATGTGATATCTGATCAAACATTATACAATATGATAAGAATACAAACTGCACATTCTGATTAGTGACAATGTAGACAATGACAATAATCTGCGTTTATGCAAATGCAATAAGACCCATTTGTGAGTCTCAACTATTCTACTTCCATATTCCAAAGTAAGCACATTCCTGGTCGTTCGTTGGTATTTAGAAACTTTCGAAAACAGTAGCTGTTGTTTATATACCCAATGTTCATGGTTGAATATGCCTAGTATTATACCTTGTTCTACCAACCGAGACCTAACATAGATTTGCGAACATAGTGGGCGGATCCAGAAAACAAGCCAATTAAGTCAGCGTGCCGTCAGGGTATAGGCTGTTTGAGACTCGGAAAAGTAAATCAAATTTTGCAGTTTTTAGGAAAAGAGGTCGATTGGAAAATGTAAAATTTCATCACATATTCAGTAACAGATGTGCATAGCAAGTTTACTAGTTTTCCGATGTATTCGGTAGTTGTAAATGATGGATAGTCACTGTCTTTTGGAGAAACGCTATTGCATGTGATATCGATTTGGACTTCCAAATGCATGTATATGCAGTAAAATCCCTTTAATGCGACCATCAAAAGAGGTCTAACTCTGGGTTTTAAGACATGTCGTAGCTTTATGCAGGACAACAGTTATGCTGAAAGGCCTTGTAGGACTCGTCTGCATTACTTTTGTCATGCATTAAGCAGCCACATGCTTTGAGAAAAATACATACAGTTGAACTTCGATATCTCGAACTTCAAGGGACCTTCCAAATTAGTTCAAGATAACAGATGTTCGAGTTATCCGATTTCTGATCTGGACAATGCTGGTGTAAGGTTATCCTGAAAGCTCCTGCAGGAGACTTCAACATTATTTTACATATGCATTAAGGGGCCACGCGTGTTTCTAGATATGCGTAGTTATGCATTTTAGAGTAATGCTGTTTTGTAAATTTTTGGAGGACTGAGCATTTAGTTCGAGTTATCCAAAGTTCGAGTTATCCGAATTCGAGATATCGAAGTTCAACTGTATTTTTATAGAGGGTTACATATTGTGCTGCTAATCATGTATAACTTTAAATATAGTTTTAGATATTCATCAAATATTAAGTTCGGAAAGTGGAAGATCCTTCGAAAGCAAAATGCAGACTCGGTTTTATTGAGTATGTTAATGGCGATATTCAATTTTGAAAACTAGTATCATAGAAACTAATGATCCCGATGGACCTAAAACATAAAAACTCTTAGAATGAAGAAAGAGGCGAGTTTGTTTACGACCGCCGCACAAGCACTTAACACCTACTTTTGTGACGTAGATAAATTCTGAAAATAGAAGTTCTTTCGAAAGAAAGTTGATTCTGATAAAAATAATTTTACATTTTCGACAAGATATTGTTTTGTCAGAAACTGTATAAATTTGAGGGTATGAATTTCTATATGTGTTCTATATTTGTTTTCTCCTTCAATGTTAAGTATATCCTTTCAGAAGCACTAAAAGACAACACAAGAACCCAAACTCATTACCTATATTATCATGCATTTCTCCTACATGAAGTTAACGTGGTTTTGTGCCTCCTCTCCCATGTTTCCCCTGGTGTTCGTTTAAACATATTTGCTAAAGGGTTTGAAGAAATATAATACTTTCGGCTTATATACTTAGCGTGGTTCCTTTATTAATATTATGAATTTATACGGCTTCAATGAAACCTTTGTTGTGCAAACTGTGAACGACGCCTGTAAAGCAGATTACGGTTGTCATTATATTACACTAAATGAACTCATTAACCATTTTCCCTCATATAAACGTGTTTTCACGTATTAGCAAACAGAGTAGACCCAGATCAGACGGCTCCTACAGGAGCCGTCTGATCAGGGTCTGCCCTGTTTGCTCATGGAATTTGATAGATCGTTTTTTTACTTTCTAAAATGATTACCGGGTTACAACTTCCATATTTCATTATTACTATTGTGTCCAGGAATATTCAGGTATTGAAGTTTGTACAGTGCTCCCTCCCTACAACGACCCTCTCAATAACGATTCCCTCCTTACAACAACGCATGTCACTGTTTCCGAAACAACAAGGCTCCAGAAACAACCTTTTTCCATCGTATTTTCTTTATGCCTCGATCAAACCCTATGTTGTGACCACACTTTAGAATCGTCACAAAGTGACGATTCTAAAGAGTGGTCACAACATAGGGTTTGATCGAGGCATAACGGTTTTAGTTCTCGAAATACACCAGATCTGGGGATCTGCAAACAAGCTAATTATGTTTGATTTTCCCTCCCTATAACAACTCCCTCTGAACAACACATACAATATGCGTATCCCAAAGGGTGTCGTTGTAGAGAGGGAGCACTGTAATAAACATAGTACAGGGAAAGGGTTAAATAATACAAATGTGGCATGGATGCCGGATACTGTTTGATCGATTTTTCTGTAACTTTGATAGTGTACAGTGTTCCAACAAGCTTTAGTTGCTTTCTATAGTCTTACATCATTTCGTAGACCATACTGATTTGTATTAATTTTGCAGACAAAACACTATCTTACAATTGAATGAGAGTGTGTTGGTTTCCACTTAATCGTTCAAAACAAATACACATTATCTGTTATTGTACTTCTTGCATTTTTATTGGCACTCGTACTGTAAAACATAGCAAAGATGATGATAAAATTAACAACGTGTAAATAAGAATTACTATGCTAGTAGTTTTGAAGTTCAGCTGTATTTTGGCGAGTTAGAAAAGCTGTTAAATGAGAGTCTTGGTGAGTAATTAACTACTTGTCTGACAAGCCAAAGTACAGCTGAACTTCCAAACTACTAGCATAGTGATTTATTTATCATGCACCACCGATACAAAATGAGAGAATTAAGAAAGAGGAAGTTTGCTCAAGCAGTTCCGTCCCCTGAATAAGAATACATGTAAGTGCTACATACGTGACGTCATATTGGCGTGCAGTGACGTCGTCGACCTTTACAACATAAAATTTCTTTATTTAATCCTTTTAATGGAAAAATAATTGAGACAAAAGTGAGTAATTTGATGTTTTATGTTAAATTGTGCCTTTTCACCCTTCTATTGTCCTCCTGTTAGTTGAAATATACCTGCCTCCCGGTGGGGTCAGTACACATGCACTATATTCACAAAATACATTGTCTGCGTGGAAAATATTATTCTAGTAGAAAGTTGCTATATTTGGTGACGTTGCATAATAAAACAATTTTTCTAGGTACTGTCATACATAAGTGTAAGCAAAACAAAACTGGGGCAATTATATTGCTAATGGTTTGATACTGAAAAAGAACAAAGACGACAAACTAGCGATGTGTAACATTAATTTGATTTGATTACCAAACATTGCATCTTTCTATTAAATGAATTCATCATACATCGTATCATAATTAGGATGCAAGTGTGATTCAAATTTTACAATGCCTTTTTACTAGCCATACTGCTAAACTACAAAGCTATGTTATTAGGCGCCAATGATGGAATCCATATGTTTACAATGATAGGTAAGGATTGACTTTACTATTTTTCATTTAGGTAATGTCGAAGGTGAATTCAAACATATTGAAGATAATTCCACCTTATCTCGCGTGCTGAAAACCAACACATGGTAGAAACACTTCAATCCCGTTATTCTGTGTAGTTAATGCAAGAAAGGGTCACTATGTAAAATAATATTCTCACAAATGAATACATTAACCCTTTCGGCGCTTACTTTCTAATTGTCGCCTGCAATCCGAATCTGTTAAATCATTCAGTAAAATAAGGAAATGAGATAAATAAATGCACGTTTCAAAGG